>JAQPPZ010016935.1:0-552500 GCA_028583015.1 Wollemia nobilis
ACTAACCAAATAAAATAAAAAAAAATCTCCTATTGATAAGCACTTTCCCCTGCTGAAATGAGAATACCCAACCCAAAGATCATGGTCAATGAGAATGCCCAACTCTAAAATTCTATCATAAGAGTTTATTACACCAAAGAAAAAATAGAGACTTTGGAGTTTCTCATGCTCTAGTGATTAAACCCTAAAATAGAGAGTTCCAAACCTCTACCAGATCTCTAATCTCTAATAGAGTCAATTCGATGATCTGAATGGTTTTGAGCTTCTGTCGGATCCTTTCCGAATGGATTTTCTGTTTTCGCTTAGAATAACGACATGGTTAGTAGCGGCAAGCGAAAGCAGAGTGGGCAAATCTCCATAGAGTTCTTAACTATAGGAACATCTTTAAACCTAGGCAGTGGCTGTAACGGACTCCAAAATTTTGAAAGCCGAATTTGATAACAACATTACAAAGACGCCTTAGAGCTGTCTTCCTTATATCTAGTTTTTGTTTCACGATTTCTTGTTATTTAGGCATACCTAGTCAGTCTCTAAAACCCTTGTTAGGGTTTTACTCCTAGGCAGTGGCTGTAACCGACTTCAAAATTTTGAAAGCCGAATTTGATAACAACATTACAAAGACGCCTCAGAGCTGTCGTCCTTATCTAGTTTTTGTTTCACGATTCCTTGTTATTTAGGCATACCTAGTCAGTCTCTAAAACCCTTGTTAGGGTTTTACTCCAGTATTTTTTTGTTCTGCTTATTTTTCATCCCTGTAGTGTTTGGGAAGGGTTTCAGTTTAGGGTTAATTACTTTAGTGAAGCGACGACTGCGTAGATCTCACTCTCTGAGCAGGCAGATTTCTTCGGCATCAAGTAAGTTGTATCATGCTCTCACATTAAATGTTCATGGCCACTCTAAATGTTTTTATTTGTTTGTAAGCTCTACCCTTTTTCTGTTTTAAATTCGGGCAATTGTGATTTTCTTCCTCTATTTTCTTGCTAAATGTTATGTATATCATGTTTTCCTGTTTAAGCTTAAGAAACCATCGTCATAGGGGTTATGAAAGCTTTTTAAAAACCAAGTCTTCTTCTTTTACTTATAGTGGTATTGTCGAGAGTGTTGGATTGCGAAACTATCTGCTCCTTCTTCTTTTACTTGTTGTATAATTGCTGGTCTGTAATGTTCTCTGTTTGTATTTAAGGATCGCTTTCCTTTGGGGTTTGCTTATGCAAACGTCAAATTATAAGTCGAAGAAATATGTATTTTCATCTTGTCGGTGGTTAAATGACTAATGTGATTTAAAGCTCGGAACATTTGCACTGAACGTCTAGCAGTACAAAATATGTTTACTTTCGTAGATACAGTGCGAACCAGCTTTATTGGGAATCTTAATTTGACTATTTTGACTAGTGAAGTCATTGCTTAATAGGTAAGAACCATAACACTGCTTTCAATGATGCCCTACCCTTGTATTGATACAGGCTGGGAACGCTTTCTTCTTCCTCTCTTACTAAATGGAATGATAGTGTTTAAGGACAACAACGTCAATCAATTTTGCACACCTTAACTTACAACTTCTTTGAGAAATGCCTCATGCGTATGTGGTGTTTTTTTGTTCATGATATACATGAGTAATGACAATATAATGACTTGCTACAGGGCGCTTGCCATCGCTTCTCTAACTGGTGATAATAATGGGAAAATCAAACAAAAAATATGTATTGGTTGGCAAGATTCAAAAACTTCTAAAAATTATATATGTATTAGGGTGCATTAAGATTCCATCTTCCAAAAATTATATATGTATCGGTTGGCAAGATTTGAATCTTGGTCTTCTCCTTGAATGTTGATTAATCTAACTGGTTGAGCGAATACCATTTTGATGGTTTAAACTTAATGTGTTTGCACTGCAAGTTATGTGAAATATCATGTATTTCTTGTGTTTGTAGTTTTAAGTTATGTGAAATATCATGTATTTCTTGTGTTTGTAGGTGGTTTTATTGTTATATGCCGAGAACAGTGTGCCTCGCTTGTACATATAAATCGTTTTAGATATATTTAATACTACTACTTCTATTTGGGTTTTATTTAATGTGATTTGAATTTCAGAAACCTGCTCCAAAACTTGCTGCTAAACAGGAAAGCAGCAGCAAGCAGGAAACCTCAGAGAGTGAAGATGACTCTGCACGTCAAAAACTAAAAACTAGTGTACTTTATGTTGTCCTTTGTTATTCATTTAAGTTGACGCTGCACCTCAAAAACTAAAAAGTAATATACTTTATGTTATCCTTTATTATTCATTTATATATAATGTCAAAGTTGTGAAGTTGTTTAAACTAAGTTTTTTGAAATGGGGTTATATGGGATTGAAATGTGCCCCACACGTATTACATCATCACAGAACAGCCAAAACAGCGAAAGATCTAGAAGATCACCTTCAAGCTCTAGAAATCTTTTGTAAAGAAGTTGGGATGCAGGTGCACACGAGCAAAACAAAAATTATGATTTTTCAGCAAAAAAGAAGCAACAACTTGAATTTCAGTTTGCAGGAGAACCGTTTGAGGTAGTAGTAGAATACAAATACCTGGGCATAGAATTTCATGACAAACTTAATTGGAATACATGTATGATGAAAAGAACTCAAAGTGGTTGGAGAGCATTATATGCACTTCAAAACAGGTGTAGGAATGCCGAGTTGTGGGACTGGAAGACCACCAAGGTCTTATTTGGCCTACTTGTTACACCGTTTTTGTTGTATGGTTGCGAGGTGTGGGCTAGTGGCACAACAAATGCAAAATTGAGGCAAATAGAAAGGATTCAAAAATATCTAATCACAAATTTTCTCAAAATTAAGGCCACAACCCCTTATGAAATTATTCTAGCTGAAACTAGAATGTTCTCTTTAGAAGCAATTGCTATGACCAAGCTGTTATGTTACTTGAAAAAGACAGAAAACATGAAAGATGATAGATGGCCGAGGACAGCTAGGGACGAAGAGTTGCATAGGCGAAAGAATACATGGATGAAACAAAATAAAAAATAGATGAAACGCTGGGAAATCAACATAAATGAATGCCCAAATGTCAACAAAGACATAAAAAATTATGTGAATGAAAAGTTCAGAAGTGGAATGTGGAAAAATGCAAGCAGGAAAAGACAATATTATATTGCAAATTTTAACCCAACGTATGACCACAAGGAAAAAGCGTATATAGGCGTTGAAATCAAGTGGAAGGAAAAAATCCTCATTGCTCAGATAAGGACTAGCTCTCATAGGCTTAGATGTGAAACGGGGAGATGGACAACGCCCAAAGAACAATGGGAAGAAAGGATATGTACTCTATGCAGCATAGGCGCAGTAGAGATAGAGGAACACTTCATCTATAAATGCCCGAGTTTTTCAGATATTCGTGACAAATACAAAGAAACACTTGGGAACGGGTTTATGGCAGATTTATTTGAAGACAGTAAAATAAAAAAAGTTGGAGAATTGCTAACCCAAATCAGAAGGAGAAGGAACAACCTTCTCAAAGATATTAAAGATCATATGATATGATTTGAGTAATTGTACTTCCATATTTAAGGTCCCATAGACCATATTTGGGTCTCGCGGACGTAATTAAAATCTTTCATTTCATTTCGGAACGGAATTACAATAGCTGACAAATACGTATGTACTGGTTGGCAAGATACGAACCTTTGGTCATCTTATATATTATGTCAAAGCTGTGAAGTTGTTTAAACTAAGTTTTTTGAAATACTTTAATGGGAAGGATTCTGGCAAGTGGGGTATTACATTCCTTAATCAATTCACACAAGGCCATTCATGTAGAGGAAAAACATATTAGTGGCAGTTTGCATACGAAAGTATTTTGAGCTTGTTTTTTCAAATCGTACGTTTTTTTGAGCTCTATGCATTGATGACATCAATTTACGGACCTGCTCCTGTGTTTGGGGCCAAATTGTGTGAAATAGTCCTCAAGTGTTAGTGCTCTAATTTGAAAGACCGGATTTACTTTTTGCTATATAATCAGAATCTTTTACCTAATTTTTTGGAAGATATAGATGGATTTGTGGCAATTGCAGCCTTTTTTGATTCTTTTGGAGGCTTGCAGGAAAATGATTCAGAATGTGCTTTAGTCAATCCCTCTTCCTCCTTTGGGTGATTGATTTGGCTTATTCACGAAGATCTAATTATTCATGATCTCTTCCTTCTTCTATTTTTTGTCCTGGTACTCTTGGAAGTTTGGTACAACTCTTCCTTTCAATAGGTTCATGCAAATCCTTTTTTGATGACTGAAATCAGGTGGCTCACAGGCAAGTCTTCAAATAGGGTGATGTATGCCATGAGTGGAAAGTTGTGCTTTCAAGACATAACTTATGCGACAATGGAAGATTGAGAGAGCTTATCTTTAAACTCTTCATTTGAAGTCTTAGCAAATGTGTCTTTTGGATGTGTGCGGGGGTGTCTAATAGTTGCAGTGGTGACTATGGTCAAGCCTAAGGAGAGTCTTGTGCTGGAAACATTTTTGCAGCAGCAGATTTTAGATGATGGTGGGGATTCAGATGAGTCTACGCCAAAATGTGGAGGCCCCTCCGTTTAGACTATGGGGAGGTGTTGAAATTGTATTCTTATTCATGGCCAAGGCTGACAATGTATAATGGGACAAGATCATGTTCCTTCGATTGACCTTTACTGTCTTGAAACTATCTTGACTGAAATCCAAGGCAAGCAAACTGAAAGCTAAAACAAATCTGAAACAAATAAATTGTTATTCTGTTACTACATGAGACTGTGAAGGCTGAAACAACAAACCATCAATTATCCACTCAAAAGGAAGTCTAGGAAACCTAGTTTATAGCCCCAAGTAGGTAAAGGAAAGAAGGCCACTCTAATTGCTGAACTTTCTGTCCAACCCAAGTTTGATGAGGAACAACCATGCCAAGCCAAAAAAAAAAACTCAACCTTCTAGTGCAAGGCCTCCTTAGGCCTTTTGATCCTAAGGAGGCAGGTCATGCTTTTATGGATGACACCCTGGACCTCAAGGATCACCTTGGATAGGGCATGGATGACTCTAGATCAAGGTCCCACAAGCCTGGGGGACGGGGGGACGGGTTTCCGGGGACGGCGGGGGACGGCGGGTCGATTTTAGGGGACGGCTCGGGGACGGCTGGGGGGGACGGCTGGTATAATACTATAAAAAATGAAATTTTTTAGAAATTTAGAATAATCTACACATTCAAAATTCTACACCCAACAAAAATGATATTTCATATTACTAATCAATTATGTAAGTGCAGCCATTCATATTCAGATTAGTTACTAACACATAAGTGCAGCCATAATTGAGTCATTTAACATTTTCATGTTCATATTAGTTACTAATTTGCAGCCATTTAATTGTTTCAAGTTCAACAACTATAACTTGAAGGTTCAGCCAAGGATATCAAGTGCAAACAATGTTCAAACAGTCATCATTTTAAGTAATAACAGTCATCATTTTTTCAGCCACCAATGTTCAAACAAAGACTGTCATTTTTAAAACTTTTCAATCACTAACTGTTCAAATATGACAACAATCAAAAATCAGAAATACTCATAGTATCAATGCTCATTTACAACAAAAAAAAACTCAAAACTAAAAGAGTATACAATGTAATGGAACTCCTATGGAACTTCTGTTGGGCTATCACTATCAAAATCTGTATCACTATTTGATGAGATGCCCTCATCATCTAAGTGAAGATCCTCCAATGAAACTCCAACCAACCCCTCATGACTCTCATCCTCATCAATCTGTCCCGCATCCTCCGGATCAACATCCCATCGTGTAGCCGGAGATTGCTTGTACTCGGCTTAACTCTCTCACGAAGACGAAGAGAGCTATGCACCACAACTAGCTTCTCCGCTCTGCGAGAGGTAAGCCTATTCCTCCTCACATTGTGGATAAAGTCGTATGTAGACCAATTCCTCTCAGCGACGAGAGGAACTAGCAACTCCGTGAAAGAACCCTAATTGCAAAATATTTCAAGTTAGGTGTGCTGTCCCCATATAGCTGCCACCATCCAATGGGATTTTTTTGGGCAATGGTAGCCCTATCCTCCATACACTCGGGTGGTCGAAGGGAGGGCCATCGAGATTAGCAAAATTGAGCCACTCATTTCTAATATTTGAGCTCTCCTCCTTCGCATATATCTTTCTAATGGCCTCCAAAAACCCTTCTCTCACCTCTGGATCCTCATGGGGAGGCACTCTCCCAGGCCTAAGCTCATACCACTTTGGGTTTACTGCATATGCTGCCATATGAAGGGGGGTGTTCATCCTATCCCACCTCCTTTGTATAATAGGCCTGATGTAGGCCTCATAGAATAACAGGGATGGATCTCTAGCAGAAATGACTTTTTTAATCTCCCCCAACATGTTGTCAAAAGTCTCATATATTTCTCCTAGACTAGGAGCATCTGTGTCGGCATATCTGATGACAGCAACAATAGGGGCAATAAAAGACACAATATACCCACAAGAAATCAAAAACAAAATTTAGAAACTTATATGTCACATTGTCATATGAGCACTCCAATTTGAAACAAACAATGAAAATTGAAAAATCATAAATTAAAATAACATTTTGGTTTCTTACTTGGCTTGAGACCACCAACTATCATCCAATGTTTTGTCTCTAATTCTTTTGCCCTCCTCTGTCCTTGATTCTGGCCACCTCTTCCACTCCGTGCATACTACCATGGATTGTAGAGCATCTTGCACCTCAATCATCCTCTCCAATAAAATGAAGTAGGTGGCGTATCTAGTGTCTCCCGGTTTGATGAACTCCTTCTTTGAGAAGGACCGAAAGAGGGCTAACGAAGTGTGATGGTTGCAAATGAACATTTGCATATCTCTGGCTTGTGCAACCATCTCCTTCACCCAATCTATCCTCCCAATGTCTTTCAATGCATTGTTCAATGCATGAACACAACACGGGGTCCAAAAAATATGTTTATATTCTTGTTCTATCATTTTGCCTGCACGTTGGCAAACAGGGGCTGCATCTGTAACTACCTGTAGTGTACAACAAAAAATTAAAATGGTCTCATTTAAGTTTTTAACAGCCATTTAGAATCTAGATTTGTAATTTTAAAATTTAAAGATTTTAATTTTCTTTAAAAAATCTGAAAAAATTAAAACTTAAAGTAAAACAGAAATTATCGAATTGATTACTTGTACAACATTGGAGGCTCCAACCTCCTCAATAGCCTCCTTCAACTGAAGGAACTGGAACTCAGCATCCTTTTTTTTTCCCGTGCAATCAATGGCTTTGAGAAAATAGGGACTTGCTTTACATGTGACAATGATATTGATGAGTGGACGTTGACGAATGTCAGTCCACCCATCCATGATGATAGAACATCCATGAGTCAACCATGTGTTCCTCATCTGCTCCATAACCACACTGCATTTGGAATAGTGTTTGTCTAAAAGAGAGGTACGCAGCCTATTTTCTCCAAGCGGTAGATATGAAGTCCCTGCCTTGGTTATTTCTCTTACTGCGTCCTTGAAGTAGGGGGAGCGTGCAATATGGAAAGGCAGCCCATGTGCAAAAAATAATTTTGCTATAGCATCATCTGCTGATTCTCTTCCTTGCACATTAAACATTTCACTTACAGTTCCCCTTTTCTTTGAGGGCAGCGGTGGCATACTGGATGTTTGGGTTAATTCTTCTGGCTGTTCTAAGGAGGCCCCAACGTCCTCTCTAAATGATGGGCTGCTTGTAGATGAAGACAAACCAAAATTTTTTAATCTAGACTCTTGCACAATCTTATGGATTTCATTAACTTCTGCCCGGGTCATTTTTTGGCAAGCCCTAACCCCTGTTCCTGCCTTATCTGTGAGATGAGACTCAACCCTAGTATAGCTGCCCTTAAATGTGGTTTTGCAAATATTACACAGCCATGTTCTTGAGCCCCCAGAAATTTTTTTTCCCTTGGTCACAGTTAGTTACAAATTGCAGCAGTGGTTTTTTTATATTAAATGGACCCCCGACATATTCTTTAAGTAACAAAGATGGGCAGCCAAAACTAGGTTGAGAAGCAGTGCTATCCCCTTTGGAAGTTTGGGGTTGGATGTTAGAAGATGAATCCTTAACAGCAGCAGTATTCATGTTTATGTTTGGATTTTCAGTTTGGTTTTCCTCCTCAAAAGACCCTGATGCACTGCTGGCCATGTTTTGTGTTGAAAATTTGAAATTAAAATATAAAATTTCAATTTGAAAACTTCAAATCCCTAACAGCTTGGAAGAGGTAAAAAAAATTTAAAAACCTAGTGCCTTCTGCTGTTGTTTGCTGCCTTTTGCTGTTGCTTGTTGCCTACTGCTGCTGCCCTTGCTTGCTGCCCTTGCCTACTGCTGTTGCTTGCTGCCCTTTCTGCCTACTGCTGCTGCCTACTGCTGCTGCCCTTGCTGCCTACTGCTGCTGCTATGCTGCCCTTGCTGCCTTTGCTGCCTACTGCTGCTGCTATGCTGCCCTTGCTACTGCTGCTTTTTCCTTTTGCTCTCCAGCTCTCTTTTTCTCCTCTTGAAAAATGAAAGATGAGTGTAAGTAGTTTTTACTTTTTTGTTTTCACTTTATATAACTTAGTTTTAGGTTTAGGGTTTTGGAGGGGGGGGTGAGACTCAAAATGGGTCCCACCCCATCCCTTTTTTAAAAGTTAAAAAGTTAAATTTTTTTTTTTTTTTTTACTTTTTCCCCTTGGTGGGGACGCCCAGCCGTCCCCGGGGACGGCCCGAGCGTCCCCCATGGGGCCCAGCCGTCCCCGGGACGCCCCAAAAAGGGGGACGTCCCGGGGACGGGAGGCCACAGGCCTCAGCCGTCCCCGGGACGTTTCCCACCCGTCCCCAAAAAAGGGGGACGGGGGGAAACGTCCCCCTTGCCGTCCCCCCGTCCTGGGGGACGTGGGAAACGGGGGACGCGTCCCCCAGGGTGGGGGACGCGTCCCCGTGGAACACTGCTCTAGATGGTGCCCTTCTCAACCAGTTTTGCTCTATGGATTAGGTTATTTTTGTGTTACTTTTTTGGTTACTATAGTTCATTGTTATGACTCTTTTCGATGAGTACCATTGTCCTGATTTGGTCACTCATGGACATTAATAGAATTATCTTATCTTATTTAATCCATGGAGATCACAGGTGAGTGCTGCAAGCAAAGGAAGTTATTCACCTTCCCTACCAAGGTTTATCTCGGAGAGGATCTTACATGACTCCAAGCGCAGGAATTGAGGCACACTCGTACATAAGTAGTGGCTGCCAAGAAAGAACAAATGGATGATGGACGCGTCCCCCAGGGTGGGGGACGCGTCCCCGTGGAACACTGCTCGTCCCCGTGGAACACTGCTCTAGATGGTGCCCTTCTCAACCAGTTTTGCTCTATGGATTAGGTTATTTTTGTGTTACTTTTTTGGTTACTATAGTTCATTGTTATGACTCTTTTCGATGAGTACCATTGTCCTGATTTGGTCACTCATGGACATTAATAGAATTATCTTATCTTATTTAATCCATGGAGATCACAGGTGAGTGCTGCAAGCAAAGGAAGTTATTCACCTTCCCTACCAAGGTTTATCTCGGAGAGGATCTTACATGACTCCAAGCGCAGGAATTGAGGCACACTCGTACATAAGTAGTGGCTGCCAAGAAAGAACAAATGGATGATTGTTTGTGAGTGGAAAACAGTGATCCTTAACTTCCTTCCTCTAGGTTGTACATTTCCTTGGCTGTCTAAATGATAGTGTTCGCAGGTCTCAAACAAATGTAGTCTCTCCATTGCTTGTTGCAATTGCAATAATGAAATATGGTCATTACCATCTTCTCTCCAAGATATTATGTTCTCATGAGACCATGTTTTTCTCATTGAGATTTGTGAGAGCCCTAAATGGGCTTTTCCACCAATCACCAGATATCATTTGTCATAATATTTTAGACACAAAACACATTGATCAGGTGGTATTTGTATCTCAAAAAGGGTAGCCACAAGGGTAGCCAGCATCATTTTTTGATTGCTATTGATCTAGAGTGTCTTCAATAGCCTCAGATAAACACTCTAGATACATTTGGCCTTGGATTTGGAGGGGCCTTCCCCTCTTCAAGACATCTTTCACAGCTGTATGCTACTTCCCTTTGGCATTATTGTCCTTTGTCATCCACATAGATGGTGATCCATACCTTGATCTCTGCCTGAAAATCTCTATGTAATCTTCTTTGGGCGATGCTATCTCATTGGGCAATTTCAGTGCTCTTACTAGGACTCTTCAAACATTCTTTGTGACTTGACAAAGGATGAGCTTTGCCTTTTTTAAGTTGGATGTGGAGGACATCAGATTGCCGAGAGATTTGATAGATTGAGAGATTCCCTTTGGTGCCTATTTGAGACATTTCCTTCAATTGTATGAGTCACATGGCCATATAATCTCTAATGCACTTCCTTCTCACATGATGGAGGTGTGAGTGTAATTGATTATGTTCTAGCCAATACATCTTTGCCATCTCATAATTGACAATTCCACATCTCCAACAGGCTCCTACTAGGTGACCATGGAGTGCTATTGTTTACCCTTACAAATTCGTCATCAACCTCCCACTCCCCCCTCTGGACCCATAGTTACCCACCATACCACTATCGATTTTAACACAGGGTACACGGACACTTATGCCATATGCCTCTCGTAGTCATAGCTAATGTTAGAATATTATTCCCTTCTCACATTCTCAGTTGTGGTAAGGTATGACTTTATTGCACATGTATCTTGGGAGACTGCTCAACTCTTTTCCTTTACATAGTCATTATTTGAGACCAAGCTGCACCTGTGGTTTCGTTTCTAAGAATTGCTGGTATGACAAGGATTATAAAACCATAAATGGGATACTTTGTTTTGTCGTTTGTCATAACCTTGCTGCCATACTGTCCACTGGTGGAGAGTTTCATTATCTACTCTTATGCAAGGAATTTGAGTTTCTTGTCTCCAAGATAGGTGAGCTCCTTGAAGTCGTACACAATCTGTTATGTTCTCAACCTGGAACTTGATCTAAACTAAGCAGAATTTGATCTGAAAATCTGCTCTGATACCAGTTTTGCCTTCCAAGCCAGAAACTTAAAATCTAAAACTAAAGCTGAGCAAAATTTATTCTAAATTTCAGCTGTGATACCAATGTAATGTTTCTAATCTCAAAATGGCTAATTTCTGGGGGAAAAGAAAATGATTGCTGATATTTTAAATAACTGGAAACCCGACAATAAGTCTGAACTATAATTTTCTTGAGCAGAAATCCGCTTTTTCTGAGCTAAGAATTGATTAATGAGCTCTAACAGGTGCTCCATACATATATCTGGAATATGTTATTACTACTTAAACCCTAAAACCGAAGTAAAAACTTTGAAGGCAAACTAAATATCTGAAATCGAATCTGAAACAAGAGACATGATTTTTTTTTGTCAATGTCCCACAAACTGAACAAAAGTAAAGCTTTAACTTTGCAAAAGAAAGTAAAGCCCTAGTATTGTGGAAAGAAATAAAACATTCCTGAGGAAGTATGCATGCCAACCCAAGGAAACTCTGAGAACAATATGGATAAAATACTCAGTTCCTAAGGGTGCCAATGAGACAAGTCTCCAAAACATAGCATCACATCACATGGTCTCTTTTAACACCTAACACCTATTTGTGGCCAGTTTCCACTTAAGTTTTTTTTCTCTTTGCATGTGGTAAAATTATATTTTATAGGATAACTGTATTCAAACAAATTCTTAGGGCCCAACAATGTACTTCCCTAGAAAGTGATTCTAACTGATGGCTTTTGAAGCCTTAATAAAAATATGAAACTCACAGGAAAATCTCATAGGATCGAATATAATGAAGTTGCAATATAATGGAATCAAATATTATTGTAATAGGGATAATATGAAACAACTAATATGTATATATTAAGGCTTAACAATATACCAAATAACATTCATTAATAAGTTGAAATATGAATGTAATAGTTTGAATCATACAATATAACAAGACTTACAATGTTAGTTGCTCAAATGTATGCAAATCTGTACTACTCCTCTTTCTGTTACAAATGTATCATAAAACTCTGATACAATGACAATACTCCCAATGTAGACACTGCAGGCTATGTAGATAATGTAGGCAATGTCCTCTATGGAGTAATATATAGCCTTTGTAGGATGACTCTTTGGTTACTTGACTCTTCCTTTCCATATGCCAAGTCTCATGACTCTTGGCTTCTCTACTTGACACTTGCATACACATGACACTATCTTGTATGTACACTTGGACAAGACTCTTCACATGACTCTTCTTAATCTAAGGACACATGTGCACACTTACATATGAGACACTACACTTACACTCATGACACTGGCACACTTAATTAGATGACACTTGTGCATTTCCTGCACATTATTACATTACATAAAATATTTACTCACTCACTAATCTAGGACACAACCCTAATCTAATATTTAGAAGGATGTACCAAGTTGGTAGATTGGTCTGTACCAAATAATGTAATATTCTCCAACACTAACAAAAAAAACAAAATTCTTAATGGATCCACAACTCTTCAACCCACTTAGAGAAAAGATTTGTAGTGGACCATACTATACAAAAGGTAGGTTGGGGCCAACTACCTAATATTTTTATAGAATAAAATGAATATTCAGTACATAATTTCTTTACTGTACTTTAGTGTACCCTTTACACAAGGAAGTCTCACCAATTTGGCATTGACACAGGTTGCACATGCCATCTCTCTATTACATCCCATTCTAATCCATCATGTAGTTGGTCTTTGTTCTTGCTTCTAATTATCTCTTTTGCCTGTGGATATCAGGAGAGCAATTCAGAATGTATGTATCAACAAAGTAGCTGACTGTCAAGGGTTATAGCCTTATAGGTTGAATTCATCAAATATAGGATTGGGTCTCTAATCCATGCCATTGCATTGCTATTCGATGAGTTCATCTATTGTTGTTTCCTGCTCTCTTTGTTAGCATATTATTTATACCATTTATTATGCTAGGGACAATTCAAAGCGAAACAACTACAAAACCATTATGATTGGGCATGTATTTTCTAAGCTATATGTCACAACCATAGATATGGAGCTCGTTGAATATCTTGAGAGTGACGGTTCTGGAGCAAGAGTGTAAGCAGGCTTTTGGAAGGAATTATTAGACCACAGAACATATCCTTATTCTTTGTATGAGTGAGTTCTTCTAAAGTCTTCTGCTGTCTTGTGGACTTTAGCAAGGTCTTTTATAGGGGGCTTAGATGCCTGTTAGTTGAGAGACTATGTGACTTGGGCATCACAGAACTAATCTTTTTACAACTATCTTGTGGCTTTATGATACAATTGTAGGTTGTTTTCGGAAAGCCCATGGGTTCGAGGAGATAAGGACCGGTGTTAAGCAGGGCTGTCTTCAATTGCCGACACTTTTTAGCTTTTAAATTGATGAGCTTGAAGATTTGAGTTGGGACAAATACTCATCTAGAGGATGAATTTATTTTACATCATTTTTAAATGGCTCTTTTAATTTCTATTGGTGATGTGATTCTCCTTATTTACACTTTTTTGCGGAGACAGTTAGATGCATTTGCTCTGTTCTGTGACTTTAGACAACTCAAGCTCAACTTTAGTAAAGCTAATATTATGCTTCTAACACCTTTAAGAACGCTCTCTCCAAATTTTAAATTTTCTACAAGTCTGAATGTGTAGAGATTTCAACATTTTATACGTATATGGGGTTGTAATTCTCAGTTCTATCCCTTAATCCCAAAACCGCTTCCTAGTCATGACTTACCCACATATGCATTCCTCTCAGAAAATTTGATGCACACTAGTCTCTTACATGCATATCTGGCTTCAATGAGCTCAAACACGTTCTGGACTCATTAATCTGCTACAACTGCAGTGATTGAAACTTTCCCTTCTCTGTTTCTGCTTTCCAAATGAACTCTTTTCATTGGGAACTCAACATAATTAATAATGTGCAAATCAGTCTTCAGGCCTGAAATGGAATCATATTGACAACCTAATTGAATGCCATGGCTGTTACACAATTTTCTGCAACTATGGTGCCTGGTTCAGCATGCATCATAGTCATTTTTGTGTTTTCCCACCATGTCATAGCTGATGTGGACTCATGAGGACCATTTAACGTATTTGCCATATTCATTTGCTTTGTTGCTGATATTATGGCAACTGTGCATGGATTTACACCTATTCCACCTGCTTTTTTAAATCCAACATAGTTTCAGGGTTAGGTCTTAACCCATCGTAAGGTTGACTATTTCATAAGGAGCTTAGAACAGTGCTATATGCCATATTGTCAGGTGTCCCAGTTAAGGATCCAGGATGCATTATGTGGTTGCCTTCATCAAGCCAAAGTCACTGTCTGTGATTTGGTTTTCCTTGTTCGTCTTAGAACACTTTAGCAGGTTTGACAGTGTTGCTGATTTTTGTCATGTTCTGGGTGAATTTCCTGTTACACCTAGATCATACAAAGACATAAACATTGAAAATCCTCATGCAATTCTCATTCTTGCTGGATCATCTTCAAATTGATTATATTTTTCTCAAGGTCTATACTATGCTTAATTTCACTCTACTCTTGATAAAAATGAGCAGACTAACTCTTTGTCAATCCACAGTAAGTTTAAGGCTAATTATGAAGTTGATATCAAACCTAATTATGAAATTTTATTATTAGTCCACATTTTTGGCTGTGTTGAGTCACGATTGTCAAGTAGAAATTTACACTTTGGGCTTGCCAAATTGTTATCCAAGTCAATGTGATTATGAGCATCTTGTTGAAATTGGACAAGCGACAAACTAACTGAGCTTGTAAGAGTTGATGATAAATTCCTCTTGAAATTACTTGATCGGATTATGGACATTTCAGCCATTGATAACTATGAAGAAGAAACTTCATATTTTTTTAATTTTTGAAGTATCTTGTCAAATATTTTGCACAAATTAATTTCAGATAACACAATAATTGATAAGTTTTACAATTTAAATGGTTGTGGGTACATACTCAAGTATATATATATCTACTTTAATTGACTATAAGATAGAAATTTCTGCAGAAAACATGGGTAAAATACAGGACACTAAGAAGAAACACTCAAAAGCAATTATGGAGTCAAAGAAGAAGATTAAGCCTAAGAGTCATGCTTTCAAACGCAAACAAGCTGGTCGTGGTGCATCTTTAATTGGTAACTTTTATTATCTTTCTTATTACATTTTCATTTCTTTTTTTTTAAAGTTTTTTATTCAGTTTTTCTTGATCAGATCTTTAAAAAATATGTTCTCATTCTTCCACGTCTTTTCTCATTTATTAAAAGACAAAGGCTCTATGCTAAGTGATGTTCATGTTTAAATGGTGATTCCAAGGGGAGAAGCAAGGAAGTGCGAGGATCAAGAGCAAGGAGTCAAGCAGGAAGTCACTGAAAAAGTACGAGGATTGTTTTTTTGTTCTTTTTGTTTTTGTGTATTTACTTGCAACATTTTTAAGCGGCATTGTTTCTGTGATTTATGTTTATTATTATTTCATTATCACAAGATTTGCTTTCCTTATACTTCTTTAAATAGGTGTCTTCCTTAGTCCATGGTTATGATATATGCAGTGAGCTCAATATTTGAAGGTTTGCATCATATTTTCTAAATGATACTAACTTAAAACTTGATATTTAGATTGTTGTATTTTCAATTTAATGTAATTTACCACCTATCGAGTGATCATATATATAATCAATTAAATGGTTTTGGATTCCTTCAGTTGCAACCTTATTGCAAAGAGAAAACATAATCTCCTATAAGTTTAATGTTCTTAATATTCTCTAAGAACAAGGCCATTTGTGGAACAGTGACCTTTGGAAAAGATGGACTTTTAGAAGTTGAGAGAGTTGGTGAAACACCCATTGGGAAGGTAAATGGGGAAAATACGTAAATAAGAAATGGGGAAGTGTAGGTTTGTGCTTTTTTGTCATTTGATGACATTCTCATCTATAATAAGAGAAAATAATTCTATTAGTGTCCATGAATGACCAAAGTAGGTCAATAGGGCTCACCTTAAAAATCTGTTACTAAGCCTTCTAGTTACCAAGAAAGTATTAAAAAACTAAAATAGAGGCTAGAATGAACTTCACAAAAGTTAAACTAATGTACATCTAATCACATCTTTGAGGGGTGAACGCATAAATGGATAACATGTTGCAAGTAATGATGAAGAGCTAAGAGAGCCAACAGTCAAGGAAAAAGAAAGAAATAGAGAAGAGCTCAAGAGGATCCAAGCATATACTGTAATCAATGGTGGAATGCTCAGTAGAAGCAAAAGCAGAGACATCTTCAACATGAACTATCCCAAAAGAGCCAACACAAGATCTAATGATGCTTCCAGGACAATGTCCAAGGCTAAGGGGGTCTGGTTGGATAATCTTAGAAGGGCATAAAGTCCAAATTCTTGAAGCTCTACTAGCATCCTTGGCCAAGTGACTAGTAGAAGCGGGCAAGAAATTTGTGACCTGCATTTGTTTGTGCCTCTTGGGCAAAGGAGGGGTGGCTGATATCTGCCATTGGAGAGTCATGGTCCCACCTTTCCACATGCGAGAGGAAGAAAGCATGGAAGCACTTGCAGTTACTCTCAAATGCAAACAAGTACACACAGATTTGTTATTAGCATTTTGGAGATTTGTAGCATCAAAAGAATGCTTATTACGCCTGATAACAGAGATAAGGTGAAAGGAGGTGATTAAATGAGTGGTAGTTGGTCTCTCTTGTAATATCAAACATCAAAGACTGATAACTTCCTGAAGGTATAAAGCTAAGCATCTCTGGCTACTCAACTTTCTAGACAAGCAATAGTACCTTCCCAAATCTTATAATAAGCAAGATATCTGTATATGAAGTCCTCTTCAGGATCCACTTCTCGAATAGAGCAAAGGCTACATACCCTATCTCTCGAGGATTATGATGATCTATCTCCACCCACAACTGATGTGAGAAGACTCTGACCAAGAGGGATCCGAAGTCAATGAGTCCAATGATGTTGGCTGTAATTTGGGCAAGCAATAATGTCATCCTCAATTGTCTTGAATCTCGCAGTATAGGAGGCTAACTTAGGACTAAGCAACTGGGGTGGAGTGATCCAAGTGACCCAAAATATTGCCAATATATATCATTCCTAACTGCCTTGGTTAATTACCTTCTGACCAGTGGTTAATTCATATTGCAGCAGAATTTGATTTTTTCATCAGCGATTTTTGCCTATTTTTTCCAAAAAATCTGGAATTGCAATTTTTTCAAAAAATCACGATTCTTGTGGCAAAAAATCGGCCGTGGTCGCATGGGTAGAGAAAACACTATATTTTTTTTTTTTTCTCCATTTTGCGTCATTTTTACCTATTTCAAACTGGAGAAAGAGGTCTGCCTACTTGCTACCATACCAAACAAAACACGCTAGTGCATCCTAACATCCAATTTTTTGCAGTTTGAAGGAATCCGGCAGCCACCAACAGCCACCAACAGCAATGCTATACATTATTAACTGATGAAATTCTCCATAAAAAGATGTTGAACTATCAATCCAAACTTATTGCTCAATATGCTTGTATATAGGAGTAATATTTAAAAGCACAAGTGATTATTTGTTTTGTAGGTTCATTAGACCACATGGGTCTTAAGAGATAGTAAAAAGTTAAAACCAATCACAATCATCATTTAAGTTAATTTGTTGGTGTTTTATTCAGCCTATGAGTTGTTGAAGTCCCATATTAGTAATTGCAGCATCCTTTCTGCACCAAAATGCAAAGGGCGCTGCCCCTCGACCCCTGACACAGGTGGCGACGGGTGTTAGCAGCCAAGGCATAAGAAGAGGCACGGGCACAACAACAAAGAGAGACTAGAGCTTCTAGTAGGACAAAGGCTAAGGGCATTCAAAGATCTTGAGGCATTGTATTTTTCATGACTCATGACACATTTTTTAATTTGTACCTTTTTTTTTCAATGGGTTATATGGGATTGAAATTCTACATTTTTTATATTATAAGCAATACAAGAATATTTGAATTTTGGACACATTATAATTTCTTTATTTAAGATGTGTTTTGTCACTTTCATGTGTAGTTTAAGGCTTTAATCTTGTATCACTTGCCACTTTTATGTGTGGTTTAAGCTTGTATCACTTACAGTATTAATATTTGATTTGCATAATGTTAATTCATTTTGATATGTAAGAAAAAAAAATTTATCATTGAAAATTTGCATTTTTTTTCTGTTTTTTTGGCCAAAATTTTCCCCATTTTTTGCCGATTCCTGATTTTTTCCAATTCTTTTCCCATGCTGATTCTGTTCTGATTTCAATTTTCTTAACTATTGTAAATATAATAAATTAACAATGTACATACCGTATCTTTATTTGTAGAACTTGTCTTTAATCAGCTTCATGTTGAATAAACATCAGTGTTTATCTATTTTGCCATGTTCAATCTCTTGAAGGTAGCTTGGGTGTAATTAGTTTTGTTTGTGTTCTTCAATGTCTTGAACTTCATGAACTCTTTCTTTGCCCTTTACTTCTGTTGCAGAAAATTGGGAAAAATGAATGTGGATGAACTAATGGATGGAAATTTCATGGATAGCACAAGGACTGAAGAGGAGGCACTTAATTCCAATAACGATGACAGGCATTCAGAGGTTTTCAAAGTCTATCACAATTTCAATAGCTTATTATATCTGTTCAAATTGTGCAGACTAGTACTGTGCATGTTTACACTATTGTGATAATTTGTTAACTCTCAATTATGCAGGAGGAGAAAGATTACGTAGATATTACACCTGATGGACTTGATGAGGATGATTCTGAAGGTATGATTATAAACTTTTTTCTTGTCATGAGATAGTTGGACTGTATACTGCAGGCCTTTTGTCATTACTGTGCTTCTGATGTTTGTAGAAAGTATTCCAACGTAATATCTGATTAATCCCTCAGAAAAATGGTTTAGCTGCAGAAAAGGAGGAAGATGATAATGATCTGCCACATGAAAATAAGAAGCCTTCATCTGAGTCTGAAAAGCACAAAAAGCAGTTAGAGAGACTGAAAGAGAAGGTTAGATTCCTAGCATGTTTAAAACACAGTTGCATATGATTCAATATGTCTAAAGATGAGAAATTTATTCGATCAACGAGATGAAGCCTTAGACTGTATTGAGTTAATATCAAAGTATGGCTACTAATTAAAACTGGCAAAAATGTCGGAAATTGCTTTTCCAATTTTGTAGTGAAGATACTTGGTGAACTCAAACAACTTGAAATAATGAGTTTCTTACTGGAAATCATTGCATGCTGTTATTTGATGTTATTCTAAAACTGTATGCCCTTTTATGGTAGTTACAAGTTATATTGTAGCCAAGAAGTTTCTGACTAGATGGACATCTTTTCAGAAGTATCTTTCTATTGTATTTACTGCAATTTAATCTTTTTTCTGTTGCATATTTATCGAGTAGATGGCTTTGTAATTGGTATATTCTAGAGGGAAAAAATACTAGCTGTCGTTAACCATTTTGCTCGTGAAGCAGATCTTGGTTTAGAATATGGGCTCCATCTCTTACCAGAACCTTTAATAAGTATATGGGTGAATGTCATATGCATGACCAACTACAAATAGTGACAATTTGTGACATTAAATACCTAGCAATTGTGCATAGGGCAATAATATTAAGAAGTGTTCTTAGCAATTCAGTAGAAGAATTTACATAAGAACCATTCATCTGCATGTCAGAAGAAGTAATTTCAATTTTCAAAATGTCTATTTCATAGTCACCTGTGACAGCTTATCTTACAGATTTTACACTAGAAAACAAGGACGATCCTGATTACTATTAAAAAATCATATGATTAATGACATGTTAGGAAATGGTTCATTGAAATTTGTTTCCATTATGTTAAAACATTTAATAGTAGACTGCTTTACTCCTTTAAATGTTGACTAATGAAACTAAGCACCTGTGGTATAATCCAAAGAATGTTTTTTAGGCCCGAATATAGGAAAAATGGCAGGTACCATGTATTACTCCGCACCACTTTGTCAACTTGATTCACCCCTTTGCTCCCATGCGGGCGGAGGCATTTCATTGCTCTATGTTTCCTCCAATGTGCTGTCAAAGAAGCTTTGATCACACATCCTTCCTGTCTAAGGGAGTATGTACTTATTCTTTACCCCTAAGAAGGATGCATCCTTGTCATCATGCTCTCTGTTTAGTTTATTTACGGTAGTTTGGTTCTTCTTGTTAGTCCTTTCCCCCTCTTTTTGGTTGGTATTGTTGACAAGTTTTGTCACATTGCTTCTGAAGGGGTAGTGAAATTTGATTATGCTGATTTTTTTGATATAGTTTTCCTTATTTTTGTTGATAGTAGTGTTGCAGCAATTTTGGCTGTCATTTTTTGGATCCCCCTTGTAAATAACTGAATTTGAAAGAGCTTCGCCCATAATATAGCAAGAAAAAGGAGCTTCGCAAACAGCAGGCAGGAAAAAACATAGGTGCAAGCCAAATTTTCTAAGGCACAGAAAGAGCTTCGCAAGCGAAGCTCCCACAAGACTAGCTTTGGGCCGAAATTTTGCGAAGCATACAATGTAAAGTAAAATGCCAAAACAAATTCTTAAGTGTGGAAAAACACTTCGCAGAAATGCTAGCGAAGCACCTGCTTCGACCGTCCTTTTTGGCGAACCACTCCTCAGGAAAATCTACTTCGCTCAAAATCTTCTCGAAGCACCTGCTTTGGACGACTCAGGTGCGAAGCTTCCCCCCCCGAAGGCTGGTTGTCCCTGAAAATTTTCTAAGGCATGGAGGAGCTTCGCTTGAATTTTCCCTGAAAGGCTGTTTTTGCAACGGTTCGCGGCGAAGCAATTCTGAAGGTCCGCTTCGGCCAATTTTCGTGCGAAGCTCCCTCACTAGGAGCCTAGTTGCCTTGAAGAAGTCGGAGAAATGTTCTAAGGCAAGATTCTACTTCGGCCAAAAGACCCCCGAACGGCCATTTTGAAAAAGCTTCGTAGCGAAGCACTCTTTCAGCCCATCAGCGAAGCATCCGTTTGCGAAGCAACCTTCAACCCGTTTTCCTGGCAAAGCGATGAGAGATTGGGAACCATGTTTTGAAGAGGCAAATCTGCTTCGGCGCTCAGTCTTTGCGAAGCTGTTTTTGAAGGCCCCTTCGCGCGAAGCACCCATGCAGAGAGGTCAGCCCCGCTTCGGCTCACATCCGTCGCGAAGTAGGTCCCCGAACTGGAATTTAGCGAAGCTCTCCAGGGCACACACACCAAGGCCGGGTATCTTTTCAAGGCAATTGAGTGGTTCATTAATGCATCTTTACTTGCCCGAAAGACCCGGGACTCATTTTCAGCAATGGAAAAGGAAAGATCAGCCGTAGGAGGAAAACCCGATGGACCCGGCAGCCACTCGAGCATTGCGCCCAGAGATTGAGGACAAGTCAGGCGGCCCATTAATGAGAATTTCCTTGGCTAAAGCGGTCGTAAGTGCTAAATATAGGAACGGATGTGAGAACTCAGTCACGGGAGGAGCGAAGGCAGATTTTCCAGTTTTTCGAGGGCGTACTGCTAGGTTTTGTGCAATGATGGCTCAGAGGGTCGGGTCCTCTATAAAAACCCATGAATTGTAATGAAAAAAGGGGGGGAACTCTTGCTAGAAAATTGTTGTAACTTGGTTCCTGCAATTGATATTAAAGACTTTGGGCTTATTTCTCTCTTGTATGCTGCCTTCTGAGATTATTTCTACTATTCTGTCTTTGTTTGTATATTGTAATTCTGAATCCTGAATTTAGGTGTGTAATTGGGGACAAAACCCTGGAATTTTCCTGAAGGATACATAGGGGAGACAATATTGCGTTAAACTCTTTTTATGCCGCCTGTGGTTAGTGGTTTCTGTTATGTTCACGTATTTTCCTAGTCGCTGTAATTCTGAAATTTGGATTTAGGCGTGGGAGAATAGCTGAATTCTGGAACTCTTCCAGAGGATACATAGGGAACTTTGCGTGATGTTCATTTATGCATTATTCTTGGTATTTATTGCTGCTTTTCCAAGTTATTAGTTGATAATCATGCTGTTGGTTCTTTCCCACCGAATTGTTGACACTTCTTACCCTATCCTTTTATTTCTTTCCTGCACTCTTATCTTAAAACATCAAGTAGTTTAGTTCAGGAGCCGGCCTTTCTCCGGAGATTGGCACGGGGGGCATCTCTTCCCTGCGGATTTTCAATGTTGGTCCAGGTCTAGGGCGTATCCTTCCCAAAATCCTTTCCTGTGGCAGATTTGTGACCAACAGTTTCTGGCACGCCCGGTGGGACCTAGTCAGTCTCACCTTGTGAGTGGTAGTGAGAGCAGATGCTCATCTCATTACCAAGAAGACTCTAGCATCTGGCGACTCTGCTTAACCTGGAAATCTCAAAGTCGTTGAGACCGATAACAAAGTACCCGTGCCTTCATGCAAACAAGATATCAAGTTAGGAATAGTGGAGAAGGAATTGAGTTTTTTGAACTCGACATTGATGCTTTCGGAGAGCACCCTAGGCTGATAACACCCGAACAACTGTTACGAAGGGCGCCTTCGCAAGAAGCTGTATTTGATGAAGAAGGCCTGACTTCCGACAGCACAACAGCTAGTCTGCCCCCTAATCCTCCTAACTCCCCCGATCATCCAAGCGCTTCCGCTTCAGTCAGTCACCTACAAGGGACTTCGGGAATCCCTATCTTTCCGACTCCAAGCGTAGGCATGGCACACCAACAGCAGCAGCAGCTGCCGCCACAAAAACAACAACCCAGGTCGTTCCCGACATGGAACTCTTCCGGACCATTAAACCTGGCGGGACAAGGATAGGTTCCACCTGCTGCGATGAAGAAAATTCCTACCTTCAATGGCACGGGGAAGATCGCTCTGGAACACATTCAAGACATAGTTTCTCTGGCGGTAATACACAACATCACCGAAGGAGTGATGGTGAAGCTTTTGGTTCTATCCCTCCGAGGAAAACTCCTTTATTGGTATAGATCGCTTCCGCTCGGTACCATAACGAGTTGGGACCAGTTAGTTGGACAGCTGATGAGAGGTTTCAACGAGTCTGCTGACCCTTCCTCCCTCTTGCATCAATTTACGACAATTCAGAGACACCCGTAGGAGGAAATTGCAGACTTCAATGTGAGGTTCGCTCGGACTTGGCAAAGAGTACCTACTGGACTTCGGCCAACCAGCGAGGCTGCAACATACTACTACCTTAGGGCCCTCAATCCAGATATCAGTGTGATGGTAAGGTATTCGAATGTGAATACTTTTTCTGAGCTCTATGAATTAGCCCAAAAAGCGGAAATGGACCTGATAGCCGTAGGAAAGCTTCCCCAAAGGATGCCGATGCCTATATTCCCGGAGTTTTCGCAGACACAATGCCTGAATGCAGCTACGTCGCAAGCCTCCATAACCCCTGTATATCCCCTCTCATCATGGAATCCTAACCCCGTTGTAACCCAAATCGTTACACCACAAGTGCATTTCCCCGCATATTCAACGCCACAGCCTACCGTTCCTGTGTTACCAGCACCACCTCAATACCCCGCTTTGCCCCCAATACCTACGTTGGCTCCATTGCCATAGGCCCCCAAAGCTGAAGATATGCAGGCTAAAATATTACAGGAAGTTCCGTCTTTGAACTCTACTGTACAGACTTTGTCCAACGATATGATCATCATGAAGAAGAAACAAGCACAACAAGAATTTCTTCCAAGGAAGATCTTCGGCAAGAAATGCTGTGATCGACGAAGGAACAAGCACTTCTGACACTGTGTACTAGTGCTCCACATGCAACGACCCACATGAGGAGAATACTTGTATGCTGCATCAACATTTTGTGCAGACGCTATCAGGAAACAACCCCAGCGGACAAGTCAACATGATAAGGCAAACATATCAGAACCCGGTCGTGGACGAAGAAGAGCAAGTTTCGATGCTTACTAGGGAGGGAAAAAGACCAATGGAAGTGGACGCAGCTCAAATGGTTCCCTTGAAGGTATATACCCGCCGCGAAAAAGAGCAGCAACCTGTTAAGGCCCCAGACAAAGTTTCGCCTCCCGCGCCAACAAAAGCAAAGAACCAACAAGCCTCCACAGCCCCGCCTCAGGCCGAAACTAAAGAATAGGCAAGGGAAAATCTTAAGTTCCCTTCGCTAACCAAGCGGCAAAGAGTTGAAGCCACGGAGCAATATCATACAAAGTACGAAGCTAAAAAAGGGCCCGAAGTGCATTCCCCCATAAGGTATAATATCGTGGATGAGCTAAAAAAGACCCCTGCCAAAATTAGTTTATATGATGCTTTACAGCTACCAGGACAGGTAGACTTGTTGCAGGAGTCCTTGAAGTCCGCTAAAGCTGGGCAATCAATGCCGCCCGCCATAGTGCAAACTCTGTCTACGTCCATAACAGGAAAGAACAGACCTCCCTCGTTTTACTTGTCATTACAAATGGAAGGTCATATTGTCCATAACTGTATGATTGATTCAGGGGCAGCAACGACGGTCATGCCTAAAGCGGTCTGCGAAGAAATAGGGATGGAGTATACAAGAAGCAGCCATGGCGTACTCCAACTGGATGGCACTCTTGTAAAGACCGTCGGGGTAATCAAAGATATACCCATCCGACTACACAAAGTGCCCCAAATTGTGGTGATACAGGAGGTGGTAGTCGTAGATCTGGAGCCCTATTTTAGCATGTGCCTTTCGAGGGAATTTACAACGAAGCTAGGGGGATACCTGTCCATGGACTATTCACATTTGGAGGTCCCATTCAAAGGGAAGAAGGTCAAGATTTACAACGAGAAACCTTCCACGTTTCTCGTACAGAAAATGACTGAAGAAGAATGCAATGATCTCGTCCATGCGATAACAGAAGAAATTGAACGAGTGGACTTAGTAGAGGAGTCCCTTGCACAACTAAGTTCGAAGATGAATTTTCATTGACAGACTTTAATGCTATGATAGAAACAGAAATAGGGTGTTACACCATTGCAAAGCCAGAGAAACACATTAAGTCAGAAGATAAAGTACCTGCCCAAGGAGAATTATGGCAATTATTCTTTGATGGAGCCCGATGCAAAAACGGAGCCGGGGCAGGGATCCTTCTAGTATCACCATCCGGAGAACAGAAAGAATATTGCTATAGATTAGTTTGGAGCTGCACCAACAATGCAGCAGAATATGAAGCTCTATGCCTAGGACTGAAGAAAGCAGGAAAGTTAGGCATAAAACATCTCAAGATTTTTGGAGATTCAGAACTGGTATGCAATCAGGTCACCAACAAGTGCATCTCAAAAAAGCATTATCTTAAAGCATACCGCAACAGAGTATGGGACCTGCTTGAACAGTTCAAATCACTCAATCTGCAGTCCATCCCACGAGAGAAAAATAGGCACGCTGATGTCTTGGCCTCCATCGCGGCTAGATATTCTCCAACTGACGACATGGTACACAAGCCTAAGGCCGTGAGGATGATTTATAGGCCCTCTGTGCCGGATAAGGACATACATTGGCAAGTTTTCGACAATGATGAACAGATCATCAATTTCCTGGTCCAAGAAGCAGCCACTGTTGAAGAAAGGAGTATGAAGAGCGAGGAGTATGAAGGACTGGTCCAGTTAAAAAATAACCATGTTCCAAGAGGATTGATCACTCTAGAGAGCCTGTTCGATCAGAACGACAGAGCAGTCTCTCACAGAATCAAAGTTGATGCTAGGCAATATCAAGATCTAGAGCTTGAATTCGGGAAAGTGATAAAAGTTGGAATAGATTGTACCACGGCTGAGTTAGAACAAATCAGGTCTCTATGCAGGAAGTATCCAGATATAGTAGCCTGGTCTTACCAAGACCTAAAGGGCTATGACCGAAGGTTGGTTCAACACACCATTGAGCTACAAGAAGGGGTAAAACCTTTCAGACAGAGGCAAAGGCCGGTCAACCCAAAGATCGAAGCTCTGATGAAAGCTGAACTTCTGAAAATGCTTGAAGCCAAGATCATTTATCCCATAAAGCACTCTTCTTGGGTAGCAAACTTAGTTCTCGTCAGGAAGAAAAATGGGGATATTCGACTATGTGTGGACTTCCGCAACTTAAATCAGGCTTCACTCAAAGACCACTATCCCCTCCCGTAGATTGATCAAATCTTGCACTCAGTAGCTGGAGCCCAGTGTTTCTCCCTACTTGATGGTTTTTCAGGATATAACCAGATTTGGGTTAGAAATGAAGACCAACACAAAACGGCCTTTACTACTAAGTGGGGGACGTTCGCTTACCAGCGGATGCCATTCGGCCTTTCAAACGCAGGAGCTACTTTTCAGAGGGCTATGGACTTAGCATTTGGAGAACTGCTGAATAAGGTTATCGTCATCTATTTGGATGACATGACCGTCTTTTCCCGAAGAAGGGAGGATCATTCTTCACACTTGCAACAAATATTCGAAAAATGCCGAGAATTTGGCATTTCAATCAATCCTAAGAAGTCCATCTTTGCAGTGAATGAAGGAAGACTGCTGGGGCACCTTATATCGGAAAAGGGGCTCGCGATAGACCCTGACCGGGCTGAGGCTCTCCTAAAACTTCCATTACCGATGAATAAAAAGGGGCTGCAGTCCTTCTTCGGGCAAATTAATTTCGTGAGGAAGTTTGTACCAGACTTCGCCCAAATCATCAAGCCGATGTCCCAACTTTTGAAGAAGGATGCTGAATTCATCTGGACTGATGAAAGAAGGGAAGCATTTGAAGAAATCAAGGCCCGAATCGCTCAGGCACCCGTCCTGACTAACCCTGACTACAGTAGGGATTTCATCCTATATGCTGTAGGAGAACCCGAAAGTTATGCCGCAGTCCTGACGCAAAAAGGAGAAGATGGCGAAGAGCGCCCCATTGCGTTTCTAAGCCAGGTGATACACCCCCACGAGGAGAAATACAACTTCATAGAAAGACAGGTGCACGCTGTCATGAAGTCCCTAAGGAAATTCAAACATTTCGTCTCCCAAAGTCGGGTTACAGTGTTTGTCATCCATCCCGATGTACGCAACTTCATTATTCAAGGAGAGTTGGGCAGCAAAAGGGCTGGTTGGGTCAATAAAATACAGGAATTTGACATTGAAATCAGACCCACAAAGTTGGTTCACAGTCGCGCGCTATGCCAAGAGCTTGCGAAGAGCGCAGCAGCCGAAGTAACAGCTTGTCAGTGGGATGACTTGGCGACAGAAGAAAGCTTCGCAAACCGAGACGAGGACGAAAAAGCCTGGGTCAATGAAATAGTAGAATATTTCAGCACTGGGATATGTCCTTCGCATTTAAATGCTTCGCAGCGAAGACACTTCAGACTGAAGGCCCTTCGCTATGTCTTACGCCCCGAGGGCCTGTTCTACCGAAATATTGATGGCGTTCTTCTGAAGTGTATAAGGGAGGATGATAAGAAATGGGTCCTTGGTGAATTCCACTCAGGTTTATCAGGGGGCCACTCTGCAGGAAGGACAACTGCTTTAAAGATAATCAGGGCGGGCTACTACTGGCCCTCGCTCTTTGCCGATGCCTTCGCGGTTTGCAGAAAGTGTGAACAGTGTCAAAAGTTTGTCGGGCGAAGCAAAAATGCTCCCATGCCCCTCCAGCCAATACAAGTGGAAGCACCATTTCAATAGTGGGGATTGGACTTCATAGGGGTCATCTCGCCGAACTCTTCTGCAAGACATAAATTCATCCTGACCGCGACCGATTACTTCACCAGATGGGCCAAAGCAGTGCCCACCAAACACGCTGATCAGGAAACGGTGATTACTTTCCTTGAAAGCTTGATCACCCGGTTCGGCATCCCCGAAGCAATAGTAACAGATAATGGCCCTGGGTTTACAGGCGCTAAAATTAATGAGTTCACTTGCAAATATGGAATATACCGCAAGGTCACTTCCAACTACTATCCCCAGGGTAACGGATTAGCAGAATCAACAAATAAGACCCCGCTGAGGTTGCTGAGAAAGCTCATAGACAAGAACAAAAAGACTTGGCACCTTCTCTTAGACCAAGCCTTATGGGCTGATCGAATATCTATCAAGAAGTCGATCAAAACCTCACCGTATGCTTTGGTGTATGGTAAAGAGGCTGTCCTGCCAATCCATGTAGAAATTCCTGCGTTGAAGATGTTAAATGATGAAGAAGCAGAATCTGGTCCTATGGAAGTTAGGCTAGCCCAATTATTGCAATTAGAGGAAGAACGGGATAAGGCATATCAGAACTTCGCAAAGCATGCCCAGGTCACCCGAAACTGGTTCAAGAAGAAGTCATCCGTTCGGACATTTAAAGTGGGAGACTTGGTCTGGAAATGGAATTCATGGAAGGTTAAACCAGGTAATCATGATAAACTAGACGCGTTTTGGGAAGGACCGTTCGAGATTGCCAAAGTAAATTCAGCTAACTCCTTTGTCCTCAAGGATGCGACTGGTCAGACTCTACCACTCCTCGTAAACGGTCTTCACTTGAAGACCTTCCATCATTAAAAGTTTTCTGGAAAATCTTAATCCTTGTATATACTGTTGTTTATACTTGTACAAACTTTGTTTTAAGAGTCTCTAGAATTAAGCATGTAGCTAGATATAGATTGCATCCTCACGTCATTGTGAAAATGAAGTTTTACCTCGTGACTAAGGTTCAGCTTTGCTGAATCAAGAGTAAAATCTACTTCGGAATTCTTCTATGCGAAGTAGCCGGCGTAGGACGGTTTGTTGCGAAGCACTTTCAAATCAACAACAAGGAATGACTCATAGCGCCCAGATCCTAAAGGAGAAAGCAGATGCAACCTGCTCCGCTTGGCAGCAGGCTTCGCTGAAGAAGCAAAGGAAATACTTCTCTGGAGTATGAAGGTATGGAAAATGCTTCGCAAAAGGAAACTGTGCGAAGCAACTTCAAAGGGAAAATTTTGCGAACCACTTCTTTGAGACAAAAGAACACGCTTTGCTCCTAAGGTATCCCAAGCACCACTTCGGGGCTAATCTTGTGCGAAGCGCCCGGTAAGACAACAATGTAGCCTAAATCCCGGGAAAAGGCAGCTTCGGGTCCGAAGCATAGAATACCAAGGAAAGTTTGAGGTTCGCCGCGAAGCACTTTGCACCAAAATCAGCTTCACCAAGCCGTAGAGCGCAAAATGAGAAGCATTTAAAATGTGCCTTGAGGTTTATGCCAACGACAATCTAGGAAAGTGCTCAGGACATGCGGGTTTAATGCAAAGGTGGCGGGGCGCATCCCAAGAGAATGTCGTTATGATTAAAAGTTGTGCCCAGGTACGAGGTGGCAGGGGAGTTAGATTTTCGAAGTCGGGCCAGGTCATCGAAGTACACATCCGCGCGCAACCCCGCTGCAAAGCCAATGAAGAAGCGAAGCAATCCTTTCCGCCTGATTTTCGAATTTAATTTTGGTAGTTGCTATTAATGATGGTGGCTATAACCTTCAACTATAAATCCCGAGCTTTACCAGTAAATAAGCTGTTTATCTAGCTGTCGAGCAAGACTGTAAGAAACCTGGCCAGAGCTCTATGATATTCCCATTTTTTGCATTAAAATTCTCCTCCTTGAGAACGAAATGGGGAAGTAAAGAAAAGAGGAAGAGCCCGAGGTAGCGACTCTAGAAAATGCAAAAAGGGGCAAGGAAGAAAAGAAGCATAGGCCCAATAAGGTTGATTTAAACCTGCGCCCTGAGAAGCAGCCCATAGAAGAAGGGGAGGAATCAGAGGATGAACAACTGCCAGAACCTCCCATTGATGGGTGGGAGAGGATAAGAGACATTGAACTTTCAAAAAGCATCGCAGAACTGCGATATACTATCGACTACATGAAGAGTCGATTATCTGCAGAAAATAAGAGAGCTACCGCATACTACTCGCAGATATACTGGTATCTGACTCCACCAACCCACCACTGTCCTAAATTAATCTGTGCGATAGCCCGGAATTACCAGGCGTCCACCAGACAAGTTCTGGACGCTGCGGGTAATAAGTTATTTTCGATTTTTAAGGAAGATGTGCAAGTGGCCTTCGCTCCTTTGCAAGGGCCACCCAAGGGGTATTTGGTGCGCAATGTTCTGTTGAATGAACAAATGGACAGATTTAACGCCTCCAGTCACATTGTGAAATTTTTGAAGGAGAGTCTTAAGGATGGGTTACCTTCAGGCAAGCTACCACAGATGCCTCGCCTTCTGCAAGACTTCAAAAGCACAAATATCTTTTCCATTATTGCATGGGTCGCAGGTCTGTCTACAGACGTCGACGTTTATCCCTGGCAAGTGTCCCTGGTCGAATGCATTTCCCGAGGATAGTTCTATGCTCTAGACTCCTCAAGGCCAAACACGAACCCGATTTTCTTTGACTGGGCAGAATGGGTAGCGCGGACCTTGCACACGCGGCTGGCGAGTTTGAAGAATGCCGAGACAATCCAATATTTTGGGCCGTGCTCTTTCCTAATCTGGCTCTTTTTCTGTCACACCCAGAGACATTTTCCTCATATTGCCATTACTCAGAGTGGCAAAGACGGAGCCCCGCTGCCGGTGTACCAGTGGACCCCCCTCCTAGCCAGGACGGGGTCGTATTATGTGTTCAATCAGCAATTTTTAGGACCTGCTCTTCAGCTATTGCAGGGTTCTTGCCCTCGAGTACCCGTGGACCTGAGGGACAAAGTGGTCAACGAGCGGAAAGGGGACGTTTTTCAGCTGACCCAGGGTCTTGTCGTCCGCCTATTTGGATTCGCGGAGAAACCCTTCCTCTTGCTTGTGTATCCTTCTGAATACCAATTTGCTTTAGAGGTCGCTCGCCAGAGCGACGCGACAAATGTTATCTACGGCCATGGCCGAAAGTGGGCTCCGACTTGTGATTTCCATTTCAAAATGGGAGTCGTAGAAGTCTTCGCCCTAAAACAACACGTATATTTGGAGAATAAACTTGCTGACTTCGGGTTGCTGCAGCTTCCGTAGCGGTGGTGCTATGACCCCTTGGGGGTGATGAGAGATCATTTGAGATTCAAAAATTTTCATGTTTGCCCTTGATCGGAGATTGTAGACTAGAGGAATAATCCTATTGGCAAAGATTTAGAGTGGCATGTAGAAAAGATGAAGACGTTGCCCCCGTGGCACGAATTTTACACTATGGAAGATGAGTATGATCCCATTAAGCACCCCTTCCCGAGCCCGGACTCTGCATTCTGGAGAAAAATGAAAGACGATTTGAAGGGAGAGATAAGGGATTGGCGTGAACCACAATTGAAGGAATGGTGGATTATGAGAGTTCATCGTTGGAAGCAGAAGTCATACGGACTCTTGGATACAGATATTGACTTCGCTATCTACTATGAAGCATATACCGAATCTTGGCAACCCCTCTCCTTTGGTGATTTCATCCCTCCTAGTCCCCCAGGCTCGGGCGATAGCCCTAGAAGAATTACTAATGATTTTGAACAGGAAGATGAAGACGAAGGTGTAATGACGCATCAAGAGCCGCTTAAGGAGCCTGTTGAAGGTTCCGAAGTTGATGTCGGGAGGTCGTCGCAGCAGCAAGAAAAGGAGGATATGAGGAAAAGAAAAAGACCCGAACAGGTTCAATTGCCCCCTCCTCATCCGAAACGGCCTCGCACCAAACCCTCCGGTGCTTCCAATGAACAGTCTATAGCAGGCTCGGTGGAGATTGATGTTGAGAAAACAGTGCTTCAAAGGACGGGGAAAAGTGTTGAGGTAGACGTTGTTAATGTGGAGGAATTCCTCCAAGATGAAGAAAACGTTGGTGAAAAAGCTGAAAATGTTGAGGATGTAGATGCTGGAAGTAGCGAACCGAACACGCAAGAATTTTCCGCTTCTGCTCTGCCAGTAGGGCACGCAGGTACGCATCTCTCTTTTTCTACTCTAGTTTCCCAAGTTGAGTCAACAGTGGTCTTGGCCGAAGGTCTCCTAGAGCCTTTTAAAAAATTTACTTGTCCAATTGTACAGTCACCCCAGCATGAAGTTTCTTTTGCTGTAGCAGATGTGTCTTGCGATTCCGCCAGTCCTATAGGTGTTTACACCAATCATAAATGGAAGAACTTCATGATGGTTATTATTGTTGCAAGAAGGTACTTTTTCTACTTCAGTGAGACTGGGAAAATTGCGTGTGTTATACAATCAATTATCTCATACCAGATCAGAAGCGTCTGCCGTAGGAGCAGATGATGTATTTTTAGATACTTATCTATCCCATACTACAAAATTACCAATATGGTATGTGCATAATAATAGTTATTTGGTTACAGGCGAAGTGCTATTTGACAAGATTCCTTAGGGAAAATTAGACACAAGCTAGAAGTCTGCACCCTTGCAACATGGGTAAAGACCAACTTCTGTGAATGTGTGTATTGGAAGAAGAAACTGAACTTGATTTAAAGAAAGCCCATCAAGTTATAAATGGAGGGACATGTTATTGTGGAAATTACAATAGGAAATTTTTTATGGATATGTCTATCGTGGTGAACTCCATTTCAAGAATTTTTTATGGATATGTCTATCGTGGTGAACTCCATTTCAAGATTGTTGTGAATGGTTGTAAAAATCTGATGTTTGTCAATGAGTTGGATGACTAAAGAATGAAAGATTTAAAATTTTACACCCTTGAATGCTATGGTTCTGCAAAAATTATTTAATAGATAGGAGTTGGATACTATCAGACCATTTAAGCATCCCATTGATAAAGGTAGGTGGATATGTTTGTGTGTGTTGCTGCTACTAAGTGCATGACAAAATGGATAGAAGCTAAAGCCTTAGACAAAAATACAAGAATTAGCACTTGCTATAGGGGTACACACTTTGTTCATTCAGTAATTGGACATATTATGGAAAAGTTGAAGATAAAAAATTATAAATTATAAATCATTATCATTGTTATGAAACTCAAAGAGTCTTTAAAAAGTTCACTGAGTTTGCGTGCAAGTCATCCCAAACGAGTTGTTGGGGATCAACTTGCGGTTCACTGAGTTTTTACTGAATCTCAAGTCTTTGTTTTTTCAATGAGTTTACACATGTTTTTATGAGGGGTCATGGTCCCGACATGCTGAGTGGGGTTTGAACCTTCAACCTCTCAAAGAGAAGCCAAAACCCTTACCACTGCAGTAAGCTTGTAGCTTGAATCTCGAGTCTTTGTTGAGTCAATGAAATTTTGCATTTTCTGTTGTTTTTTGGCCAAGTTTTTGCTGAGTCCCGAGTCCAGGTCAAAATCGGCCTTGCCAACTCTGAGCTTCTTAACTATGTTTATTATTGCTAGCTAAAGATCAAGCTAAAGTAGCATTTTTTTTAAAAAGTGCAAATGATCTATAAAATATTGGGTTTCCTACAAGGAATGTAGGAGGAAAAGTTACTTTCTATTTTGTGCTCTTATTGTATGATGTATAGAATTGCCAAGATTTACACTTTCTAGTTCATATATGGAAAAGAGGCTGTGGTACCATGTGCAATGTATGATAACCTTGGGAATATCAAATATATAATAATCCAAGTGGATTTTTTTTGTTTGTGGAAAACACCCCTTTTAGGGTGCCATTGTCGGGTAAGACCCAAGGAGGCAGGGGTATCTATTCTGTTCTAAAGCATCAACAATCCTATCCTGTTCTCTGACCGCATGATTGTAGTCAACTTTCAAAAAGCCCATCTGGATTAATTGAATCTTCTCAACAATTCTTTTTATTCTCCTATCAGCCTTATGATTCTTAGAAGGAGTCTTCAACAGATTAATCATGACTTGGGAGTCAGATTCAACCAACACTTTTTGCCATCCAACCTTAGCAGCCTCACAAAGGCCTCTGAGGATACCATACCCCTCAACAAGGTTATTGGAAAGTATACCCAAATTCTCAGCAAAAGTGAAAACCAGGGAACCATTTGAAAGTCTGCCAATCCCTCCCGCATTGACTTTTCCAAGGTTCCCCCTAGAGGCTCCATCCATATTGATTTTTCCAAAATCCTTAGGAGGAGGTTGCGAATTCCTTGTTCTTTCCATATTTTGATTACTTACATTCCCTTTAAGTTGGTTGCCAATAGTATAGAGTGAATATTCAATCTTTGCATAACTTGATCCCATGATTGGTGGGAGTTTTGGGGGTGATTAAGGAGCTGTTGGACTGATTCAGCTAAGTTGGCAATGGTCTTTTGCCAAATATAGTGAATATCCTTCCTTTCTTGTTTGAAAATCCGATTGTTTCTTTCCTTCCAGATATTCCAAGGCAGGATGGTTTTTCCTATCCAAACTAATTACCTAATAAAATGATCAACAACCTCTTGTTTAGGCCAATCTCTCCATAGCTGTTCAATAGTAGAAAAAATGGGCCACTGTCAACTGAGTAAGATAGCATTTCTCCTCCACAGTTCAAAGGCTAAGGGACACCCAATAAAAAGAAGGCTAAGAGTTTCCATATTCTTTCCACACATTTCACATCTAAACAGGCCATGAAAGCCACATTTCATAAGTTTCTCACTAGTGAGCACCCTTCAATGCAATAAAAGCCAAAGAAAAAACCTCACCTTAGGCCAAAGCTTTTGAGCCCACAACTGAGTAAATATGTCATAGGACTGGTTGGGATTATTGTGGCATAAGGCCAAATAACCTTGAGCAACAATATACTCACCCTTAGTAGTGTTGTTCCATCCAAAACAGTCCTTATCATGGGACCAAGAGAGAGATCTCATATGAAGGGTGTGTTGGATATCTTTCCTTTGCCTTTCTAGAATTTGAATAGGTCAGTCCTCAACAAGGATCCAATATCTACCAACTTCTAAATTACCAGTTTGGTATCGACAGTAATTAGCTACCTTTATCTAGTTAGCTTGGTGTAGCTTCTCCATCTAGGGCCTCCAATTAGGGAACCGAGTTATCAAAGGTTGGTGACCGTCCCAAGAATTTGTCCAAAAATTTGCCTGTTGACCATTATGAATGATCCAAAATAACTTGTTCTTTATCAAATTCTCACTAGTCCTAATAACTACCAAAATGGGAGAGACTCTGGCAGGCAGTTGATAGCAAACAAGGTCTTCAGGTCTTCAACATATTTAGCATGAAGATTATTGGCCCCTAGGGCATTGAGGTTATTCAAAATCCTCCAATACAACTTTGCAACTAAAGCCTTATTGTTTTTTATAGCAGATCGAAATCCTAACCCCCCTTCATGCTTGGGAAGGCATAAAATATTCCATTTCACCAAGGCCCATTTTCTTTTCTCCTTAGTACCACTCTAGAGGAACTGTTGATTGATTTGATCCAGTTCTCGAAGAACTTCCTTTGGGATATTCAACACAGCAGATTCATAAATAGGTATAGCTTGAAGGACTGATTTTACCCAGGTAATTCTGTCCCCAGATGAAAGCCACCTATTGGTCCACTTTCCAATTTTCTCCTTTACTTTGTCCAACAACCAATTCCAGTCTTTTTTTTGTCTCTGGATGTTGATAGGAATGTCTAAATAAGTGATTGGAAGGGAGGCCTTCATATATCTTAATTTATCTAGAACCATGGATTCTTGTTTGGGAGAGCAGTGAAAGAAAATGACTTTCAATTTGTCTTCATTGATCAATTGCCCCATAGCATTAGAAAAACAATGAATGATTTGTTTAATTGTAGAGGCTTCCTTAACCGTAGCTTTACCTAATAGAGTAGAGTCATCGACAAACTGAAGATGAGAGGTAGGCCTGGTTCCATGAGCAATGGTAAATCCCTCAAGGGTTTTGTTTTCTCTGTTTTTGGTCATAGTCCTACCGAGGCATTCAGCAAGAATGATGAATAAATAAGGGGAGAGGGTGTCGCCTTGCCTAATACCTTTGGAAGCTAGGAACAATAGTGAAGGGTAGCCATTGATAAGAACTGAGTATGAAACCAAAGAGATACATCCCATAATCCAATTTGTCCAATCTTTAGAGAAGCCAAATTGCTTCATTACTTTGACGAGGAAGTGCCAATCCACTCTGTCATAAGCTTTGGATAGGTCTAAACAAATGAACATAGAAGGAATTTTTGTGCTTCCATGGAATGGATGGCTTCTTGAGCAAGAACTATCTCATCCACAATTTGTTGCCCTTCCACATAACCTCCTTGTTCAGGGGAAATAATCTTATGCAAAAGAGGTTTCAGCCTCTCCACCATGATCTTAGTAATGATTTTGAGAAGAACATTACATAGAGTTATTGGTCAGGGATAGGCTCTAGGGTTTGGTATCCCTGGTTTCGACTGACCCCCACTCCAGGTTTTTATGGATTAAAATTCATCGTCACCCACCTCTTTGGGATATCTACATTGCCACCTGTTACTTTCCCCCCACCACATCCAATTTTGCTATTCACACGGACGGGGACCCTTTCCAGGATTTCTATGAGGACATTACTAGATACTCGATTCAGGGGAGATACTCTTGCTGGGAGATTTCAATGCTCGGACCGGACCTATGCAGGTTTCTCTTCATGACCTCACAACCGATGAGATTCGGACTCGGGAATTGGATCTTGAGGACCTTGGTTTTGCTCGAACCTCCAATGACACACGGTGACTCGCTACGGTAAGCATCTTATTGAGTTGGGTGAATCCAACAGGCTAGTTTTTCTCAATGGTATATCTTGTTTTTCGGATTCCAGTGGGTTTACTTGCTTTCCTCATAGTGGTGGAACCAGTGTCGTCGATTATGCTATTTCCTCTACCAACCTCATTCCATTCATTTCCCGATTCAACATCTCTGATCACCCTCACCCCCTTACCGATCATTCAGTTCTTTCTCTTACATTATCCACTGTTTCCCTTCCTGCTACCTCTCCCCTCCCCCCTCCCCTTAAGCCCCTCGAGTCATTATAGACTTTGACTATTATTATTATTCCTTTACCTACATGGACTGGTTGCGTCAAGTTCTCCCCAAGGTGTCAAGGGTGCTTTGGACTTGTACCCCCACACTATTCATACTTCCCCTCGTCCTCGTCCCCCTGGTCATTGCCCCATGAACATCTTGGTATGATGAGGAATGTAAGTCTACCCACCGAAGGTTGAAATATGCCATTCAAAATCCTTCCCAACTCTATACCATTTCTCACAAAGACTATAGGATGCTTCTTCGAAGAGTCTCTTCCTCTCTCGACATCGACTTGATCTTATCCACTCCCTTCAGCAGTCTCCTAAATCCTTCTGGCGCCTTATCCTCCCTTGTGATCGGATTACTCATGGGATTGATCTTTCCTCTTGGACCATTCATGCCTCTTCCATCTGTATCCATCCCAAATCAACCTCCTATTACTGTTCCCTCCCCCCCTTCTTCGTGCCACCTATTTTCTACTGGTCTTGTCAAGCAGGCTATCTGGAAACTCTGTACGAGCAAAGCAACAGATTTGGATGGGTTACAGGCAGCATTTTTAAAGCATGGTATTGACCCTCTTGTTGGGCCCCTCACTGATCTCTTCAATCTCTCTGTTTGTTTTGGGTTTCTTGATTCCTGGACTCAACATATCATTCACCCCATTCATAAGGCAGGTGATCCCCATGAACCCAATAACTACATGAATATCATGATTGGGCAAAGCTTTGCCAAGCTCTATGCCACAACATTGGATGTGCTTCTCTCCCGAAGGTTGGAGGAGGGGGGTTTCAGGGCTCTTGGCCAAGCTGGTTTTTGGCAAGATCACCAGACCACAGATCACATTCTAGTCCTCAGAGCTATTATTGAGGAGGCACGTTCCAGTTCCTCGAAGGTTTATTGTTGCTTTGTTGACTTCAGGAAAGTCTTTGACATGGTGCCTCGACATTTACTTCTTGAGAGACTACGGTTAGTTGGCATCTCTAGGCAACTTTTGACAGTGGTTACACGGTTATATGAGACTGTAAAAGGTTTGTTTTGCTCCCCTCAAGGGCTTTCAGACAGTATTCTTAGCACCATAGGAGTGAAACAGGGGTGCCCCCTTTCGTCGACACTTTTTGGGATCTTTATCGACGAGCTTGAGACTTTTATTTAGGAGAACGCTCATGCAGAGGATGGTTGCCTTCACTATGTGCTGATTTCTATTCTCCTCTTTGCTGATGATGTTCTTTTGGCCTCTTATCCTAAGGGACTTCAGCGCCATCTGTACAAGCTTGCCGCTTCTTGTGACCCGAGACAACTGATGGTGAATTTTCTAAGACCAAGGTTATGGTATTCAATACTACCAAAGAGGCTCTATCTCATCTCCACTTCTCTTTCCAAGGTCGTGAGGTCGAGATTACCACCTCTTATGTGTACTTGGGGGTTCTTTTCACTGGTCCCACTTTTAGTATGAAACCCGTCGCCCAGGCCTAGGTGTGTAAGGGATATGTAGCTCTGTCTTTGCTAGAGAGGAATTGCTTCAAAGTACATTTTCAGGATATACCTGTGAAGATGAGGATTTTTGATGCCTTGGTCAAGCCAACTATTACTTATGGGTCAGTGGTTTGAGGTCCTAGCCTTGGCCCGACTGAGTGATCACGGGTTGAACGAGTCCAGACACTCTTTCTTCGACGATTCATTCGTTGCAAGGGCACAGGCCCCCACTCTATTATTCTTGCAGAGTTTTGGGCTTCTCCTCTCCACCTTGAGATTATCTTCCTGATTATCGGTTATCTTCACAAGATCCGTACTTTCGAAGATACCCCTGAGGGTTGCAGGCGGTACCCTTACCTCGCCCTTCACTCCTCGATGGAACTCTCTCCGAGTTCTTGGGGAGGCTGGAGGAGCTGGTATTTTCATGTTTTTGCTCTCCTGGCTAGCATTCAAATATGAATAGATAGGCTTCCGCCTTATTCTTTGGGGGTTCTTCCCACCTCTTGGCTTAGTAAGGAGAAGATGCTCCACGAGATTCGGAAGGATGTTAGTCTCCAATACACCAGATGCACATGGATCTCTCCTATTGCCTCTCTTTCCCCCAAGTTGTCTTTCTACCATGAGCACTTCTTACAGATTCAGGAGGGCAGAATAGTTCCTCCACAATACCTTCAGCAGCACACAATGCATAGTCTTTGGATCACTATTGGGCAACTCAGGGTGTGTTCTCACCAACTTCGGATTGAGTCAGATCACCATCTGCCGACAGAGGAGCAGATTTGCTTGTTTTGCTCCTTGGGTGAAGTTGAAACCCTTCATCACTTCATTTTTTGTTGTCCCATTTATTATGAGATCCGAGGTAGGTTCCATTGCCTTTTCAGGGACAACTCTCGATGTTTCTACCTTCTTCATATACCCAGACCAACGTTGTCTCGCACTCTTTCTTAGGGAGATAACTCAACTTCGACGACATAAAAGTTCTCTAAATGGATCTCACCCTCCTCAACATCGGCTCATCACTACATACTTCACCAACTCCGACGGACCAGGTGACTTCAATCGGAAACGCCCCACATCATCCAACTCGGACAGAAGCAGGGTCACTAGACAATGCACCAATAGTTTGTTAGGGTTCCGAACTAGCAATGGGCAGAGACATATCATGGACTTCTTCAGCTCCGGTACTTCGGCCTCGACTGTTAGGAGAGATTAGTTTCTGGCGGGTTCTTGGAGCTTGCCCCTCCTGGGCTGCTCCCTCCCCCCTCCTCTCTCTCCGTTCTTCTTGGCGTGCACACCTCTCTGTTGGATTGCAGCCCTCCCCCCTCTGCTCTCCCTTTTCTTTTCTTTTCCCTTTCTCTTCAAGAAAATGGGAGATAATATAAGTTATTTCCTTCCATTGTCTCCAGTTTTCCTCCAAAGTAATTGGAGCGTAAACAGTCAAACAGAGCATAATTTGGTTAGATTGTCTACTTTGTGCAACCACAACCAAGAGACCCCAACTACCAACCATATGGTGAATAATGATCTCTTTTGGGTCCTAGAGGCAAGCAATGCAGCCAGAAGCCCCATGGGAGCTGAGGGAAGCCACTTTTCTAGTCGGCCAAATTTTACTTGCAATTGACTCCATTTCCCCTATAAACATCTTCGTTTCCTGAAGGAAAACCAGATGTGGTTGGTTTGTCTGAATCATTATTCTAATTTCGTTTTGTTTTGAAAGACTCCCTTTGAGTCCTCTAATATTCCAAGTGATGATCTTCATCAATAACGGGGCTAAAGATGTTGGTAAGGGCATTAATCTTACCTTCCTCTACAAGCTTTTCACATTCTTTAACCATATGATGCTGATTAGTCTCGTAGCCTGCCTTTTGGTTAGTGTCCATCTTCATTTTCTTTTTCTTGTTTCTTGTCTTACCTCAATTGAATCTGGGATAGCTTGTAACCTTGAAGTATGTGTATATGCAACCAAAGTATTATTGGAAGGTTCAACAAATTGTGTCTTGGGGTTTGAATTATTTGAAGTTTTAGCATTTAAAAGATTGTTCTTCTTGTCTATGTTTTCTCCCTTATTTTTCTGTTGAAAACCTTCGATTTCTTGGTTTGTCTCTGAGTCCTTTCTTGCTTCTTTAAATCGTGTTTCTAATATTTCTGTCTCCATTATGTCCTCTTCCTCACCCAAGAGGTTATTTGTGGAAAGAATTCTAAACTATTTAGTTGACAACAATGCCCGATCCTTCATAACTATTTTATTTTGTGTTCTTCTTCTTAGGCATTTGGAAACCTTCTAAGTTTGTGTCCAATTTCTTTTGATTTGGAATCTTATTCATGGCATAATTTGCAACGGAAAGAAATGTTCTCATAGTCCACCACCTGCTCCCAAGTGTCTTCCCCAAATTGTAAGGAGATCTTTTGTGTAAGGGGTTTGTCGAAATTCATTATGACACAAATTCAAGCATAAATAATATGTTCAAATTTGTGTGTACAGTCATCAGTCATCATGAAAGTTCCAAGGGAGTTTTTGATTGTAGAAAATACATCCGGATTCCAAAATTCAATTGGGAGGCCAAAGAGTCTAACCTACATAGGTCCTGTAGAAGGCATCTCTTCTTTGGCTTTAAATTTAGTGTGCCAAGGCTTCATGAAAAGCCCTGCCCTTCCAAAGAACCAAGGACCCCCTTGAAATATTTTCTCTTTGCCTTCATCATTAGAAAAAATAACAAGAAAATAACTACTGAGATAAATAAAAATTTGTGTCTCACCTTGTGTTTTCTAGTATTTTGCAATCCACACTTTGAAAGCAGATAGGCTCGGATGAAAACCCAGAAAACGGTAAATCAGTCCTCTTCTCTCCAGATGCCCATCCTGAATGTCACCCATTTTTAGCTTAACAATTGGGGTTCCATCAGTTGCTCTTAGACATCCCGACTCAGTTTTTCTAGGATCAATCTTAGGCATTCTTAGAGGTCTATGAGAAGCCTTAAGATTAATGTTAGCATTAGTCTAGGACTGTCCACCATGGAGGGCATCCCTAAAATTCATTTTTGGGGCCGAATCCCTAAAATCCTTACCCTTGAAAGGGGTTTCCATAGTGGATCTATTTTGGGGGCATTCCTTAGCATTGGGATTGCTTGAGTTCTAAACCATTTTTTCTTATCCTAAGGAGGCTTCCTTCTCTTATTTGATTTGCAAATTGAAACTTGTTTATGGGTTTCTTTAATCCATACCTTGGACACCGAGGAAAGGTGTGATTTTTGCTTTTTCCTTGGGCAGCAAATTGGAAGCGGTTTTCAATCAAGTCTGTAGCATGAAAATTTGTTGAATGACGGATTCCTAACCCATCGTGGGTCTCCTATAACATATCTTGTGTTTATCTTGGGTAGAAACCACAAAAAAAAAACAAATTGGCCTTGAAAACCGAAAACCGCTTGCGCTTGACCCATGGACGAAACCCTCACACAGTCGCCTTCGAAACCCTCATCTAATCCAAGTGTATTTTAAAGCACATTGTATTTGAAATGATTTATTTTACTTCACCAATTGATATGGAATGAGTTGGATTCTATCAGACCATTTAAGCATCACATTGAGAAAGGTAGATGGATATGTGTGAGTGTGTTGTTGTTACGAAGTGCATGACAAAATGGGTAGAAGTTAAAGCCTTAGACGAAAATACAAGAACTAGCACTTGCTATAGAGGTACACACTTTGTTCATGCAGTTATTGGACATATTACCGAAAAGTTGAAGATAAAAAATTATAAATTTAAAATCATTATGATTGTTACGAAACTTAATGAGTTTTTAAAAAGTTCATTGAGTTTGCACTCAAGTCATCCCAAACGAGTTGTCGGGGATCGACTTGCGATTCACCAAGTTTTTACTGAGTCCCGAGTCTTTGTTGAGTCAATGAAAATTTGCATTTTCTGTTGTTGTTTTTTGGCTGAGTTTTTGCTGAGTCCCAAGTCCAAGTCAAAATTGGCTTTGTGAACTCCGAGCTTCTTAAGTATGTTTATTATTGCTAGCTAAAGATCAAGCTAAAGCAACATTTTTTTAAGAAATGCAAATGATCTATAAAATACTGGGTAAACAAGGAATGTAGAAGGAATGCGAAGATTTACACTTTCTAGTTCATATATGGAAAAGAGGCTGTGGTACCATTTGCAATTTATGATAACCATGGGAATATCAAATATATAATAATCCAAGTGGATTTTAAGCACATTGTATTTGAAATGATTTATTTTCCTTTGCAAATTGACACTTGCCTTGATTCCATTCTCTTTCGGAATCAAGAAAGATTAGGGATAATAGGCACAAAATGTGGGTGATGGAGAGAAAGATCAATCATCAATCCAGGGGTCTATTTAATGGAGACAGATGAGTAGAAAGTAGTATTGGTGAAGGCAGCAATAAATATGTATGCTGACATCAATGTAGGAAACTGTTTCCTAATTTTATATACACACACACACACACACACACATCTGTGTGTGTGTGTGTGTGCACGCATGTGTATGTGTGTGAAATATGAATGAGGCAAAGAAGTAAATTTTTTTTAGCCAATTTGTGTGAGATAAAATAAATTGAAATTTTTATTTATTTTGAGTTGACCTTGTGAAATTTTGAAGTATCACATGCTTGGGAACCTGTTTAGGCTTTTACAACCTTCCTTTTTGGATATCACAGCTATCTATTTATGTCATGTGCATGTGTGTGTGAGAGGGCATGGCGCTCTCACAGCCATCCACTGATGTCAGCAAGGTCTCAATATGCAAGGATTAGTTTTGTATATAAAAAGTGTGTGTTTGTGTTGGGGGGACTACCACAGCTATCCACTAATGTTGGCAAGGTGTTATATGCCCTTTAGTTTTGTATATAAAAGGCAAACAACAAATTTGGTTTAACTTTATAATCTGCAAATTTTCAAATTTATAGGAGGAACATGACATTGCAGGGCTCTCACATTTTGCCTAGCAACTGTTTGAAGAATGTTTTAATGTCACCAAATAGATTAAGGTGTTTGGCAGATCTCAAATCATGAAATCAAGACTATAAATTAGTTATTGTAGCAAGGAAACTTGTTAAAATTGGGCCTCCATCAACAAAATATATAGTTGTGCTAGATTCCATATTTTGATGTTTGAAGGTGTCGGGCTAAATTGGGAAAGAAAATCATTTTGGTGCTGGGGTGACTTGCACATCTAAGGAAGCAAACAAGACAAGTGGTTGGTGTCTCTTCTTTGGTGCAATGTTCAACTTCCTCATCGGTAATTTAGGTTGTTTAGGTTGAATCTGTGCTTTGACAATGTAGGCTATTTAAAGCCCAACTTGAAGTTGCAGAGTTAACATTCTATAGTTGAACCTTACATATTTAACCCATGTTATGTTTTGACTATTGTAAACAGGATGTTGGGTTCCTCTTTTTTACACTCAGATTACAATTAAGGAATAATTCTTATGGATCAATGTACTTGTGGTCCATATTTTATTTTTTGGTATTAGTAATGCTTATGAGATTGTTTTAGTCAACGATTGCACATACTGTGTTTTTTTTCTTTATGTCCTGCCAGGGTAGAAGCATCCAGAGATCTGAATGTGTGTCATGCTTTAGAATGTTGGAGAATGGTTTGTATGTCACATTTATACATAATGAAAACATTTCTAATTTCCTATGTTTCCATCTATATGCAATCTTCTATCTATCTATCCATTTGCATTTTAAATACTAACCAATAGTAATGATTTCTGTTTAACTATTCTAAAAGTTCTGTAGGTGGCCAGACAATTGAGCCAAACCCATCCAATGTGGGGCCACCTGAGGTGCCACCTCAGTGAGTGAATGTGTCCATTTTGTAATTGTACATAAACAGTTTTGTCATGTGTGTTGTTAAAAGTTTGTTAAGTATGTTGATCGGTGGCTTGTAACGAGCATTGATCAAGTATTGTCATTTTGTACATGTCATGAAGTTGTCCCGTATTTAAGACAATATATTGTGTTTATCATTAATTTGCATTAGTTTGATAGTTTGGTACGAAAGGTGATGGTTGGGTTGTAACTGTACACCCCCCCTTTTCAAATTTTATATATTCCATTGGATGGTAATGGTATGGTATTGTTGTTGAGATTGTAGTCGGAAAATTCGCAACTTGGCAAAAATTTGGCACTCCAATTTTGGAGAGTTTCTTGGTAACCTGAAAAATTCGGCATAAACTTGACAAAAACTAGGCAAAAAACAAAAACAATGAAGAAAATAATTTAATTCAAAAAACACATTTATATTAAAAATTGGAGAGCGAAAAAGCTGATTTTCTATTAGATTTTTGTAAAAAAGTTCAATTACAATTCTTGATCCTCAAAACCAACAAAATACAACATACAAAATAACTCCACAAGTTTTACGTTTTGCATTTTCTGTGTTTTCCTCAGCGTGGTTGAATTTTGCTAAATTCTTAGCAATTTCTCTGCAAGTCAAATTTCTCATGAGAAAGGTGGGAACTCATGAGAAAGCAGAGAGTTTTCTATCACTGTTTGAGATCATCATTGTGTGATGCTATTGTGTACAAGAGACATTTTGCTGTAAAATATGTACATATCAAATTGCACATAATGAAATGGATATGTTATTGAACTGTGTTTGTTGTTGTTTCCTTGATGCTTGTTTTGTTTGAACTTGTTTGCTCTGTTGTTGGGAATAAATCTATACTACATTTGGCACCATTGTGATAACGACACTGGGTCAAGGAGGATCGTAATGAGAAAAGAGCGAACACAATGCAATGAGGCACCAAGACGTGTGCGTGAATGTAGAGGACATGGAAGGCGCATAAGGACAAGAATGACAAGAACCAACACGGAGGTTTGAGCGTATTGCATATACTAAAGATGGAAGATGTACAAATTTGTCAAGAGCCCCTTTTGCAAGAGGAAGAAAGTGTAGAAGGCATACTTTCTATAGAGCTTGTCCTTGGATGAAAATGATTGGAGATTCCTAAGGTGACTATAAGAGTTGAAACCCTAGAGATTCAACGTGTGTGCCCCCCTTTGGATGAGGGAAGTGAAGAGGTGTTCAAGACATTGTGTTGATGGCTAGAGAAGACAACTACAAAGGTCTTGTCGTAGAGGATTGTGGAAGAGAGAGAGGTTGTGTAGATGGAGAGAGTGTTGATGACTAGAGTGCTGGCGACAATGTGTTGAAGATGGAGAAGGTTGTGCTGTCAATGAAGGTAACAAAGGCGACGAAGATGTTGACAAAAGAGTCGTTGACGAAGATCACATTGACAAGAGAAGTGTCGCCGAAGGTTGTGAAGATGACGAAGTAGGAAGATGACAAGAGATGCTAGTGCAAACACAAGAAGAGCGAGAGGGAGAATCTAGAGGCACATAGGACTTGATTTTGACATAGATAATCGTTGTAGAGAAGTTTGTCTCAAGGACAAGAGTTTATTAATGAAGACGATCACTTAACAAAAGCACAGGTACTCCAACTGGGACACAATTGGACATTGAATTCAAAAAGGCAATTGAAGGAGAAGATGTCAATGCAACGAAGGCTTCAACATCGTTTGAGGGAGTGAGTTAGCTGACAACAAGGAATTTGATGAGTTAGTATACTTCAAGTCAGCTGACTATGGTAGCTGTTGCATACGCAAAAGTGCCTCAAATTCAATGTAGACGAGAAAGAAGAGCCATTGAGGCATATCGGTACTTGTGAGATGGTATGGAAAGCAAATGGGATAAGGGATGAGAGTACTTGGTTAGAACTGTTTCTAGCAACATTGCAAGGAATCGTGATAGAGTGGTACTTGAAACAAGGAAACCAACCTACAACATAGGAAAACTTGAAGACAAAATTTAAGAAAGAATTAAAACTATTGCATGGCGTCACAAGGATCATTGGAGAGATCTATGCCACAAAGTAGGAGGACTAGAATATTAAGTCCTGTAACCACCATATAATAGAACTCATCAATAAGATGGAGAATAACTTGGAGATGGACTTTAGAAACAATGGTTTATGGATGGATTTCTTCTTAAATACAATAAGAAAATGAAGATTGTACCACCGATGGTGTTTTGGGAAGCATTTGACAAAGCGTTAAATTTGGAGAGCTAGATGAAGACGATATTGATAGGTGGAAGTTGGACTAAGGAAGAAAGTGATTGCAATTGTGATCATAATGATTTGGGCACAACAATCTATATGCTTAGGAAAGATGTGGAAAAGTAATGGATGAGATGAAAGGATAAAAGAACAAAGAAAAGAAAGTCATTTGGTGTTCAGACTGTTGGACAAGACATACAAACACCAATTCTCCAAAAAGGCATACTATAATATCTATGGAGTTAATGGACATTTTGTTGTAGATTGCCCATTTAGCTTGAAGAGTAGAAGACATCAAACATTGGTGATACAAAAGGAAGAAGCAACTGACTAGAAACCAAGTTGCATGAGAAACGGTCAAGGTGCAACGAGCGGTGGATATAGAAATAACTGCCAAGGAAGGCAGGCTTGGTGGACAAAACCAAGGTGGCGACAGACTTGGTGGTGGAGAAAGACTACAATACGATTATGAAGAAGACTCATCACGCAATGTAGGAAGTGCCAATGGTGGGGCCACTTCGCATGAAACTACACGAATGCAACGATGAGCAATAATGCGGTGATCATGTGTTGATGGTGTCGACTATGAAATCACAAGGAAAAAAATTGCCCTAGGGAAGCCAATAGTAGCAACAACTAGAACGCCAATTTCATTGACATTAAAGAACAAAGTATGAGGACAAGAGATGTCCTTGTAGTAACTTTAGTGCAGGCAATGAAGAGGGAGGAGTATCTTGACCCTGCATTTGAGAGGAAAAGATGGCAGGAAGTCTAAGATGAGATTGAAGATGAATTGGCGAAGGAGTGAGACATAGACAAGGACAATGACCAAAGGAGAATAATGATGAAGAAACCATCAACATTGTCACAAAGCCTATCAAATTCAATTGTTACAGATGAGTGTTCTAGTGAACATGACAATCTTGTTCAAGGTAGTCCTAGACTTGCATACAATGGTTGGAAAGATGTTGCAAGGACTAGAGACAACCAAAAGAGGAAGACAAAGGGTGCCACAAAACACCTAATAAACTTCTTGACATCACATTATTAATGATTGACAAAGGGAAGTGACCAACATTGTTGCACATGGAGATACTAGGCCACATCTTGACATAAGTCATTGTGGATGGTGGATCGAGTGTCAGTGTACTCTCAAAGAAGACATGGAAGGAGTTGGAAGAACTGACGTTATGGCAACCAATTTTTTTGTTGGTAGGAGTTGAGTACGACATCAAGATGAAAGGTGTGTTGATAATGCAAAGAGTGAGCATCATTGACCAAGCATTCATTCTTCGTTTCATAGTCATCACAATGCAGAAGCTAGCATACGACATCTTGTTGGGACAAAGTTGGTTGAGGATAGCAAGAGTAGACCACAACTGGGAGAAAAATAGATTAAAAGAGTCATTTAGGTTGGAGAGAAGGGATTTTCGAAGAGTTCAATGTTGGCAGTGAAGAGATAAGGCGAAGGAGAGAAGGGTTTTTCAAAGACTTTAGTGCCAATAACAAAGAGATTAATTAGGTCGTGCAAATGTCTGCATAATTCTCTTTGTTATATTTTTGCTAGCATCTTGCAAATCATTCCTCTAAAAACATCATGGCAGTTGGAACATGGATGAGCACTGTTTTGTTGGTTGGGGCATCAACAAAATATTCACTGTTAGTTGATTGTTGACGATAAAGCTTTCGTCAATACTATAGCTAACAACCAACCCTTCATCAGCCAAGCTATTGTTGGCCAACATCTTGTTGGCACAAATGCTGCCGATTGGTATCGCGTTGGCACATACACCATCAACCGACACACCATCAGCCAACACCCCATCAACCAAGCCGTTGTTGGTCGACACATAGTTGGCTGTCCCATAGTCAAGGCGTTTGTTGATCCATTTGCATTTGGTCGACGTCATGGGCCAAAATATTGATCTTACAAGGACACTATTGTAGGCCTTTGTTTGATTGGTCCTTGTCTGCACTATGTATTCTTTGTCCCTTGTTGTAGTGTCATCCATAGTCTGCATTGTGTTGTCTTCGTCCCTTGTTTTAGTATGCCCACAGTCTGCATTGTGTCGTCTTCACCCCTCGTTGCATTGTCTACCTCATATGCAGTCCCCTGTCACCTGCCACCGTCTGTAGAGCATCATCATAGGTTGTCCTTGTTTGCGCAAGGGATTTGTCGTTGCCTAAATTTTTCATGTCTTAGTCATTGCTAGCCTGACCCCATGTCTGTAGTTTACCATCGCCTTGGCCACCATCTCTCTCCAAGCACTGTCGCCTTGTTCAATATTACTCCTTGCTCACTATCTCCTTGTTCATTGGCCCCTACTTACCATCACCTCCTTGCTCATCATTATCTTGTTCACCATTGCCCTCTCCCAAAAGAACCTGTTCACTTAGATTGTTGGTTCATACCTGTAATGAATCTGTAGAAAAGTGAATTGCTCCCATTGTTGGCCAAGGTAGGTTTGCCAAATTGGCAAAAGAGAAGAGTGTCAACCAACAACAACTCTATAGTGACATTTTCCGCAGTCAGTTGATAGACAAATGATTGTTGAATTAGTTGTAATCGTCATAGTAGCAGTTTGGATTAGTTGGGTTAGATCAATAGAAGGGTTTGTAGTTGTGGAAGTTCACCAAGAGGCAATGGAGCGAACCTGAGTAACCATGAAGCCAAGAGATAGAGACTTAGGGTTGCAACTTGTACCATTGTAGTTCACGAGATAGTTTGCACAACTCCTGGAATGGAGGCAGACATAGGCACATGGGCATGGGAGACCTAGCACACGGAGGAGTCCAAGCAAGAGAAGATGACATGGGTCTCACTCCTCACCTTCGCTGTCTTCGAAGGGGAAAGGGAAAGTGAAGGTCGTTGAGGACCAATGACATGACATTGAACCATGCCATTAGAAATTTGTGCAGAGAATGGAGGGATCAATATGGTGGCTCACATTGGTTGGAGTCATTTTGAAAGGCCTTGGTACACAACATTCTGTAGTTACCTAGTTTCAACAAGAAGGCTGTCATAGTTGGATTTCACATGTATCTCATTGCAATGCTAAGGAGCTACGAGCTAGAAGATAAGTGCTTGGAGTTTCCTTTAGGAGGGAGTACGCTATGAGTGACATATGACCATAATATTTTGTGAGAGTTTTTGGGTTGCCAGGTCCCAATCTTAGGAATAAAGTAGTGTAGAAAGATGATGTGGGACAAAAGAGACTATAGGACCATGTGAATCATTATTGTGACACTTCCTACAACAAGATGCACGCAAGGGGAAAGTTGTAGCGAGATGCACACAAGGGGAAAGTTGTTATAGAAGAGGAAGAGAAAGCGTAGGACGTTGAAGCAAAAAACGAGGGCAAAGAGAAAGATGGTCGTTCAGAGTGAAAATTGCTTTTAATTGTCGGATTTTATAGTACCTGTTGCTTTGCCATAACTATTCCAAAAGGATACAAATCGAGGGTCAGAAATGCAGGATTTGCTAGATATAGCATGGGAGGACTCTGTTGAGAATTATTGGAGTGAGAGGTGACTATGAAGTCTTTAGAGCTTCATCCTAGATAGTGACTAACAAGTCTTTTCTTTAAAAGCTTTGAAGCCAACTCTGGAAAAGTATTTCTGTTTTGACTATGAAGTCTAGACTATATTTTGAGCAAGTGAATTTGAGTATTTCAGATTACATCATTATATATATTATTCTTTTTGGAAGTGTCTCAAGACTTAAGATTTTACACCTCTAAGATTACACCTGCAATATCTTTGAGCTTGAGTCTTTGTCCATCTCCATTGCTAGTGTCATAGCCTAAATATGACACATCTTCATTATTGAGCAAATGCCTAGAAGAGTTCAGTCTTTCAAGAATGTTATTTCCATCTATGACCATCGCATCTTTTGGATGAGGAATAGCTCTCATTGCCATGTTTTTAGATCCCTTTGTGGTTTTTGTGAACGTGTTGTCTTTCTATGTCTGTGAAGTTGTTGGGATGGGGATGATGTAGTGGTTGATGAGTTTTTGAGACCACTAGGTTTTGGCTCATTTTTTGGGGACAACAATTGGATGATAAATATGCACACACACAAAATAGTATGGATTTGTTTAAGCATGAATATGTAGCATTAACCAATGGAAAAGCTAAAATAACATCATAGCTTAAAATTTGGGATGTGATATGGCATACACCCATGATTCAATGTATGAAATCCATGATGGTTGCAGATTAACATCTTACATTTATAGTATCGATTACCATGTGTTTTATCGACATATTTTACCTATGTTCTTTAATATGTTGTTCAACCATGAATACAACATGGAGTCCAAAAATATATGCCTGTGGATATGTCAGATGATCATCCCTACTGATCTGCATACATGGGATGCCTGTCTCACTTTGACACACACGAGAGGGTTTCCAACCGATTTAACATCCTTCAAAAATCGATATCTTAAATTGGAAAGCTGAATATTTTGTGCATTCCAGAATAATTAATGGCTCTAAGCAAGGAAGGACTAGCTTTGCTTGTAACACAATGCTTACAAGTGGCATATGGGTGATATCAATCCACCCATCCATGATGATGGAGCAACATGGCCTTGCCAATCTCTTCCTTAACTTCTCCATCAACAAATTAATCCTGTAGTAGTATTTTTACAAAAAGAGTTGTCTGCATGTTTGTCTTCCTTGAGGGCATGTAAGGAATGGCTAGAACGGCTTTTGTGAATGCCTCTTAAGAAAATGAGAATAAACAACATTGAACAGTATGCTATTGGCAAAGAACAATTTATCAATAGCCTTATCTGCCTTCTCAAGTGCTTGTACATTGTTCACTTTTGTAACTGTATTGGTTTTCCTTCTAGCTCTAAAGGTCTCCTCTTCCTTATTAATTGGAATTCTTCCCTGTTGACTATCATCATCCCTAGGAGTAGGACAATGGAGATGGGGACATGTTTGGGTGGCACACATATTTGAAGATGTGGGAACTGATCTTAGAGTTTCTGATTTGTCATCAGCCCTACTCTTAGTGTAAAATTTTGTCTTTTCAGCCCTCAGTTTGAATGCTTTTTTCTCACAGCGCATCAACCCATCTCCATGCATGTGTAAGAGTTGAACACAAATCCTTGTATAGTTCCCTTGGAATGCAAAATTGCAAGTTTGATATCTACAGCGTTGCACCCTACAATGGAAAATCATAACAAGGGTTTTGTATGTTTGAAGCACTCCTTTGCATATGGTCTTGAAAGTGCTAACGAACATTTTCTAGTTATATCCATAACTCTTCCATCCACACCACTGCTATCTATGCTTTACCTGTTTGGTTGAGAGGGGTTTTCCCTATCAACTTATCATTGCTTGTGCTTATACATGCTAGTGCTTTTAAGCCCTAAGTGTTGGATGTTGAGGAATCCTTGGGATGGTCGGTGTGGCATGCTCATTGCATCTTAGGGATAATGTTATGGATTGAGCCCATCTTGAGGATAAGGCAGCGAGATGTCCTCAAATGGCTACACCAAGGGCCTAGTAGAGGGGATGAACTGTACCTATCCTGGAGTCCTTACAACACTGAGTTTGGCAGGGTGGATTCCCTAGGCATGGAGACATGTTTTGGCATAACATAATCCTCTTTTCAGGAGGTCTGGTCTTTTTTTCTGGGTTATCATCATGGGCATGATTGGTTTGTCTTGTCCATCAAGTGCCAATGCATCTCATCACAAAAGCCTTGCAAAAAATTTCCCTGAAAGAATCAAATACATAAGTAAATTTCAATGTTTACGAAGTACATAAAGGTGCCTTTCAACAAGATCATCTCTTCTTTGACAACAATCTCTATCCTCAACAAGGGAAACATATTCTTCCTTGTTAAATTACTTGCATTACATGACATTAGGTTCCTATGTTTTTGATGCTATGTAGCAAAATCAAAGAGGAGAAAGTAGTGTAGAGAAAAATTAACAATTTTATTAATTCAATACGGGTACTTGTATATTGCAAATTGGGTTAGAGTTTGTTATTGCGGTTATACACACTCGAGGAACATTGTTGTAAACAACTAGCACGCCATTACTAACACAAATATTAGCCCAACTTTAAGTAATAAATGCTTAGTTGACATTGCTTCAACAAGAAACACGGTTTTTAATGCTATAGTACAGTTTATTGGTTGTGTGTATTGTCTCAATGCTATGCATTCTATAGTATTAGTTCATCTCCATTGACTTTGGTGCCATCAATTCTTTTATGATTTTGATTTTGTTCTTCACAGATTTTAAAACTTTGTAAACTCTTCATAGTGTTGATGGATATGCATATTTTATATTCTAGGTTTATTTCTTCAATCTGCTAATGTACTTTTTGGTCTGGTTATGTCTTGCAAATTAGTCGGTGGAGTTGAAATGAATGCTATCTGATGTCTCTTTCTCATGAGAGATCATGATCAATCTTAACACTATGCCCTTAGTAATTTGGATCTTTGTCTGGCAGGATCCTGAGTTCTTTCAGTTCTTGAAAGAGCATGACAAGGAGCTTCTGCAGTTCAGCGATCAAGATAATGATGTGCGTATGAACTTTATTATGAACAGTATAGTGCTTTCCTTTTCTGTCCTGGCTTATATGTAATCAGTAATGCCTTTTGTTTGTTCTTTATTATCAAAGCAAAAAAAATTCATATTCTGGTCACGATTAGACTAGATTTACCATCCAATGAATATATACAGGGATTTGAAGAAGATGACCACAGTGAAAAAGAAGAATTAGAAGTCCCTGGTGAAGAACAAAAGAGTGGCAGGAAAGATTTTAAGCAACCACCAAGGAAGGTCATTACAGCTGCCCTTGTTGATGGTTGGTGTCAAGCAATTAAGCAGGATCAAAGCTTGGGTGCTCTTCGCTCACTTATGCGAGCTTTTCGAACTGCATGCCATTATGGAGATAGTGGTACAGACGACTCTGGTCCAAACCTAAGTGTCATGACAAGTCATGTATTTAATAAGATCATGGTTTTTGTTCTCACTGATATTGATGGTATATTCAGAACATTGTTGGGAATTTCTAGCTCTGGTGGAAAGAAGGAGATAATATTAGAATTGATGGGAACCAGACTATGGAAGAAATTTGGATCTCTTGTCAAGGCATATCTTAGTAATGCTCTTCATGTGTTAGACCAGATGACCGACAATCAGATGATTTCATTTACACTTAGACGCCTCAGATCATCGGTCATATTTTTGGCAGCATTTCCAACTCTTTTACGTAAATATGTCAAGGTATATTAATTGTACAAATTTTTATGTCTAAGCAAAATTTAGCTTTATAATAAGTGAAGGAAGCCATATCCATTAGTGTCTTCTATTACCTTTCTAATTAGTTATGATTACAGGTTGCATTGCATTTCTGGGGTAGTGGGGAAGGAGCACTCCCTGTTGTCTCATTTTTATTTATTCGTGACATGGCTGTACGGTTGGGCTCAGATTGTCTTGAATCTTGCCTGAAAGGTATATATAAAGCTTATGTTGCAAACTGCCATTTTGTTAATCTGGCAAAATTGCAAAAGATTCAGTTTCTTGGAAACTGTGTTGTTGAGCTGTATGGAGTCGACTTAGCTAGTGCATACCAGTATGCATTTGTATTCATCCGGCAAATGGCAATGATTTTACGAAATGCCCTCACTGTGAAGACCAAGGTAGGAAAGCATTTGATTAATCTTATTGTACTTTTATTTTTTTCAAAATTCTGGTCCTGGAAATATTTGCTTCAAGATGAAATTAAAGATAAATAAATGTGTTTTTATTTTTAATAGTGAAGATTATGCTTGTGCTGTTAGATTCCCCTGTTTTAGTAGTCCTGACTCTCATTGCATGTCCAACACATACCACTTGTAATGCCAACTAGCAGAACACACCTATTTTAGGGGAATTTGTATATTTTGTCCTCATTCTTAACTTTATGCTGTGCAATGAAGCTTGATGAATGTGCCTATATTTCCTGCCCAAAGACTATGAGGCAGCATGAAAATATAAAACATAATAATATTTGAGTCTTTATTTTTGATGATGATAATATTCACTTAGTACAATTGTTTTATATTGTGGGATGGTGATTGGGTGACTGTGTACTTATACATAACAAACATATTAATGAAACCATAATGATATGTATGGTATTATCAATTTGAATAAAGTCTGTATATTTTAATGACATTATTAGGAGACTCAATTTATTACACAATTTAAATAAGTGTTATTATTGTTGCAAAACTGTGAAAAAATTCACAAAAAATGTGGAAATAGTGATTTATTCTTCCCCAGTGATATGTGTATGGAAAATAGGAAAAATTGCAAAAAATTGGCAAAATCTGAAAAATGGGGAAAACTGGAAGAAATAGGAAAAAATCGTGAAAAAATTAGGAAAGGAACAGGTTCGGAAAATTTTGCAAAAGAGGGAAAATATTAGGAAAAATTTGATGTTATCTCCAATTTTATATTTATTTTAGTTACTCATTTGTTTTGTGTTATTTAGCTAATACCCCATTAATTGACAATCTGATTTTTCCATGTCTTGCCAACAATTTGCTGATCGCATATTTTCTAACTTTGATCATAACTGCAGTTTTTGATGTTCATTCTAGTTACACCCAACATTCCACTAAAATTTTCAGACTTTATCTCTACCGATTGCTTTTATAAATATGTTTGTTGACGGGTCTTTCACATAGAAATAAATCAAGTGGATGTCTTTGTTGTGAACATTTCTGATATTATATTGATTTCCTTCGATGAGCATGCATAAAGGATTGGTTCTTTGTCAAATTGATTGTTTGAAATTTGTGTCCTCCAATACTCTTCAAAGCCAGACTACATATCGTTGCATCCATGGCTGTTATTGGTTTTAATTGGGAGCCACTCCCATCAAAATATCAAACATTACATTTGCTATTAGGTCAAATTAGACCACATCCAGCTTGCTTTTCTATTAAAGATATTCTTCATCTCCCTCAAATTACTGTGTTTCCTCTTTCACTCTTTGTTATCTTTTTCATTAAGAGATAGAACCTCTCTCAGCCAGTTACCTTTTAAAATTTGAGTTTTGCCGAGATCAAGATCAACACCACGATTGGCTAATTCATCTGCTATCTTCCTCTTTTTTATAGATATGCTGACATTTCTAAGATACTGCCTCCATCAATTTTTTTTTTTTTAATAAGCAAAATATTTGAGTTTACACGGGTTTTTATGAGGGGTCCTGGTCCCGTGATACCGGAGTTTGAACTTGGGTCTCCTAGATGAAAACCCAAGGAATTACAGCTACGGTATCTCTTGCGGGTCAGCTCCATCATTAATTGAGGGACATAAAAAATAATATTATTGTTGATCCAATCCCCACATCCATTTTTCTTTATAGCATAAATATTATTCTGTGAATCCCCCTCAATTCAAATATATCTCCATTTTTCAATGACAATCTTTATCCCTGTAAGAAGTGCCTTAGCCTCTGTAGTTAGTTGAAGTTCTATTCGATTCTTGAGTAGGTGAGGAGATTCCCGGAAAAAACCACTTTTGCCAGCTTTCCCTGGATTTTTTTTTTTTTTTTTAAGCGAAAAACCCCTTGTGGGGCCGCCTTGGTCTGAGAGACCACGAACAGGGGGTTCTACACCGTCAAAGTCACCCGGGAGTTGCACCCGACCCTGCCCGCACCAACATTATCAATTGGATTTTGGATACCCAATTCAGCTTTTTGGTAGGGTGGAGATTTGAACCTGGGACCTCCCTTGGAGGATTGCCCTCTCCTCTCCAACTCACCTACAACACCTGGGTCTCTTCTCCAATTGCCCTTTCGCTGGATTTCCTTTGGAAGGATTATCAAAATTAATTTTGATTATCCCAACTTCTGGACATTTCCATTCTACCATAGATTTACACAGATCCTTTGTGTTAACTCCATTGTTTCAAATGACCCTTGTCTGCATATTCAATTCCTATAAGCAAAATGTCAGCACATATTTTTCCACACTTAAGACTTCACATGATGAGTACCATGTTCTAAACTTTTTGAAAGAGAGGCAACAATACAAATCAGTGGATAATAAAGCTACTGTAGAACCCACACATATGTGTGAAGCAGATTTCTGTTATATTGTGAGCCTGATCAATCTGCATTTATATTGCCACACAACTGAAAGTCTTCCATTTCTCAATACAGGGCAATTGGAATTTGATTTTCCAATTTTCTGAAGAGGAGCCTGTAATGTCAATCCATCATGTATCATGATCCACCCAAAAACGTTTGGTCTAAAGTGGGATCTTCACTTCCAAATCTTCTAGCAACATCATTGCCACTGCTCTTTTGGGTCCAGCAGTGTCCCAAAATCTGTTTAAATATTGAGCAATAGGGAGATTGTGTCTTATGAATTATATAAGCCAGTGGCCTCATAGTGGAAGGTGTTTTTCCATTTGAACCATTGTAGTCCTTCCAGTGGAGATGTGTTTCTTGCAATTGTGATTTGGAAAGGCATGTGTGAGGTAAAATTCTGCAAAGTTTTGAGAAGGATGCTTTTTTCTGAAGGTTTTAGTTGTTGAGATCTGTTAAGTTCTAGCTATGAAAACCATAGCTGATCATTTTGATTCCAAAGGTCCTTCCGAAAAAAAGACCTTTTCTTGCTAGCGTTTTGCTTGCAAAAAATGGTAAAGAGCCTAAGATTTCCATAAGGCATATGAAAATCCAAATGGGGTTTGGATCTTCAAATTATGGAGAGATGGCAATTGACTACAATGCATTCTACGTTCTCTGTAGTGGAGCAGATGTAGACAACATGAATGCTTGACTATTGCCAATGAAATCACTGAATATAGTGGGTACAAGCAATGCTTCGTTGAAATAAAATCTGCTATGGTGCCTCTCCCTCTACTGATATCACAGACCATTTACCAACAATCGCTGATCCTTGTGCTTTGATGCTAGATATATCTTAATTCTTATTCTTTCTTGGAATTGTATGAACATCCAAAGCAGAGGAAGACCTCTGTTTCCTCATCTGCCCCAAAGGAAGGATCTTAAGAGTTTTATTCCTTTGTACACTGCAAAAGAAAGGAAAATGTGAGAGGACTACAGAAAATGATTAAATATGAAAATTCTGTCAATAATAGTGACTTTCTTGGCAAGCAGAGGTCAAGACTATGTCAATACTCTCTCTCTCTATCTCTCTCTGTGCCTGTAATTGTAGCTGCCTTGAGAAGGTACCTAACAGCATCAATGGCTGACAGAGAGAGAACCAAGCTAGAACCTTGACGAATATATCTGTGCAAATGTATTTTCTTTATAGTGATGCTATTGACACTGATTTGAAATGAGAAAGAGGATAACAAGGTTGCAACAACCTTGTAGAAAAATGTGCCACATCCGAACTGATTCACCATTTTCAGGATAAAATCCCTCGTTGTCTTGTCAAAAGCTTTATCAAAACCAATCTTAATAATCAAGACAGTTTTACATGATTCAGAGGTCCATTAAACCCATCCCAGGCTCTGATGAGGTTGTCTAAAAAAAACAAACTTTGTATAAAACCATTTTGTTCCCATCTTACAATCCTTGCAATCAGTAGTCTGATTCTCTTGGCAAGGGTAGCCAAGGTTTTATAAGAAACATTCAGCAAAGCAATGGGACCCCAATCCCAACCCATCTCTCTTTTTGCACCCTTGGGAATAAGTTTAATAAGTCACTCATCAATTTGCTGCCCCTTCACACTTGCCAAGATGGACAAACAGCACCTTAAAAATATCCCTTGCCAACAACAGGCACTTTCTTATTTCTTTTCTGTTTTTCAAATTTTGTTTAGGAAGGCCATTTAGATGTGGTGATTTGGCATCCTTCATGTCCTTTAAGGCAACTATAATCTCTTCTATTTCCAATTATCTGGATAAGTGAATCTTTGCATAGCCTTCAACGTTTTGAGGAACCACATGCATGACAATATTCATAGCAGTGGTCAACCATGGATTACTTCCAGCTTATTGTTTTTTCTTTTTTTTTGTTGAAAATGCTGTTGGAATATATTGCCATTCTCCAAATTCATATTTTAAAAGCTTTTTATTTTTATCTCAAAATGCTAATATATATCCAACTCAAGACTTTTGCTTGTATTTTAGGAATTGGAACTCGAACTTGGGTGTTACATATCCATCTGTAATCCAATGCAATCTGCCTCAAATTTAGCACTTCTGGCTTAATATTCAAACTTTCTAGATTGTGATTCTAGTTTTCCAATGATTTTCTGTTTCCTTTATTAAAGGGGCTCATCTCCAACTTATGTCTAGCATGTTGAAGGGCAAGACAAGGTTCCTGTTTTTTACCTTATCTTGTCCTGGTAATCATGCGTCCCTAATCTCTTAAGAAAATTGGTAGTGCATTGAGTAGCACCATCCCACCAAAGAATCTTTCCTTCCTCACCATTAGTGGTTGTTACTAATCGTCAAAATTGCTCAATGGCCTTCAGGCCATTGCTTGAGTCTAATCGTAATGCCATCTGCTTTATGGGTTGCTATTGTCGTTGCAGTGTCAAGCATCTACATTCTTGTTCTGAAGCCCCCCCAACAACAGTTGCTTTGAAAACTGTGGTTATTGCCTACTTGAGATCTGCTCCTGAAAGAGGGTATTAGCATTGAAAGTGAGATCTCTGGTGTATAAATCATAGAGCTCTGCTTGTTTAGCTTAGTCTCTGCTATCAACAATTTATCTGCCAGAGTCATTATTATATCAAGATCCACTTGCATAGTCTGCTTGTTGATGGGAGATTGTGGAAGTATATTCATAATATTGTGATCCATTTCTGGTGCCACGAGAAGAAATGACCCTTTTTGCTCTCCATCTGATTGAACCCTTAAGCAAAGAACAAAATAAAAAAGTTAATCAGAGCTGAGAGGCCCCTATGCAACCACTAAAAGAAAGAGACAATGAGTCAAGAAAGAGAAGAGTGTCCTAGAAACAACTGCAAAATTAAAGATGTAGAAAGATGCTTAGGAAAAAAATAATTCTAGTTGAAGACAAATTTTCTGCATTTAGGACAAACTGCCAAAGTTGAGATAGATTTTGAGATGAATCTGATACAGATTGGCCAAAATGGATCTACCATATCTGAGATGGACTTGCCAAATATTTAGAGGTTTGAAAAAATTGCTTAGATTGGAAATGGATATGCCAAATCAGAGAAAAATCTAAGACAGATATGCTAATTGAGACAAATCTCATATGGATTTGCCTAATCTCTATGTGAAAAAATTGCTTCGGATGGAGAAATGTATGTGCCAAATCTGAGATGGATCTGCCAACTGTGCCTGCAATACAAGCATTCCTAAGCTGGAAAGCTTGGCCTGCTGTTCTTTGTAGGCTGTTGATCTATTTAAGACGTCCAGACTTCACATGCACAAAAATAAAAATTAACAAGCAATAGAGAAATACAGATAATGCAAGTGTGGTCACTACATTACGGCTGGAAAAGTCACTTTATTTGACCCACAAGAATGATCTGAGGAGTTTTTCTAGCTGTTTGTACACAGCCAACTAAGGGAGTAGGCAAGATGAATAATATAAGTGACCAGATGCTGAAGTCCACTTAGATCGTTTTTTGTGGGGAAATAAAGTCGTCAATATCTGTCCTTGGTAGCTTGAAATATGCACTTCTACTCGGAAATTGAGGGCCATTGGCTATCTCTGTCATTCAAGCACAAGGAACCATATAAGATATTACATGGGTAGTAAGATTAATGGTTTGTCAATAACCTTGGTAAATACTTTTCTGCCATAGCATTTGTACTGCTTGTCATATCCAAGAGATTACAGGGCTTTTTCATCTTTGTGACATCATTTGTAAGGTAAAGACTTTATGTTGTTTGTCTCAACTCTTTGGAAGAGGATATGGAAGGAATGGCAATCAGTTGTTACTTCATTTCATTGGCAAGTTGAAGTCCTCAGGGGGCTTGGGATCTTGTTGCATGCCTCTTTTGGACATTCCAAACTACATGGGGGCAGTTAGACCTCGTACCAGAATTTGCAAGGGTAGGGTTTTGCAAATGGGAAGAACTTTGAAACCAGAAACATCAACATTAGCATTCATGATGTGAATTAAATCGGGTTAAAATTTTAACCTCAACCAGCAAACTAGCTTTTCCAAAGAGCTGCAATTGTTTGCTTAAAACATGTCTATACAAACTTCAACTACAGTGATGAAGTCCTTATTAGAGATATTGGAAATGGGGTAATGTGAAGAAATTTTTTCTTTATTTCATCAAAGAGTTATATGAGCAGGCAAGACATATCTTGCAAAATTGCTTAGCGCTTAGACAAAAGAATCAGGGAACTACAGACATTGAACAACATCAGCAACAATATTTTCAAAAAATCTGAAAGGCATGAGTGTTATTCATGCACACACGGATTTGGGCTGGCTAGTAACTTGTTAAGGTTTAGCAATCGAGAAACACTTACTCAAGTTTGAAATTTAAGGCTCCAACTTTGTATGTTGTGGAAGAAGAGGATCATTCATTTATTTCGGAGGTGTATTTGATTGCAATAAATTTTTGGCCATCATCTGAGGCAGAAATTTACAAACTTTTTTTTTTCCTACACCAGTCATGGCAAGCAGTGCTGCTTGGCAATTCTTTACTGATAACAGTGAATTGCAAAAAAGATTGGCATTTGTGCAGATTTGTTGTCCTATTTTGTTGGTGGAGGATCCATTTTGGAGCAATGTTTTATCATATTTATCAATGTAGAATGAAGCACATCTCTTTATTAATTTAGTATGAATATTTATACAATGAAATATGAAGTGACATACCCTTACACTTATTAATGATTATGCCCTTACATTAAGTAACTAATTTATTATGCTAACATACCCCCCCCATAATACATTAGGTGGGATAATGTCTTAGGCTCTTGCTCTTTTCGTGCTTTGGCTCTTGGTTCTGGTTCCTCTTGCTTAGGTAAATAACTCTAGGTCCGCCTTTGGGTCTGTCGCCTCTAGGTCTGTCTTTGGGTCATTTTGCCTTTGGGTCAGCCTCTGGGTCGTTTGCCTTTGGGTCTGCCTCTCGGTCATTTGCCTCTGGATCTGCCTCTCGATCGTTTGCCTCTGGGTCATCCTTTAGGTCTAAGCAAAATAAGTACTTCTTGAGTACTTAAGCAAAAGTGGGTCATCCCTCACTTTGCTTTAACAACTATGAATGTCCTTATTGTAATCTTCTCATCCTATCGGTTTGCATGGGTAACCAGCCGCTGCAACCGCCAGGTGTGATAGAGTAGATCACTACATACGAGGTTCACTCTGTTGTTAGGTATGTTCCCCCCTCAAGGTGAAACTCGTCTCATGACGATGGTGGATGGTCGCTCCTGATGAACAAGAGCAACCTCAGTTTCCTCCTCGTTGTTAGTATGGGCAACATTTCCTTGTGGTTGGTATTGGGGTTGGCGTTGGTTCCATTCCCCCTGGTTCTTAGGAGATGGTCCTCTTTGCTTAGTATTCTTGTTACTCGAATCACCCCGAGTAAAAGAATTGTACCAACATTTGTGCAAGTCATGGTCCTTTTTACCACAAATCAAATAACTTTTCTGCGGTTTGTTGGGATTTTGTTTGCCTTTTTCTTTCTGGTGTAATGACTTCTGGCCTTGTTGATTCGTCATCATGGCATGCTCTTCTTCATTTGAGTTCTCATGGAATGCTTACTCTTGTTGCAACAGATTTACCAATTATTCAAAATTTGGCTTCTGCTTCAAGATGTTCAAGGATGTTACAAAGGTGCGATACGACTCCGGGAGTGCTCTCAGGACAATGAGTACAAGGAGCTTATCTTCCACAGTCTCTCCTAGGGCTTGTAGGGAGGCACAGAGCGTCGCTACTTGGCGAAGAAATGACTTCAACTTCTCGCCACCTTTCAAACTTAGAGTGTGCAATTGTCCTTGAAGATGAAGAATTTGATTTTGGTTCTTTGACTCATACACTTGTTGCAACTTCGTCCATTCGGTAGTAGAAGTCTTAGCATCTCGAACATGAAGTTGGACATTGCCTGAGATACCAAGGAGAAGGATCATACGAGCCTTGCGGTTTCGTTGATCAAACGCGTTCTGATCTTTGCCAACTGTCGATGGACGTTGCTCAGTCCCAATAACAATCTCTCATAAGCCTTCGAATTCAAGAATGGCTTGAATCTTTGTTGTCCAGGCCGCATAATTGTCATCGTTGAGGACTTGAGAATTGGAAAGCAATATTTTGGGAGCACTCAATTGCGCCATTTCACGGGGGCAAAATATACACCGTCACCCTTTTTCTTTTATTAATTAGATTTATAAATATTAAATTTATAAATATTAAATATATAAAGTTATTGATAACTCGATATATATAATATAAAGTTCGAATATAAAGTTGGCTCCTATATAACTTTATATTATAAGTGACTTTATATAGAACTTTATAAAGTTATTTTAGAAAGTTTTGCAGCTCTGTGGGCTTATAATTTTATATTATAAGGGACTTTATATTAGAACTTTATAAAATTATTTTAGAAACACATGCCTGTTTGCTTCTATTTCCACGGCTGGGCCTTCTGGATAGGCTTCGGGTGATGGAAGCCCTAGCACACACTTTGCATACGAGTTCCTGCCGCGACAACGGCGACACGTATTGGGTTCCATCTGCTGTGAGGACTGCATTGCTCATGGCTTCACTCCGGACGATATGGAAGTGGCCTCAAATATCCTATAATAAACACCATTAACGTTCCCTGAATCTGCTCGAGCTGAGTTCTCACCAAACAAGCAAAGGCGTTCCCTTCCTTGAGCTCTTGTTAGGGGATATTGTGCGTGTGTGCCGAATATATTGTAGTTGGAAGAGGCAGGATGTATTCTCGTCCTCGTGTTTGGCTACTCCCAGATCGTATCTTAATCGCATGAGAGGTCTCGTTTCCTATTTCTTCTACGACTCACCTGATGGGAAGCAAATTATGGAACTTGGTGTATGCAAAAACGTTGAGTCTGCTTCAGTTGTAGACAAGTATCCAAATAGGAATTCTGCAATGCTGCAATGGCGTATTGAAGAGAATTGAGCGCCAAGAGAGTTTGCCAGGTTGTTTATGTCACCTACACGACTAGCGCCCAAAATTTTAGGCCAGTGTTTCCAATATAACTTCGGCTTCAGCTGTCCAGCAATCGAGTTTGGATTCAAAATCTTAATCTCTTTACAAGAGATGTTTCTTTAGCAAAGTCTCGTGATCTAGAATACAAGGGAGGAAAGACTAGTCCACATGCGAACTAAGCTGGAAGTCTTTGACAGAGGATGGCGTTTGACAGAGGATGGTGTTCGATTGTCTTTTTAATGGCTCACTCTCTTTAGAGATAATGTTGCAGAAGCATTCGATTAGGCAATTATCTTTGTCGTAGAAAGAGAACAACTTAATAATTTGTTTCTTGTGGGCAAGTTGATGTAGAAAGAGATCAAGTTGACGGAGTTTTATTTTCAATACGCAGGGCAACTGTTGTGCTTGTGTTCACTGTATTTGGGCCTTTCAACCAGCGATGCTCCAAATTAACGTATGTCGCTTTAAGTGACCAGCACACGGTACTCTTTAGTAAAAGGCAAAAGAATAGTTCGCCCTGTGATGACCACGCGACTCCGTTTTTACAGTAATGGATTGTGTTGGGCTGGTGGGCTCAAACAAGCGCTGGCTGGGCTCAAACGAATTTTTTGTTTGGGCATTGGATGCGCCAATCCTCCCAGGTTTGATGGCAAACCCTGGTGCTCCAATCCTCCTAGGTCTGATGGCAAACCTTGGTGCTCTGATACCATATCAAATTTATCAATGTAGAATGAAGCACGTGTCTTTATTAATTTAGTATGAATATTTATACAATGAAATATGAAGGGACGTACCCTTACACTTATTAATGATTATGCCCTTACATTAAGTAACTAATGTATTATGCTAACATGTTTCAAGGTGATGTGACTTTAATCAACATGCTCAAATCAAAGATGTTTAGATGAACTGGCTTTTCTTGTTTAATCTCAATTCATTTGGATCCATAAAGATACACAGAGTCTAGGACTCTAGACTCTTTGCCCATTGGTGCAAAAGCTCAATTGCTTTCTTTCATTGCATATATGGGAAGGGGCCTTTCATGTAGTGCCATAGCACAGCTTGTATGATTTGATCCTGGTTAAAGAAATAATATATGTATATATATTTTAAAATTATTTGTTGGGTGGGGTGGGGTAGTTTAAAGTTTCCTGTTAGACACCATCTAGCATATGCTCGAACTTAAGTAGTGTCTGCATTTTCTGCTTCCATATAGAATATTTCGCCATGAGTTTATGAAAAGATCCAATTCTAGGGTTGCATAGCTTAAATTTTATTTAACAATAGAAATTTCTTATGCCTCTAACATTAGACTTTCAAAAAATATTCTGGCCTTAATATCAGGTCCCAATCATTATTAAAAAATGTACCAATTGCTTATTACTCATTGGTTCTACAAACCCTATTTCAATCAACAAACTATCTTGTTAAGCTTCGATTTTGTTCCTGCACCTTATTCCCTTTAAAATGTGATGACTTTCCTCATTAATTCTCCTTATAAAATTACAGAAAAGGAGCCACCAAGTTTTTGAAACTACTGAATGCCTATCCATCTCCTGCTATAGTTGAAAGAATAATTTCTCTACTCTGCAACCAAGAATAATTGCTTCCAGTATTGCTCTTTGCAGAAAATGCAATTCAGTGATTTGATATCAGATGTTGCATGCTCCTTGAGCGGTAATAACTTTTCCATATGAATTATAAAGCAAAGACATGTCTATGTGTCCACAGACTATGTATGTGTCCTCCGAAAAAATTTCCTGTTAAATTAAAATTCTAGCAATACTATAATTCATCTAAATAGTATGGTGAATTTTAATTGGTAAGGACTCTTATATACCAGCCCGCTGTTTTGACTGTAATGAAACTGCAAGAGTTTCTGTTATTTCTCAGGAGACCTATGCTAGGACAAATACCAAATAGTATGGTGAATTTTAATAGTTAAGGATTGTTTTATATTAGTCTGCTGTTTTGATTGTAGTGAGAGTGCAAGCATCATTGTTATTTCCTAGGAGAGTTATGCCAGGACATACCAAATTATATAAAAAAAAACAAAAATAAAAGGGGGTGGTGGGAAGAACAGTTTTGCAGTTTTTTTTTTGTAGTTGGACTTATCTGTTGAATTGTCATAGTAATATCTTTTGAAATCACACACTATTGTCGGTCATGAGGATTAGAATTAGGGCTTGGTCTGGAGTTTTTCTTGGTGGTGATCTCAAGTGTCTTGTTGCATGGCATCTGCAACTGATTGGTCTTTGGAGGCATTTGTGAATGTTTGCAGGCATTGAAATTCATCTAGTCTTTTGGATAACCATTTCTTAATCTTCATCTTATATCTGTCTCAACCAGCCCTTGGCAAAAGTACAGTGCGCTGAATATAAGAGGATTTTTTATGGTGTCTTCATAGGAGGGTTTGTGACATCCTGAGTAGGCTGATGTCATATCTTTTACTTTAAAGAGCTTTGTGATTGGCATGTGACTATTTGCCTGATTCTGTAGTCTGCATACCTTGAAAGTTGAAACAATACCTCTGTATCTAACACTGCTCATGATATCTAGGGGACTGTTTTGAGGCTATGTGTTGATTCTTGTTGGCTGTCAAGGCTTTTCCTTGTCCATGTGGGGTTGTTTGAGGCTATTATTTTTCAACGTTTTGCTCTTCGTGTTAGTCCACACCACCATCTTTGTGAAATGTAAATATTGTAACATCTTATAGCAATTTAGTTCACCTTTCTATGGTTCCAGTTAAAACACTATTTTTTCTTAGTGTAAACCTGGACTTATTATAATTGATCTTGACTGGTTATAACCGACTTTTATAACAACTTGCTTTATTCAAATCCTGTTCAAAATAATGCATTTGTGTCCTAGTCTTTTGAGCCCGTCTTAGATTTTTTCCTATGCTTATCAGTTTCTCCCGTGCCCTGAACTCTGTGCCTCAATACCATATGAAGGTTATTCAGGTGGTGTGAGAATTTGGAAGACGAAGAAGCAATTTGATCTTTATTTATATTGATAATTATAATCATTTATACAAATTTTCTTTATGTTGTGGGCTGTTGGATAGTTGTGTAGCTAACACTAATACAACACACACACACACACACACATATTATATGTACTTGATTGTGCTGACTTTAATATAAATTGACTTGATATTATCATCTCAACGTTGCCTTCTTGAGCTAGAAATGGTTTAACTTCTAACCATTAATTAGAGATCACTCTTGCAAGCAATGTGTCTGAATAAACTAGGATTGACTTGAAACAAGTTCTTCAGTTTGAAAGTTAGGCATCTGTCTAACATAATTCATTATGGAGAATTATCTGGGTGTTTTGTTAATTATTAATCCAGTAAGTAGTTATTGCAGTGGATCTTTTATCTATTTCTTATTAACTTATACAATTAACAATTCTTTAGGTTCAATATGATACTTATATATTTGTAGTGGTTAAATGATTCTTTCTTGCAAATTAGACAATTAGATGTGTACATGTAATGTTTGGTTGAATATTAATGATAACCAGTAATAAACAATATGTCATCTAAGAAACTGGCTTCTAGGTAGTTATCCACTTTGTAATGAAAAGGATAATATTTTAATGATTTGTCACCACGTGAAATAACGATAAATTTTGTTTAATGCTAATGAATATGAATATTCTGAATTTTATCAAATGTCATCTCAAGTATTCATTTTATTTCTTGGTAAGAATGAGAGAGGTATATGCATATGAGGGAAAATAAGGACTTGAGATGGTAGTAGGGAATAATTTTCTGATATCCAAGTTTGTGTCAAGTTAAGATGGTTTGTAAATGGAGTGAAAGAGATGCTTGTCCTTGAGTGTGGACAACTCAAGTGCATAGGGTTGCTAAAAAGTACAGGAATGATCAACTTTAAGCATAAACCCTGCTAGAACATATTTTGTTGCATTTTTGCTAATTAAGTGGGACAGCTAGAAGCAAGTTCAAAATCATAGCAAAAAGGGTATTGGATGTACTAATAAAAATACAAAGATAATAAGAAATGTAATATCACAAATTAAACTACACTAAACAGTCAATTGTAGACAAATTTACTGTAATCATTTAATTTTCATTGATAGGTGGCAAACAATGTTTCTAGTTGGCTTTTCTTTTTCTTAAAGTGTGTGTAAATTTTTGTGAGACCCAGGTGGGGCCTTCAAGTGTTTAGGAGATATCCTCGTGATATTCAGATGTGAGAAATCCTTTTGGGGCAAAAAAAAAATTCATCTACAAACTACAAAGTGATAAAATTATAGATTCATAAATAAAATCAGAGAGGAAGCTTACTTTGGTGCATGATTTGTTGTGCCTTTTCCTCTTGTAAACATTATAACACCTCCTTTCCTGTGCCCTGCTCAACGATGCTTAATTTCTCCCAATATTTACTTATGTTGTTTATACTCTTCTGTTTGCTTTTGGAGACTCAGTGGCAAATCAACCTGAGCTGTTGTGAATATGGCATTTCCTCAGTGCTGACTTTGTCAACTTATATTTTGCTCTGCAACTCCCGATGGGCATGAGCTGCCTTGATTGATAGAAGATGAATTCATTTAAATCAGTCTTGACGAATTTGTGGCTGATGCACCAGGGAGTATTTTTCTTCCAGATGGACTTTTCTGCAAAATTAATTGTACTGCAAGAATTTTAATGTTATGGTTGAATTTTTCAAAAAATTATCTTTTGCTTGAAATATGACTTTATGTTGGTTCTAGATATGTGTCATGCTTGAGGGCTGGAGTGTCAAGCTCAGTTTTGGGTTTCACCTTTGTGATTGAATTGTTGATTAAGCGGCACCATGAGGCTCAGTTTAGGGGTTCCCCCTTGTGATTGAAATGTTGGCTAAGTGGCGCTGAGAGGCTCAGGTCAAGGGTTCTGGTTGAGTTTTCCAAAAGAATGACTTTCATTTGAATTCTATATAGGTATCATCTGAAGGTGCCCAGCCATCCCCTGGGACGCCCAGGCGTCCCTAGGGACCGCCCGAGCGTTCCTAAAGGCGCCCAGCCATCCCCCACATTTTCCTCTCAGAGAAACAATTTTCACATTGATTTAAAAAAGCAATAACAATTGAACCTGCCAGAAAAATCATTACAAAGCTGTTTAAGAGGAGGTTACAGAAAATGTAGTTTTAATTTGTACGCATTTTTATTATATCATCTTTACGCCAAACAGGCGCCCCGTCATCGAAAACAGACTGAAAAATCTACATATTGTTTGACATTACTCTATCATCTCCAATTAGTCCTCAAAATCTTGTTATAGTTGGTTGGGTTATTGTATATTAAAAATCGTGTCCGAGTGGAATTTGAAATCAAAGTAAACATTGATTCACCTGGCTAAAATGGCTGGAGGATTCATCTGGTATAAACAGGTAAACATTGTTGGTGCTATTGGTTAATACCCCGTAATATCCAAATTGTAAAAGATCATTAAATCAAGAGTGTTGGAACTGGAAAGGACATCTCAGACTCCAGAAAAAATAGTTGAATATGGGCTGGTAGGTCAAGTGATCTGGGTGTTCCTTGGAACGATTTCTAGCTGGTCCATTGTTTTCAACAAAGCAGAAGAAACCCCAGAGTTGCCAGGAAGGTGGTAACTTAGGTGTGACATTTAGGTGGTCCATGTTTTCAACATTTGTCAAAGATAAGCTGCAGTAGTTTGAGCAGTGTGGGGCTTGAGGGGGAGCATTGGAGGTATCAATATGAAGCCACATCCCAGTAGAACTCTCTGATTATGCTTGGTCAATTGGATTTAGCAGATAACCACTGCCAGTTCACTTGTCTTTGTGCCTCTCTATGTGTGATGCCCTCTTGCTAAAATAGAATCTGTCAATATAATTGTTGGGGATGAGGTGGAGTTTCTCTTCCTATTTTGGAAGAATACATTACACTCCCTGTGCTACTGCAAGGAATATACTCTGCTAAACTTTAAATAAATAAGGTTACTATAATGGAGGATGGAGTCTTAGGCATGAGAGGCATTGTACCTTGCACCAAAGTTCAAATCCTAATAGCTTGTTCTGTGGAGTGCACCAAAGAGGGATGGAGCCATTTTGTGAGATTGATGTATTTTGGATGTCACCATCTTCTTGGACCTTTCTGATGAGTTTCACATATCTTAGGTGTATTAATTATTAAGATTTATTAGGAACATCCTCATTGGCTGTACCTTATAACGTTTAGTATATTTGACCACTTTTGTTTAGTCAAGGAAGTTAATAAAATTTCAGTTTCAATGTCGTCAACCCCAACTATGAAATCAGTCTGTAATTTAATTTCCTATTTTACATTATTGCTGGCTTTGAAGTCTTTGATTCTTTGGTTCAAAATCCCTTTAGAGTGACTCACTTATAATTCCCATACTTTACATATCGATTTGCCATTCTTATCACTCTTAGAATGGACACACGTCAGTTGTCACTTCAATTTTCACTTAGTTTCCATGATTGCATTTTCCATGCAGTCTTAGATTTCTCTATTGAACTATGAAGAAGATAAAAAGTGAAAATTTATTAGTTAAAGTATTTTTCATTTTTGTTGTGTCTACAATTTGTAGATTATTCTAAATTTCTAAAAAATTTCATAGTATTATACTAGCCATCCCCCAGCCATCCCCTAAAATCGGCCTGCTGTCCGCTGGCGTCCCCGAAAACCATCCCCCCGTCCCCCCCGTCCCCCAGGCTCATGGAACCTTGAATATAAAACACTGCAATATAATTCCATAATCCATAAATAAACAAACGTACACAGTGGGAATAACTTATAGTTACAAATGAATACAGTGTGCATACAACATGTATCTTGCATAGCAACTATCTATAATACATTATGGGCTTCAATGAACAACTCTACCAATATACACTCCTGGCCAACAATACGCTTTGGTTAACAACAACCACCAACAAGCATCCGATATATCCCACATAGATGCATACTTATTGGAAACTCCCTAACTACCACTGAGCTACCCATGTACATAAAACATTAAAAATACCCTATTATTATATTCCTACAAACAGTTATTGTCATATACACACACAACAACACTACTTGACAACATGACCTCTTATTTACATGTATCATAAACTGGTGTGCATACATTCACATGCTTGTACAAACATGCCGTCATGCAGACCTGTCAAAAGGTGTCTATATAGTGTTGCTATTTGTTCAATGCTTGAATCATTACATTAAATTCCTTCCATATGGAGTATAATCCATAACTGATTTAAAAAATAATTTTGAATGGTTAATATACCGGTATTCTTCCTTGTGCTAGTGCACTCCTATTATATATTTTGATGCATCCTTCTCAATTTCAAAGTGTTCTTGCGAATTTAGTAATTGTCAGAACTGGAGTATTGCTGAGCTTTAACTTCATGCCATTTTGAGCCATCAAATGTATTTTGTCATCCTTTGCCCTAAGAAATGAATTACTTCATACTTTGAAAGAATGTAATAGATCTGCTATTTTTAAGAAAGATGCAATGAATTTGTGAAAATATTGAGTATTACCAATGAATTTCTGAAAGATGCTAGTTTACCCATTTTGTGTCCAACCCTAAGGCTGTAATTTAATGCCATGCTGTTGTTCCTCTTTGGTATAGTTTATGCTATTTCTTTACTCTAGTTTAGCCTGTTTTTGTAGTACTTTTTGGTTACCACAGTGCATTGTAACAGCTTATTTTGTCGAGTCCCATATTATCTTATCTTACCTCAGTTGCATTGTATGGTTTTTGCCACCTCGAGATAACATCAACCTTTATTGGATCCTTGTGCAACTTTCTTATACCAACCATGAGGCTGAAATATACCAAAATTTGCTTTGTAATTTCACATTTCCTCAGGTTCAGCAGCATCTCATTGATATGCAAATTGTCCAACACGTTTTGTAGGTGATGCGTATGTTCCTAATGTGTCCTACTTAATTTGAAAATGATATCTAAATAAGCACTGAAAAGGGAATCAATGTATGGTCAGAGTGCATCATTTATTAACCTCATGGACGCAGTGGGTGCATGCCCCAAACAGAAGTAAAAGCCAGCCATACAGCCCTGCTTTGCATAAACATGAGTCTTTCAAATGTCTACTTCCTTTATGTGTACGTGATTATACCTGGATTTCAAATCTAATTTTGTGAACTCCTGGTGTGCTGCACTGCTGCAGTAAATCAGACAACCATCAATCAACCAACATTAGTCTTTGGTACTGCTGATGAAGTGGTCAGTGCATCACCCAAACAGAAATAAAAACGAGTCATACAGCCTTGCTTTGCATAAACATTAGTCTTTCAAATGTCTGCTTCTATTATGTGTACTTAATTATCCCTGGATTTTAAATCTAATTTTGTGAGCTCCTGGTGTGGTGAACTTAATCAAACAACCATCAATCAACCAATGTTAGTTGTTGGTACTCCCGATTGAAGTGGTGGGTGCATGACCCAACAGAAATAAAAACCAGTCACACAGCCCTGCTTTGCATAAACATTAGTTGCAAATGTCTGCTCCCTTTATGTGTACTTGATTATACCATCAAATCAAATTTTGTGAACTCCTGGGGTGCTGCGGTTAATCAAACAATCATCAACCAATGGAATACGTCTCTTTTAACTAGGTTCCATGGAATATCCTTTTGGTAGGGATGGAGAAATATGTGGTCGCAAAAAGGGGATGGCTACAAGACACCCTCAAATTTTTGCAAAAAGGTGATGGCAAAGGGAACAAATATAGAAATATAAAAAAATTAAATTAGAAATAAAAAACATTTTAAAATACACAAATTTGAGTTAATTTGCTTTTTGTTACTAATTATACACAATGACATTTCAATAAAAAAAAAATTATAGACAATGACAATACAATGATGCATTATTTGGAGAAAGTTGAGTTTGGTGATTGGTTCAATGTGATTCGTCCACTTGTCTGTGAAGGATGCTTTTGAAAGTGTTTTGTTAAACTTATCTTTTTTGATGATTCATTTATCGAATATCTGTAGCTGTGCCGAAACATCCAGAAATATTCTGTGGCAATGTCAATCATTCACTGCATGTACACACCAGAGTAGTGTGTTTCAACTTTCCACATAAGCTGTGCAGGCACCTATACATTTGTATTCATTCCTCACTGAAAAGTCCTAAGTTTTGGAATATGAGGGGATTAAAGTTTCCAGATTTTAGGTGTTCATCTAATATGACAACTCTTTTTATTATGCAGCAACTCTCCATATTTCATTTGTGCATGCACCCATACAATTGTTTTTGTCTCTTTATGTTAAGTTTTCATATTTCACTGTGGATCATTGTATAATATACATGTGTCTCTTGTGGGGCCCCATAGATGAGGGTAATGGGGAATGTGGTTGGGATGTCTCTATTGGCTTGGGTTTTTGCCACCATGTTCCCTAGGAGTCGTGATCCTGTGGGTATACAGGCCTGATGACATGCCCCCCTGGAACATAGCTTTTTGATGATGATCTTGGCAAGAGCCATATAGTCGATACTAGTCCCTAATGAGTTGTCCTTCTTGGGAACCAAAACAACAGTTAGACCACCTTCTGATGTACTTGGTTGAATCACTTCTTGATCTATAAAAAATTGTAGTAGCCTCTTCACCTGTTCTGACTCAAAGACAGATTGCCTTTACTGGCAATGTTAGTCGATGGAGAAGTGGGCAGTAATTGAAATTCATGTTTTATCTATCTTTTTGGAGATAATATCCTTGATTCTGAGAACATTTTTTGGAACTTTTTAATGAGCCCATCTCGTGTACAATTTGGACTAGACTCCACATTTCAAACTTTTTTTCTTCCTCAGGCTTCAATTTTGCTATCACAATTTTTTTGTTTTCTCTGGTCAACCTTTCTATTTGTTTAGCCATCAAGAATAAGATCTTTTTAATGCCTTTGTATGAATTTAGGATATATGTCTTCCTATCCTTTGTGAGTCAGCAAGTCTGCTACTCTCCTTTGAAAAATTGCATCTTTATCCTATAAATAGGCACTATCAAACATTACTTAACAATCAAGTGGGATTGCATCACATAAGGGTAGGCATCTGCATTGAAATAGATCTCTAGATGCTTTAACCGGTCATTATGCTTTTTGGCAACAACGTGTCTATCCTTTGTTGGTTCCCTTTGATGAATTCTTCCTTTTCTCCTCTTCATACCAGTTTTCCTCCTAGTTTTTTACCAATAAGGGTATCTAGTTCTGTAATCATACAGAAATACTTCTCCTTTCCCAAGACCCTTCTGTTGTTGTAAACACCTGCTATGCCCAATCTGAGAACAGAAACATGCTTTTATACTGAATATGATCTGAAATAACACAATCTATAGATGATACAAATCGCAAAGTACATCTTGTAGTATATACATGACATCTACATGTAAACTGTTGGAAATAATGGAATTCTTTAAAACTTATTTATCCACTGCAGCAAACAGGAGAATTCAGAGGGAGAAAAAATGTTATGCAGGAGAACAGGCATTTGTGCTAAGGGCACCAGCTTTGATGTGGAGAAATTCTTTTAAGGTGGGAACTCCACAGCATAGTTGAGAAAATCTGCAAAAAATCCCGATTTTGCTGATTTTTTCCCGATTCACAGGCTAGCCAATTTTTTCCCGATTTTATCGATTTTTTCCCGAAAAATTCTTATATGCATGAAAAAAGCTTTTTTTCAATGAAAATTTGCATTTTCTTCGGTTTTTTCAATAAAAAATGCCGATTTTTTGCCGATTTTTAAACCAGCCGGTTTACCACCCGAATCCACAGGGCAAATAGAAATGCAGCCGTATTGCAACTCCTAGTGGTGATGAACTCAACGGCTAGTCAAGAAGGTGAATATATTCAGGTCAGCCTTGACCAAAGTTGTCTGGCTTGAGTTCAAGTTCATGTTCATCAAGAATAAAAATCAGAAAACGTATGGTAACAAGGGTCAAAATTCTGGATTCATATGTGAAGCCAAAAAATACCAAAAGTTTGGAATTTTCAGACTAAATCCAGAGAATTCAAATCCAGTTGAGAAAATAAAAACATATATAATTCAATTAAATGGCATAAGCTTAAGTGGTTAAAGATGTGAGCTTTCAATGGGGAGACCCAGGTTCATATCTTGCTAGATGATATTTTGTATTACCACTATGTGGTTGGTTTAAATACTGTGCTAAAACAGTGATGCTGTAATATGGACAGCCTTAAAAATCCAGTCAGATTTGGATTTTGTTGAGATCCAACAGGTTTCTGTTACTGTAGAAAAAGTTCACTATAATAAATGGCTATAAAATTGGGCATTAAGTTTGAGAAAACAGATATAAGCGTCTGAATGAAAATTAAGAATATTAAAATATAAAAAGTTAAACATATCAGATTTCCTACATATCATTATATGCTTCCAATGCTTGAATAGGGATGGAGAAACACTGCCATGTGACTGCATTTGTGCCTAGACAGGAAGGCCAATTGGAGAGAAACAGCACCTTTGCAGGTCCAAATCAAGCCCTGACAGATGTGTTTTGAGGTTTAAGTCACAAATGAAAACACATTTTATGGAACTGAAGGGAACAAAGAGCCTCTTTGACTGTGATAACTCATGATGACTTGCCTGTTCGAACTGGGATGACCTTGTCTACTTGAACCATGATGACCTCCCTACTCAAACCATGACAATGCTAACTGCTTTGTTTTTCTCGATCTGTGAGAAAGGACACGGAAAACTGAAATAAAATGCAGTGGCAGACAAAATACTGGATTGGATGGAAATGCAGAGGGAAAATGTGGATAGAAAATGAGTAATCTGCAGGAGGTTTAAGTAAAAGCAGGCAAATTGCATTATCTGTGTTCTTTGCTTTTTGACTGCCCGCTACCCTCGATTTTTGTTTAATTTTTGACCTTGATTTTCACACAAATTTGAACTTGTTCATCCCTATTCGTGTCTGTTGATCTGTTTCCATCGCTATTCACATTTTTTTGGTGAATTAATGTGGATAAAATCATGGGCACCGAAAAATCAGTTAAAGAGCCTCTTTGACTGTGATAACTCATGATGACTTGCCTGTTCGAACTGGGATGACCTTGTCTACTTGAACCGCGATGACCTCCCTACTCAAACCATGACAATGCTAACTGCTTTGTTTTTCTTGATCTGTGAGAAAGGACACGGAAAACTGAAATAAAATGCAGTGGCAGACAAAATACTGGATTGGATGGAAATGCAGAGGGAAAATGTGGATAGAAAATGAGTAATCTGCAGGAGGTTTAAGTAAAAGCAGGCAAATTGCATTATCTGTGTTCTTTGCTTTTTGACTGCCCGCTACCCTCGATTTTTGTTTAATTTTTGACCTTGATTTTCACACAAATTTGAACTTGTTCATCCCTATTCGTGTCTGTTGATCTGTTTCCATCGCTATTCACATTTTTTTGGTGAATTAATGTGGATAAAATCATGGGCACCGAAAAATCAGTTAAAGAGCCTCTTTGACTGTGATAACTCATGATGACTTGCCTGTTCGAACTGGGATGACCTTGTCTACTTGAACCGTGATGACCTCCCTACTCAAACCATGACAATGCTAACTGCTTTGTTTTTCTCGATCTGTGAGAAAGGACACGGAAAACTGAAATAAAATGCAGTGGCAGACAAAATACTGGATTGGATGGAAATGCAGAGGGAAAATGTGGATAGAAAATGAGTAATCTGCAGGAGGTTTAAGTAAAAGCAGGCAAATTGCATTATCTGTGTTCTTTGCTTTTTGACTGCCCGCTACCCTCGATTTTTGTTTAATTTTTGACCTTGATTTTCACACAAATTTGAACTTGTTCATCCCTATTCGTGTCTGTTGATCTGTTTCCATCGCTATTCACATTTTTTTGGTGAATTAATGTGGATAAAATCATGGGCACCGAAAAATCAGTTAAAGAGCCTCTTTGACTGTGATAACTCATGATGACTTGCCTGTTCGAACTGGGATGACCTTGTCTACTTGAACCGTGATGACCTCCCTACTCAAACCATGACAATGCTAACTGCTTTGTTTTTCTCGATCTGTGAGAAAGGACACGGAAAACTGAAATAAAATGCAGTGGCAGACAAAATACTGGATTGGATGGAAATGCAGAGGGAAAATGTGGATAGAAAATGAGTAACCTGCAGGAGGTTTAAGTAAAAGCAGGCAAATTGCATTATCTGTGTTCTTTGCTTTTTGACTGCCCGCTACTCTCGATTTTTGTTTAATTTTTGACCTTGATTTTCACACAAATTTGAACTTGTTCATCCCTATTCGTGTCTGTTGATCTGTTTCCATCGCTATTCACATTTTTTTGGTGAATTAATGTGGATAAAATCATGGGCACCGAAAAATCAGTTAAAGAGCCTCTTTGACTGTGATAACTCATGATGACTTGCCTGTTCGAACTGGGATGACCTTGTCTACTTGAACCGTGATGACCTCCCTACTCAAACCATGACAATGCTAACTGCTTTGTTTTTCTTGATCTGTGAGAAAGGACACGGAAAACTGAAATAAAATGCAGTGGCAGACAAAATACTGGATTGGATGGAAATGCAGAGGGAAAATGTGGATAGAAAATGAGTAATCTGCAGGAGGTTTAAGTAAAAGCAGGCAAATTGCATTATCTGTGTTCTTTGCTTTTTGACTGCCCGCTACCCTCGATTTTTGTTTAATTTTTGACCTTGATTTTCACACAAATTTGAACTTGTTCATCCCTATTCGTGTCTGTTGATCTGTTTCCATCGCTATTCACATTTTTTTGGTGAATTAATGTGGATAAAATCATGGGCACCGAAAAATCAGTTAAAGAGCCTCTTTGACTGTGATAACTCATGATGACTTGCCTGTTCGAACTGGGATGACCTTGTCTACTTGAACCGCGATGACCTCCCTACTCAAACCATGACAATGCTAACTGCTTTGTTTTTCTCGATCTGTGAGAAAGGACACGGAAAACTGAAATAAAATGCAGTGGCAGACAAAATACTGGATTGGATGGAAATGCAGAGGGAAAATGTGGATAGAAAATGAGTAATCTGCAGGAGGTTTAAGTAAAAGCAGGCAAATTGCATTATCTGTGTTCTTTGCTTTTTGACTGCCCGCTACCCTCGATTTTTGTTTAATTTTTGACCTTGATTTTCACACAAATTTGAACTTGTTCATCCCTATTCGTGTCTGTTGATCTGTTTCCATCGCTATTCACATTTTTTTGGTGAATTAATGTGGATAAAATCATGGGCACCGAAAAATCAGTTAAAGAGCCTCTTTGACTGTGATAACTCATGATGACTTGCCTGTTCGAACTGGGATGACCTTGTCTACTTGAACCGTGATGACCTCCCTACTCAAACCATGACAATGCTAACTGCTTTGTTTTTCTCGATCTGTGAGAAAGGACACGGAAAACTGAAATAAAATGCAGTGGCAGACAAAATACTGGATTGGATGGAAATGCAGAGGGAAAATGTGGATAGAAAATGAGTAATCTGCAGGAGGTTTAAGTAAAAGCAGGCAAATTGCATTATCTGTGTTCTTTGCTTTTTGACTGCCCGCTACCCTCGATTTTTGTTTAATTTTTGACCTTGATTTTCACACAAATTTGAACTTGTTCATCCCTATTCGTGTCTGTTGATCTGTTTCCATCGCTATTCACATTTTTTTGGTGAATTAATGTGGATAAAATCATGGGCACCGAAAAGTCAGTTAAAGAGCCTCTTTGACTGTGATAACTCATGATGACTTGCCTGTTCGAACTGGGATGACCTTGTCTACTTGAACCGTGATGACCTCCCTACTCAAACCATGACAATGCTAACTGCTTTGTTTTTCTCGATCTGTGAGAAAGGACACGGAAAACTGAAATAAAATGCAGTGGCAGACAAAATACTGGATTGGATGGAAATGCAGAGGGAAAATGTGGATAGAAAATGAGTAACCTGCAGGAGGTTTAAGTAAAAGCAGGCAAATTGCATTATCTGTGTTCTTTGCTTTTTGACTGCCCGCTACTCTCGATTTTTGTTTAATTTTTGACCTTGATTTTCACACAAATTTGAACTTGTTCATCCCTATTCGTGTCTGTTGATCTGTTTCCATCGCTATTCACATTTTTTTGGTGAATTAATGTGGATAAAATCATGGGCACCGAAAAATCAGTTAAAGAGCCTCTTTGACTGTGATAACTCATGATGACTTGCCTGTTCGAACTGGGATGACCTTGTCTACTTGAACCGTGATGACCTCCCTACTCAAACCATGACAATGCTAACTGCTTTGTTTTTCTTGATCTGTGAGAAAGGACACGGAAAACTGAAATAAAATGCAGTGGCAGACAAAATACTGGATTGGATGGAAATGCAGAGGGAAAATGTGGATAGAAAATGAGTAATCTGCAGGAGGTTTAAGTAAAAGCAGGCAAATTGCATTATCTGTGTTCTTTGCTTTTTGACTGCCCGCTACCCTCGATTTTTGTTTAATTTTTGACCTTGATTTTCACACAAATTTGAACTTGTTCATCCCTATTCGTGTCTGTTGATCTGTTTCCTTCGCTATTCACATTTTTTTGGTGAATTAATGTGGATAAAATCATGGGCACTGAAAAATCAGTTAATTTGAAATTCCTAGGATAAATTTCAGCAAATCCGGTTACTTAGGCCTTAATAAAATCAGCAGGCAATGAATTTGTCCAGCATCACTCTTTAGAAAAAATGATTTTACTATTTGAATGTGACATTATGTTAATTCCAGAAATGTATAAAATGCTGGAGTCTAAGGGTCCAGCTTAGCTTATGGGTTCCAACTTCATGATTGAACTATGGGCTGATTAGTGCCAAGTCATACCATGAGCTTGCTATCCTTTATCTTGTTGTCAGTGAAACAAAATTCATCTGATCCATTGCAGATAAGTGAGCTTCTGCTAAGCACAAATAAAAGCCTTCCCCCATTGTGTTACTTTTTATTTTTATAATGTTAATAATTGAATTTTATGCAAGATAGCAAATGATTCTTGTCAATGTTGCAAAAATCATATTAATATTAGAGAACACTTTTCTACTACCAGATACCTTTCTTGAATGTTTCTTTGCCATATAATATGCAATTTCAAGGATAATTTGGTGATATGCATTGCGAATGTGCCATAAACAAATCCCAGCGGTCTGACAGTCTGAAACTGCCGGCTTCATGGTGTGAGCCTGCTTTTCACATGCAGTACAAATTTCAAAAACATGAAAACTCAGAAATCTAGTTAATAATATTGGCTTGCTACCTTGTGAACAATGTTTTGTTCTGTTGCATGGAACCAGATGTGGTATTGGATACAGACATTGTATCGAATGTGTTAAATTTTCCCACTAATATGGATATGACTGGATACAGAATTATAAAAAGCATATGCATGTGCACACACATACGTGTGTTTGTAAATAAAAACTTGAAACATAAAATATTGATGAAAATATAAGTTTTACATGGGATATTTTGATTAAGTTCAGAGGACGATTTTCAATGTTCAATTCAAAAGTTTTTTTTTTTTTTGGTTTATTGTAAATTGTATGTTATTTTAATCTCATGTCATGGATACAGCTATAGATATGCACAGGCTATATCCGAATTTGCTAGATATGGACCATATGGGTGTGTATTTGTATACATTAGGATATGATATCTGTGTATTCAGATACATTTGAATACAGTATCCAAGAAGTATTGTATCTGATATGTGGATATGGGGATCTGGACTGAGATCACTGTGGAACTTATGAATTTATTACCAATCAAAAGTACAGAAAATTATTTAATTTTTTCCTGTAGGATGTAGCCATATAGGAGAGACTTGATAAATTAATATGAATGCATGATAGAAAAAACAACTTTTGAGTAGCCGTATACATATAAATATGAAAAGGCATATACTTAGTTTTTCAAGCGTATTACCAAACAGTCCAAGTTGTGGTTTAATGGTAATTGTGATGCTTCTAAGAGCATGACCTAGGTTCAGATACCCCTCACTATCATGAGCTGACCCATAATCCGTGCAGACATTTGGCAGGGTTCAGGTGTAATGAGCATGGGATACATTCTGGTGTGACAGGGGTTTAAATTTTAAAACATGGTGCAAGCATATTCCATAATAAACTCAACCTATAACCTTACAAGATTTACCAATTTAGATGGGAAAACTAATATAGTTCATATAGACTTAGCAATGCTATCAATAAGGTATCCAGTGGAATATGACTGCAATAATAATAACATGTGTACGTCCTATTACTTACCATCCAATGATGAAACCCTGAATTAATATAATGGCGGCATCACTGTCATGAGTGGGGTATGGGTGTCAACCAAATTTTAGTGGGTTTGAGGTATATATCTGAATATACTGTTCAGTCAGACTCTGCTTTCATCAACTCTATAACTTGCTAAGGGACATTCTTGACAGAAAATGCAGTCCAAGGAAGGATCCAAAAAGTTAAATCATGTTTATTATTTGAATTTTCTCTCTGAATTGTTGCCTGTTTATGAATAAAGAATATATTTTCAAGTTGGGTTACTACATAGCAAGGTTCCACGAGCCTGGGGGACGGGGGGACGGGTTTCCGGGGACGGCGGGGGACGGCAGGCCGATTTTAGGGGACGGCTCGGGGACGGCTGGGGGGGACGGCTGGTATAATACTATAAAAATTGAATTTTTTTAGAAATTTAGAATAATCTACACTTTCAGAATTCTACACCCAACAAAAATGATATTTCATATTAGTAATCAGTTATGTAAGCGCAGCCATTCATATTCATATTAGTTACTAACACATAAGTGGTATTAGGATATCCGATATTCATATTAGTTACTAAGTGCAGCCATTTAATTGTTTCAATTTCAACAACTATAACTTGAAGGTTCAGCCAAGGATATCAAGTGCAAACAATGTTCAAACAGTCATCATTTTAAGTAATAACAGTCATCACTTTTTCAGCCACCAATGTTCAAACAAGGACTGTCTCACCCCTCCCATTGTTTGAGGGACTAATCGCAAAGCTGGTGATGTATAATACTGAATTAATCTCTGCTAGTTCTTGATGTGCCTACAATAAGCACTAGGCAGCGTACCAAGCTGAATTAATCTCTTATAATTATTGATTTGCCCAGAATCCACTTTAAACAATAACAGTGGGTAATATGCTGAATTTTAGCATATGAATACTTTTGAGGAACGTCTTAAATATTTTCATACTTAAAAGCAACTGATCGTCTGATACAAATAGTTCAATCTACTACATAAAGCCAGATGGTGAAATTGAAAATAACAACTTACCATATAATTGGCCCCAAAAAGTGATTTACTGGAAACATCCACAATTAGGGTAAAGTTGCATGTACTTAAATTTATGTATTTCACTAACAGTTTCAAGAGGGGATAAAAGCAATGACCCCTTACCTTTTTTTTTATTAATTTTTTTTTTTTTTGGGTGAGGACACCCAGCTGTGGGGGACGGCTGGGTCCCATTGGGGACGCTCAGACCGTCCCCGGGGACGGCTGGGCACCACTAAAAGATGCCCAGCCGTCCCCGGGGACGCCCAGCCGTCCCCGGGGACGGTCTGAGCGTCCCCAATGGGGCCCAGCCGTCCCCGGGGACGCCCCAAAAAAGGGGACGTCCCGGGGACGGGAGGCCATAGGCCTCAGCCGTCCCGGGGACGTTTCCCAGCCGTCCCCCAAAAAGGGGGACGGGGGGAAACGTCCCCCTTGCCGTCCCCCCGTGCTGGGGGACGCAGGAAACGGGGGGACGCGTCCCCGTGGAACACTGCTACACAGTGGTAGCCTGTATATAGGACAAGGATAACTAGGATACTATCTTGCTTGATGGACATTGGAACTGACAGATGAATTCCATTTATTCTTTTTAGAAAGTTTTTTATATTGTTTTGGATGAATTTGCAATATTTCCTTTTGATATTAGAAATGCTGATTATATGCTTGCTTATTTACAGGAAGCTTTCAGGCAGGTTTACAACTGGAAATTTATGAATTGCCTTGATATTTGGGTCAAGGTTATCTGTAGATATACGGGGAAGGATGCTCTTCAACCATTGGCTTATCCAATGGCTCAGATAATTACTGGAGTTGCTCGACTAGTTCCCACTGCCCGATACTTTCCGTTGAGGGTACAGTGCATAAAAATGTTGAACAGACTTGCATCTGCTACGGAGACATTTATTCATGTAGCCTCACTTCTTTTGGATATGCTGGAGTTTAAAGAATTAAACAGGCCAACTACTGGAGGGGTTGGGAAAGCAGTTGACTTTTTGACCATCTTGAAGGTTGGTATCAAATTAGTTGTGATATCCTGTTCTTGTTTTGTGCTGTTACTTGGAGAGTTACTAAGATTTATATTTTTTGTGCAACAGGTATCAAAATCAACACTGAAAACACGTTCGTTCCAAGAAGAGTGTGTTTTTTCTGTGCTTGAGCAGGTTGCTGAACATTTGACTCAGTGGAGCTATTCTGTAGCCTTCCCGGAGTTGGCATTTATTCCACTTTTTAGATTGCGGCAGTTCAACAAACATACAAAAGTTGAGAGGTTTCGTCGACAAGTAAAGCAGCTAATTGATCAGGTTGTCCTATATGGAATTTTGTTGTAATTTTGAGTGTATGGGCAACTTTTTACTTCTTGTCCTATAATTAGAGATGCTACATTTTATAAATCCCCTCTTGTTATAATTATCACGGAATTATTTGCTTTCTTTATGTGGAAAAAGTAGCTTGTATTAATTTACAAAAGTCTATGTCAGATACAAAGTTAGTTTATGCTACGCTTGAATCCCTCAAGCAGAGTTCATCTGATGAAACCCGTTGATTTCTTGATCCATATAAAACAAATGCCTCATATTCAGCTGATCAAAGTGTCTTTGGTTTTGTTACTTCCGATCACACATCCATACTATGGATTGATAATTCATATATATATATATATATATATATATATATCCACTACTTTGGGCCCAGTACTTGGTCTTTTATAGACATAATACCTATAATAATGATTTAAGACGTTAAAAAATTCTAACATGGGTAAACTCTAGTCAATTGCAACTGCAAAATGGATATGGCTGCAGGAGATTCAATCATCAGGTGTGTAGTGAAAATTCACTATATGCAGCCACCCCATGGCTTGCACCACAAGGTTGCCAAGGAGGTTGATTGAAGAAATCATCCGATGGAGGTTAGTGATCTTGCCATCAACTGCCCAAACAGGACTCCTATAAAAAACACGGCGGCCATAGTCTTGAGGGTTAAAAATAGCTGCCCAAGATGTTAATTTCGGTTTCCGCCAACATTTCGATGCCGGAATGACCCCTGATCTTGCTGCTTCTGTGCAAATCGAACAGAATCCTGTTTTTGCCTCTTGAAACCAGAGTTTTGGAAATAGAATATAGATTTTGGAATCACCGCTAGTTGTTGTGAAGTATCCAATGTTTTGAACCTAAGTTCCGAGTCAATCCTCAGGGTGTTTGTATGCATTATTTATTATTAAAATGCATACTAGTAGGGTGTGCTTATTAGCACATATATATACCCACTTGCCCTTTATGTTACTCTTGGTCATCTATGATATTATATTTACATTCTTATGAAATTCCCCCCTCCCCCCACTTCTCACTCTCTCCACATTTCACACACACACATATATAACACAGTATCAAAGCCACTTTTTGGATCTATGGTCTGATAATGGTTGGTAATCAAATATTGGGCTTGTGGCCCATTCCCTTGGCTAGTGGCCAAATTTTACTACAAAATAAAAAAAAAAATTCAAAGTCACTTTTCCATGTGCGGCCAATGTTCTCTTGACCAATGGCTGAACTATACTAAACAATAAAAGCGAGATCTTTTGGCTGTGAAGACCATAAGATTCTTCTGTTGCTAATTGTACTTGAAACGATGTAGACATAACTCAAACAAACAGACAAGCTTTATTCAAATGTGCAATACTCAAAAATTCAGCACAAGGATTTATTTACTGGATTGAAGACCTCTCTCCCTAATTGCAGCAACCAAGAGATTGAGGAGGTAAGCTACCTTCCAAGCGTCATGCTCTCCTCTGATTGAAGAGATTCATAGAGGCCACTCTCACTATGGAGCAAATGGCTAGAACTCAGTACCTCTCTATACTTTATAGTTGATGAAGATGGAATGTGAGTCTAAAGATGTTCTCAAAATGAAGCATGTAGTATAAAAGCATAACCTATACAATGCACTGAAGAACTGCATGCTTATAACAGATCATATGGTAAAGTAAAATAGTCCAAGATCTCGATGCATGTCCAATTAGTAGGTCCCAAACTTGGTTCCCAAACCTGGTATCTGTAGAGAACTATGGGGTTGACAAAACAATCATAAAGCTGCATCTTTGAGGGGATATTTTGAAAATGTATCTGAAAGCATTGACTTTCAAGAGGAAAAGATGTTTGATATCCTTTGCAAAGTTATGATAGGGAAACAGGTGACATCAAAGTTTGGACTGCAGAATTGAACCCACAAGTAAGTGTTGTAATCTTGACAAGCTTGCCTTTAAAATAGCAGTAGAATTTAGAGAGTGTACTTTTGAAGGTATTGAAGATTATAACATTGGTCTAAGGTTGAACTTAAACTACAATAAGACCATCAAACAGAGCACATCCATCTCTGCAAACGCTTGGGAGACTGAGCAAGGAGAACCACAAATTGACAAAGAGTAGTATGGAAATCAAGACATGGTGTAAAGGACATCCATCCTTTGCATGAGTGTGCTATTGAATGAAGTCCTTGAGCTTATTAATATATATACAATGTTATTCGTTCGTTTTGGATTCGGGTTTGGGTTTGAAGAACCCGGTTCGCCGATACGACAAATTTTTTTTTGTCTTGGGTTTGACCGTACAAAAATTAATAAAAAACATATAGTAATTTACTAGAGTCTTAAATATGTTATATTAATTTACTAATCTTAAAAGTTAAATATGAGTTTTTAAGTATTCTACAAATTATTGGGTGTCTAAAAAATTATTAAAATTGTTATCTATTATTATATTTGGTGTCTTAAATATTGTTCTACCGGCAAGGACGCCACTTGCATTATCGGTGATGTGACCCGGGTTCAATCCCCATGGCGGATGCGTATAAGAAGTATTACTCAAAAAAAAAATATTGTTCTATTTAATATGAAATGCATGACTTCATGTACATATGCAATAATAATATTTTAAAACAAAATAATCTATGGCAAGGCACGTTTGCATGTTTACGGACAACTCCAATTGTTATGAACCTCCAAGTCAAAGGCCCTTTTGAGTATTCACATTCCACTAGTTAATGATTTACTATCAAAAGCTTTTGATTTCTTACATATTGAAATTCGAGAAATTCGAGGAAGCAGAGGTTCTAACGTTACGGCTAAGATGAATTTTCTATAATCTAAATTTAATAACGCTTGATCTCATAGGTCACGTCACCTAGACTATCTGTTTTAATTTTAAATATTCTAAAATTAATTTTAGAGTCGTTGTCGACCTATTTAGAGGCGCTTTCTAAAGCGACACCCGCTATATAATACAATAAGATATATTATCCATTTTGATTTTAGATATTCTAAAATTAATATTAGAGTCGTTGTCAGAGGCGCTTTCTAAAGCGACACCCGCTACATAATACAATAAGATTTTATTCCAAACTCCTTAAACTGAAATTCAACGGGAATTTTTAGATTTATGTGATACGGATAATGAAATTCTACTTGGATTTTTTAACACAGAATTTGGAATTTGTACAAAAGGACAAATTAATTGTAATATAAAAAGTGCAATCTACCAGTGAACAGAAACTGAATCTTCACAAATAATTAGCTTTGAATTTGAAAGAACTACAAGATTGTTATAAACCTCTACTCTCATTAACAATGAATCATTCACCAATATGCAGAAATATTAAACATGCATCCACTATAAATTCTGCAATAACATTCCACACGATAAAATAGAGATAGATGATACCCTTGGGGTAAGGCAACACCAAGAATACTCCTTAAGGAAAGAATCACTCCACAAGATCTCTGTTCCACGAGCCAAGTCTCTTAACAAAGAATACTCCATATGACTTTCTTTTACAATTGGGGATACATATTTCTTTATACAAGAATGTGATGATTCATCTTCTATGAGTTAGAAGGTCACCCATGTGGTGATTCACCTTCCATGAGTTACAAAGTGCATAATATAATAATATGGCACTATGTTATATACTATTATAATTTAATGTGTGACCTATGCCATAATATAATATTAAATTATCCCACATTCCTATCCCCAGGTACCTGACAAAGGTTCCTTTCAATCATAATATATTAATAATGAAATACACGTAATAAAAAAAATGATTCCAGTTCAGTAATGACTGAGGAATTCTCGTAACATCAATGATACTTTTAGGAAAAACAATCTCAAGCATCACACAAATTTCACAAACAATTATAGAAGATATTTTTGCACTGCTCCTTCAAAGGCTGTACATGGAAATTATGAAGATATTTTTTTTGCAATTTTTCAAATCCTTTTTCTCATCAAGTTCTTCTTAAATACAAAATTTGGACAAAACCAAATCATTTTTACAAATTTTTAATTGTTAGGAACCTACTATTAAAAATAAGCTCACTCACACAAAATACTGTAAATAAACAGAAATGCATCAAATAATAGAATAACACTATGCGGAAAGTAATTGCAGATTTGAAACAATCTCACAAATAACTCAGTATCGCGGGCCTCTTCGAGGGGGCAACCTCTTTCAATATTTCATTCACTTGCAAAAAGATACATTTGTACATGGCTTCAGAGATTTTAAAGAAAAGACTTCATGCAACCCTAACCCTAAGCTCAAGAGTTGGCTTACATACAAAATGCCACTCGAGCTAGAATCTTCTACCAAACATTGGTTACATTCTTGATAACGGTTACATGAAATGGCCCCACTTGTCTAGGTGCCTTACTTGCCACATACCATTACAAAAGTATTACAAAATAACATTATAAGTGGATCCCCACGTTGGACGTGGGTCATTACATAATCAATTGAGAATTACAAAAATAATGTTAGGATGGGATCCTAATATTAATTATCTTCTAACTAGCTAGTTAATTACAAGCATGAACCTTAACACAAAACTTCTTGGAAAAACCGAACTCTACCAAAAGTTTAACAACTTACATACAAAATGCCACTCGAGCTAGAATCTTCTACCAAACATTGGTTACATTCTTGATAACGGTTACATGAAATGGCCCCACTTGTCTAGGTGCCTTACTTGCCACATACCATTACAAAAGTATTACAAAATAACATTATAAGTGGATCCCCACGTTGGACGTGGGTCATTACATAATCAATTGAGAATTACAAAAATAATGTTAGGATGGGATCCTAATATTAATTATCTTCTAACTAGCTAGTTAATTACAAGCATGAACCTTAACACAAAACTTCTTGGAAAAACCGAACTCTACCAAAAGTTTAACAACTTAGATAACTTCTTGATCACAGGAATGAGGGTAGGCCATGAGCTTGCCAGTTAGCAGCTCCATCTTCTTCTTTTCCAGCTTGCTGTGGTAATCCAACCAAGTTTGTACTTGCCCAGCTATGTAGTTGATGTTGGATTCGTCTATATTTAGCATTTTGGTGTCAAATAGATTCTTGATCTCTTATGTTTTGTTGCCATCCTTCAGCATATCTTGACCAGCTTGGGAAAATGATTTTCGGCAGTAACGAGGAAAATCACATTTTCTAGGACTTCCTGATGATAGTCTCCAAATTTCAAGAAGACGGTTTGCCAATGCTTCTTCCATTGCTACTTTTTCTGTCATCTTAATCAGGTTCTCGTCCGTTACATCTACATTGACACCATTGCTTTTGGTTAAAAGATCCATTTTGATTTCTTGGCCTTTAATCTTGTCAAACCAGCTTTGATGCACCTCGACAACTTGTTGCAGGATGTCCTTTTTCATTTCAACTTGGACTCTCCATAAGATAGGATTTACTTTGTTCTCCAAGTAATCCAAGCCTGTTGTTTTCCATTCTCCCATGGGAGATTTAGATAAGGCAATCAAGATTTCTGAATATGGATTGTATTTATCAGCTTTATATTTAGCTATGTCCCTGCCTTCCTTCAATTTATTGATCAGTGCAAGGTGTCTGGTGTAAATTGGCCAAGCATTTCTCAGCAAAGTTTAGTGTCTTCAAATATTTTTTTGTCAAATTCTATGAGGGTTCTTCCTGCTGAAGTTATCTTTTCCATTTTGTTGAAATCGACCTTTTTTTCCACGTCTTTCTTGGCTGCTGCTTCTTTGTTGGCGCTTGCTTCTCCTTTTGAATGTTTACGGAGATATTTTTTAAGGACTTACAAATTTGTCACATGTTCCCTCTTGAGGATCTTTTTTCCGTAGGAACCTTTTGTTGGTGACTGGAAATTTGACAACTGACTTTTTTGGATGGTCATTTCAAGCTTGGCTATGTTGTCTACCATCTCTTCCCTGCCTTTGAGTCAGCTCAAATGTAGACTTAAGCAGTCCTCTTGTGCATTGGTGGTCAAGAGCAGGCAGTTCATGTAAGGTGACGTCATAGTCCTCCTTAGATTTTTGTCCAGGGGAACTCCATCTTTAGGGGCTTCCTTTTTTATCACTATTCTTTTCTTTTCTTTATTATATTTGACATCAGCTTTGATGGGTCATTTCCTTGTTTTGACCCGTGTCACCAAAGAGCATGAATAGATTGGTGCCTTCCTTGATTCCGGTGATGAACTATTCAATTTGAAAGGCCTTAGCTAGGATGTCATTTGGGTCTTCAGGAGATGCCCTATCCACCTTTAGCATTTGTTCTTGTCCTTGCTGCCATATTTCTTCCATGGGAGTGTTCCCCTTATCTTCTTGTTGCACTGTTTCTTTAAGGTTATCTTCTTTGTCAAAATTCTTTTTCTTTTTTATCTTTTTTAGGCTACAAGGGGGCATGACCTTTTTTACTTATCAGGATCATCACCATCACCCCCAACAACCCCTCCTGAAGCAGTGATTACTTTCCATTTGATGGAAACTTTCTCGCTGGCCATCTTCTGGCTTGATTCCCACTTTTAGAATGATTGCAGAGTGGGAACCCCTTGTCCCTAGGCAGGGGTTGGACTTTGAGCTACATCTCCCACAATTTGGGCACTGTTGTTTGTCTTAGGGAAATCTGAAGAAACTTCCTTTTGTGTAGCTAAAAGAAACGCTTTAACTAATGTTTGAACTTCTTCACTTGATTGGGCCTTGTTTGTGGAGAAAACATTTCTTTGGAGGCCATTGTAGTGCCAATTGAAACATCGGCACTTGATGCGACTTGAGGAGGTTGTGAGGGACCTTCAGATGGGGTCTACTCTGAACTTCAACTTGGCTGTTGATGCTTTGTTTTGGCATTGCTGCCTCTGCATTGATTTCCTCAAAACTGTCCATGATTTTAATCCATTTTGCCAGCCTTGTTTTGCCAGTGGCTTGGTCTCTTGTCCCTTGGTCCCATTGCAATTGGCACATTGGTCTTCGTCATCTAGCTTGTGGTTGAACCAGATATCTGGCCGATCGGGGTATGAAGCATTAATCGTGCCTCTTATGTCATAATTTATCCTTTCCTTAACTGCCTTGAAAGAGAATGCATGGACCTCTGCTTCCAAGTTATTGATATCTCTAGTGAACTTGCATGCATAACCACAAATGGTGAAGGTAAAATGGACTGGGCTTGAAGTGTTTGCTACTGCACTTTTTGTGAGACGTAGCACTAGTCTACAAAATTCCATCAGGATGAGGTTGTTGGTTGGCCTTATGGCAAGGGGGGCATATGCATGCTCTTGTGTCTGAACACCTTGATGAGTTAGCTGAATACAAAAAATTTGGATCAGATCGGGATTAATTTGGGATTTTATTAACTATGCTATTGGTTATTCCTTCCTGCTCAGAGTGGATTTTGGTGGTTTTGTGCAATGTTAAATTGCTGTCTATCTTTTCGGATGGAAAGGGGGACACCAACGATTTGGTTGTGTTGATAGCGTTTTACAAACTTGTCGAGACACCTGCAAAATTTCCAAAGGAGAAAAGGTGCCCTCTGTTGAATTGATCTTTTGGCGGAGTGATTCTGTGGGAGGTGGAATGCGGGATGGTGAGAGATAAGTGGAAACTTGGAAAGTGTTGAACCAAGTTGTTATTGCATGTTCGCAATCTGCAGTCGACACAACAGGACTTGGAAGAATTTGTGGGTTACGGATGTGGGGTAATAGGTTGCTAGAGGAAGTCCACCATCAAAAGGAATCATGTAAGTTTGATATTCACGATCTGTGAGGACAAATGCTGCGGGGTGTAGGAAACAGAAATGCATTTTGACAGATGGAAGACAAACAGACAAGAGGTTTGTGCGGGTCTGCAGTCTGTGGCCCACAAAGAGATAGTCCAAAGAGGAAGTTGCAGACTATGGGATGTGAGTTTGTAAGTGAGAATCAGACAAACAAAACAAAGATCAGTTAATTTGAATATGTGGCTTGTAACCTGCAGAAAAGTTGAACAAAGTCTGTGAAATGGAGGACAAGGGATTGTGAATGACAGATGTAAGTCTGTAGTGTGCAATCCACAAAGGGAGTGAGAGACAAAGTCACAGAATGCGGGGTAGAGGCTGGCGAGTAATTAAAGGAAACACAAGTGTCAAGTCACATCTGCAGTTCTGCAACCAGCCTGCAAAGAGGTTACTTAGGGAAAGTTGCTGAATGTTCCAAGGGAAATGCGGAGTCTGCAATCATCAGGATTGAAGTGTGTGGATTGCAAAAGGTGGTGTGTAAGAGGGCATTGCATGGTCTGAGAGGAAGCTCAGCAAGGGTTTGAGAGTAGATAGGTCTATTTTCTAAAGGTAATATGAATGCTTGACTAAGCCATTGCATAGCTGTTTATGTGTGTTGATGTTTTGGGCACAGGTTGAGACCAACATTGAACATATAGGAAGAAAACAGGCAGAAATTTCCTTTGCACCAAAGGATGATGCTTTTGTATTAACATTTCTTCAGGTTTACTTGTGTTTGACCTTTCTCTTGGGAAATTCTTATTGAGAACAATGGTATGGATCAACTTCAACCAATTCGGGACAGCTTTTAAAAAATCCAAATATCTTAAAAAAGGTATGTATAATGAGGGTGAAGGTTAGGTCAAGCCATTCATCATGTTGAAGTACTTGAGAGGTTCTATTGCTTTTGGAGGAACTTTAATGTCCCCAAATAACATAATGAGAATGTAATAATCTTTGCATGTTAATCATGGTTCCTAGCTGTATCCTAGTAGCATAACTTTTACTGGAGCATGTTACATAATAAAAATAATTTTTGGGTGGGTGCACGTAGGCTGGTTTGATTTTGTGATCAATTACAAGTCTGACATATCACATGGTGTGCCATTGTCATTGTCATGTAATTATATAATTATTGTTATGGTCGGTAAATATTGCTTGACACTTGCAATAAATGATTTTCTTTTTCTTTCACCAATACAGTCGTCAGTAGCTTTATTATGGATTGGGTTGCAAACTTTTGTGGATGTTTCTAGTTCAGTTGTGATGGTGCAACCTGATGTGTGGTGGCCATTTATATGTGTTTGGACTTCAGATCACAAGAAGCATGCACAGTGTGTTGAAAATCACTTACAAAAGTGTTTCCAAAGCTTTTTTGCATCACTGCATTTTCTAAAGGTAATATGAATGCTTGACTAAGTGATTGCATAATTGTGTGTTTGTGGATGTTTTTGGCACATCACAGGTTGAATGCAACATTGAATACATAGGAAGAAAAAGGGCAGAAATTTCTTTTGCGCCAAAGGATGATGCTTCTGTATCAACATTTCTTCAGGTTTACTCTCGTTTCGCCTCTCTTGGGAAATTCTTCTTTTTTGGATTTTTTTTCATTTTTCATAGCTAATAATCCATTAAATTTTCTTGATATTTCTAGTCAGAGAAAGAAACTAGCGCAAGCCCCTTGTCACAATATTTTGATGTTCTGCGACAAAGGTCGGAGCAAAGAAAAGCAAATCTGCAAGAATCCAGGTTAGCCAGTCTATGGTGTTCTGAACAGTATATAATATCAATGCATATGTAAAATTTATATTCCTCCATGACAAATCATTAACGAGCACTTTCATTTGTTGACAGTGTCAATGTTGTGGACAACAAAAATACACACTTAACAAGGGACATTTCTAGAACAAGTGATGAAAGTGATTATGATGATGTCGAAGAGGGTACTATAGTATTCAGCAAGAATTGGCTCCCCGAAAAGAAGTTAAATGAGTGAGTTCTATTACATTGGATACAATTTTTATTGTTCAATTCACCACAGAAAATACTCAAATATTCTTAAGTGTTCCAATTATTATTTTTGTCAATCACTTGTTACTTGGAAACAAATGACCCTAGTTAAATGCATGGCTGAAATAATAGAATACTGAAAATATTTTCTTAACATGCTTTATTGCAGAGGTGTTGCTTCTGACTCCAAAATGGAGCACAAGTCTCATTTGTTTGATGCCACAGCAAATGGAGAAGATGACATAGTAGAGACTCTGGAATTTTCTTCAGATGAAGAAGAAGATGAAGATGAAGATGATGGAAATGATAGTGAAAATGACCTGGAAGATGGTCATTATCCTGCCAGAAACCAAGATGGAAAGAAAGGTAAGGTTAAAGGCAAGTCCATAAAAACAGCAAAGCAACATAAAAGGACTAAAAAATCTGGAAAAAGATGGAATTCACGAAAGAAACAGCGCTTTTCTCAGGGAAAAGCTTCACAAGACTAATTTCCAGGAGAAGCTTCACAGTTTTGTAGTGTTCTATATCTCCAGTTTTATTTGTAAGCCATTTTTTACTCCAGTGAGAATATGATCTGAGTTAAGCTGCAGTGGAAGTCATCAGACAAGAATTGATTGTGACATGCAGACTGAGCATTTAAATGTGTTTTTGTCTAGAAGAAACTGCTTTAGCATCACATTTATGTTATGCTCAGGTAGCATGGTTTAGCCTGATCTATTTCACAGGAGAAAAAACAGAACAACTTTCTTGGGTAAGCAATTATTTGGGATGCTGGCACTGATATATCTTGCTTTCCTGCAGTCCATAGGTTACATGAACGGCTATAGGGTTCTGTGTTGAGTACTGGTTTTATTTCTCATTGCTGCTTTTGTAAATGTAGTCATCATACTTGATATTATCGTAGCAATTTTTGATCTGTGAATCTCTTTGTGAGCATTTTAGCATATTTTCTGTAGATGCTAGAGAGGGAAGAGTATCTGAGTTTCCATCAAAAGGTGCTAGTCGTTTGCCAGCAAGGAAACATTGTAACGTGATTGCAGTTCCAATCAAGCAATGCAATGTGTTAATGCTTGTGATAGAATGGGGATTAGTGGTGGTCCTTTCAAAGAATGATAATTCTGATTAATGGCTGATTTGCCAGCCTAAGCATTTTATTTCTTTTTGTATTTGTTGTATTCGTGGTGAACATTATTATGTGTATTTACTATTTATGGTTGACATAGATTCTAATTACTTTTGGTGAATGTATCATTTGGTTGCCTTCACTAATAATATAGTGAATTGGTTATCTTCACAAAAGTGATATTTTAGAACGTCAAAGATCTTTGGCTGGGACATATTTCAGTTGATAATTTTTTAGTGTGGAATGGTTGTTTGATCCTCTACATAATTTGGGCCAATCTTCAGTATAAGTAAATTGGACTTTCATGCAAACATTGTATTTTCCTTTGAAGTTGGTTTGTTTTCTGCTCTTAATAGTATCACATAGTGTTCTGCATTTTCTAGTTTGATTTCTGCTCTTAATTGTATTGCTGCTGTTATTTTTTGTTCTCCATTTGCATGAGATGTGAAGCCCAGATTTCACCATATTGATTATGATCCAGAATAGGGGTCTCTCTGCACCAAAATTTTGGAATGATCATGAATGTGAAACAACAAACTTTCATATCATGTATTGTTTAAATGATTTGAGTGTGGTGCTTGTCAGCTCAGTTTATTCCACCATTGTGACGAAGACCTATGAGTGCTTCAAACACAAGAAACGAAAATTTAGGAATTTCTATTTTTAGTTTCTGGATTTTACAAGGTACATATCCTTCTATGTAGAAGTTCTTAGGATAGACAATTCTTGTAAGAAATTATAAGTCCCCTTACTCTCTACAGAGTGTATTTGTGACTCCATAAGCTATATAGTTAAAATGTAGAATTTGTACGATAGACAATTCTTGTAAGGAATTACAAGTTCCCTTACTCTTTACACACTGTATTTTTGACTCCATAATCTATATAGTTAAAGAAAGATAATTACGGAGTCGTAAGTTTGTCACCATCAAAAGAAAAAAAAAATTATTGAGATAACATTTTCCATCATGAGAACTAAAAATTAATAGACCATCATCTGAGGAGTCTTGCATTATGCATGGTGTAGTGCATTGTGCATCACCATAACAAGTGGATTAGTTCATGAGGATATTTTTGAAACAAATACTCTTTATTACTTATTAACATTTTTGAGTGCAAATTGAATACTACCACAAAATGATATAAAGTGAGGTGCATTACAATCCCAAAACTTGGAGCAAGGACCTTTTAGTATACTCTCGATTGAGAGAAAGCTACCATTTTATGTGTAGATGCATTGAATCTAGAATTATAGTACTAGTAAAAACGATGAGCGAAGAATCAATATACTCCATAAGCAAAACTATGGGTTAAATAGAAGCTAACCGTACACACAAAAATAAGTTGAAATATAAATTAGTCTTATATAGAAAAGTATGGGCTTTGATATTTATAGGATTTGATATGATATAATCCATAAACATAAATTTTAAATTGTTGTATTTTGGTATGCAATATGCCATCTTCTAAGAGTTCAATGCATACGGGGGAAGTAATTGCTACGACCTTTGCAAACCTCCAAAGAAACAATGTGCTATATCAAGATCAATCAGTCCTACATACGGAAAAAGTAATTGCTATGACCTTTGCAAACCCCCAAAGAAGCAATGTGCTATATCAAGATCAATCAATTCTACATAATTTTTTACTTGTATTGAATTTGCATTGATGTTGATTTTTGAAGTTTGGCTCTATGATTGACTTTTGTACAACATATTTTGTAGAAATTTCAAATTAAGGTTTTCTTGATAATGTGGACAATAATAAGATTCCGCCTTTGGACAGTTTTCAACTTGATTCACTTCCCCTTTTGGTGCATTAGATGTGATGGTACCAAATTTTAATTGGCTTGAATCCAAAGGATTCTAAGTAGCTAGTGAATTTGAGTTTGCATCTCTTTATCTCCATTAGTAATTTGGTGACCCTTTATGTACTTTTAAACAAAATGGTCCCACATATCAAATTATGGATTAAATACAAACTAGCCACATGAGTATTGATACAAAATAAGCCATAAACATAAACATTAAATAGTTATTTCATTGTGGTATGCAACAATTACACATTAAAGAATTTTGCTTTTTGATCATATTTGTTCTTCCACATTTGAAAATGTGAATGGTGGTTTTAGTTTTGTTTCTTCTTTCAAAGTAACGATTGGACTTCAACCTTCCTTTATTAAATAGTTAAGGCCATTATACCTCCTATTTTTGATGATTTTGTTTTCCATCTGTTGAGGTTATGTTGTTCTTCTTAGTAGAAAATCATTGACACATTTTTTGGTAAAATTTTATTGAGTATACTAGGGATATTAGGTCCTCCAAAAACAACATAATTTTTTTTTGTTTTTGTTTTTAGTACAATTAGTTTATTATTTGTCAACTTTTGCATGCAAAATTTAATTTTTGATAAACATATGGACATACCCTTAGTACAAATCATTGCATTTTGATAAACATTACCTTAATAAGGTAATTTATGATAATAAGGTTGTTTGTAACACTGTAATCATGGGATTTGTTGATATACGACAATAATGTGAAAAAATGTAATTAACGTGAAGAAATCATTATTGTGGGAGTTAAAAAGAGTGATTCATTAATCAAATAATTTTTATCTAGGTTTAGTATTTGATAATGGGTTAAGCGGGTTGGGTTTAAAGCTACTTAGTTTTATATAGATATGAATTTCAAGAAAATTAGAGGAAGAATCTTTGCATTAAGTTTATAGATGACAAATTTATATGAGGTGGCACATCTATTGACTCATGTAAGTATTTAAATAAAAAAAATATGTTTACACCTAAGTGTAACTATGATCTATACACTAGTCTAACACATTTCATCATCCTTGGAAATGAGGGACACCAATGAACGTGGTGAAAGTATTTAAATAAAAAAAGTATGTTTACACCTAAGTGTAACTCTGATCTATACAATAGTCTAACACATTTCATCATCCTTGGAAATGAGGGACACCAATGAACGTGGTGAAAGATGGCATTAGCCAAGAGGACTTGGTTGTAACACATTCTTTATTCTTCAAATAATTGTGTCTCCTATTTAGTTGAGATATATACATAGAGATTCATTATATTACATTATTTTTATGTTTTGGTTCCTCTGAAGAAGATTGGGAAGGAGAGGCGATTCTATGTACAAGAGTTAAATTTTACAAAAAATTTCTTCATGGATTTTGTTTAGCTTGCCGAAAGTTATGAGCTTTTTTTCTCTTGATAAAATTTTAAGTTAATGCTCATATATACGTCTAGGTTTTAATAGTATATAATAAGTGCTTCTTTCATAGGCTTAGGTTGAGGGCACTATGCACTCTTTGTATATATTGAAATTTAATGGTTTCACATCTATTAGTTCTTATAGAGTAATATTGTTTAGTTTGTTTATATGGGCAATATCTTCAACAAGTACTTAAAATTTAAAGGAATTCATATGTCATTAATATGGTCTTTGCATGTGATTGTCCTTTATGCTACTATAAAATAGGCTAATATATGCATCTCACATTAGATTTGTGATTTTGTATTGAGCTATTACCATTCTCTCTCATGTACATGATGTGTTTGGTTAGAACTTAATCAAAATTTTAAGTGGGGTATTTTTAGTTAATTGTAAGTATTTTTATAAATTTATTTTTAATTGGAAATCAAAACATCGTTGAGGTTCAATTAACCTATTTTGATTTTTTCATTTGTAAATCACATTTGGAATTCATTTTATATTGAAAAGTTGCAAGCTTACTAGAGTGCTAAGGGCTTTGAACTCTCTTTGAGAGGTCTAAGGTTCAAATCCCACTCAGTATGAGGGGACCCGGACCCCTCATAAAAATGTGTAAAGTCATTAAAAATATTCAGTGGCATTAGTTTAATTGGTTAGATTATTTAACTTTGAAGGAGGAGATTGAGGTCCAATCTTGCCAAAGGATACAGGACAACTTGTATTACCACTCTTTTGATGATGATATAACACAAGTGAGTTATTCCAATCCTTTTTAAAAGCTTATTATAAAAAATAGATAAGTAGAATTTAAAATATGAAGCAAACTTGGGATCATAGGTATACTTTTATCCTCACAATTACATGTGCATATTTTGATAATATTTTTATAAGCTATACATGGCTTCTATTAGGGGCTAATTTCATTAAAAAAATAAATCAAAACATTGCATTTGCTATTAGGTCAATTAGATCTTGTTGGGCTTGACTTCCTACCAAAGATGTTTTCATTTTTTTTTCATATTTCTTGATATTATTTTCATTGAGAGATATAATCCCCATTGATAAGTTACTTTCTAAAATATATGTAGTGAATTCATACTACACTTGGGAGGAGTAGAGCTTCTTGGCCAATTTTGTAAGGAGACCTAGTGGGAAGCAAGAGAACGGGGATTTGAAAGGAGATAGACAAGTGCATGGGATTGATAACCCAATTCTTTCAATTAAAGCTAATAGCAAAGAATACAAATTTAGGGTCCCGATGACAACCCAAAGTGATGAGGCATGCAGCCAAAAGATAAAATGACTTGGGCACACTCATCGAATATAAATATCTGATAATTGCATACTAGCGGTAATAATTGGAACACTAGGTAGGAGTAGAGGAGAAGTCAACAAGACACTGACCAAACCGACAAAAAAAAAATTCAAGATTACGAGCGAAGGTCAAAGGAAGAACAAACATCAGGTTCTGGTCAATCTTGCACTATCGAGGCTCTGAAAATCTGGGAGGCCAAGTTTTGCTTTGGGATTTTTTGCCCCCGAAACCCCATATGGAGGGCCGTTGGCCCCCATGCCCCACATCTCGGGCCACAACCCCAAACTCCACACATTATGTTGAGATGTTTAGTCTTTCAGGATGTACGGTCCCCTCTCTGCAAATAAAGTACAACATTGAAAGCATCATCATGACCTCCAGAGGAGTGACCATAGACCTAAGAGTATTAATGATATGATTTTTTTGGGGTAAATCTCCAGCATGGGTAGAAAGATCTCACCTCAAATAACTCTAGAGTCTCGAGACCTTGGGATTGTGCACCATCATTATAGAAGTACCTTAGGCAAGATTTTGAAGTGAGATTTTTTTATTTTATTTTAGGAGGGAAAATCTACAAGATATTATTTATAAATATTTATGTTCTCTAGCATGGGTAGAAAGATCTCACCTCAAACAACTCCAGAGTCCCAAGACCTTGGGATTGTGCACCATCATTATAGAAGTACCTTAGGCAAGATTTTGAAGTAAGCATTTTTTATTTTTATTTTAGGAGGGAAAATTTACAAGATATTATTTATAAATATTTATGTTCTCTTCATTGAAAGTATCGAAAACAACCATACTTGTGCCTAGTAACTGACCTTGTGTGGGGTTTTCTTTCATTCTCTTTTGTGTCTCGATTTGACTTGAGCCTTGTATTGTTGGTCGATTAGCTTTTGAGCCTCTTTTCTTGGCATGCATGTAATCTAGATTTCACATGAATAAGAAACTTTGACTATTTCAAAATTTTTGTCTTGGTTTTTGTGTGGGTATTCTATATGATGCATGTTTAACAAGACCATGTTCCTTGTGCATGATTGCAATGCATGTGTTCACTCAACCCGCCATGACACAAAAAGTTTCTTAGATCTTTGACGCATCACTTGTTAGATAAGCTAGTTAGGCTAGATCAATTATACTACTTTTAGTTATTTTATTGCATTTTTCTTCTTTTCCTTTTCCATAGCAAAGCACCTAGCAAGTTAGGCTAGCGTAGGAGGAATGAACATTGGAGATCACAACTAATCAAGGAACCAACCTTGGTAAAAACTCCTGGAGGTGATTCGAAGGAGTCATGTGCCACAGTCCTCAGGTTTTCTAGGAATGGTACCCAAGGTGAGGCGTAGGGCAGTGAACACACCTGCTTGGAGAGACATCGTATCCGTGGGGGGTTGTACTGCTTGGGGTGCAAGGGTCGCTTCCAACCCCCAAAAATATGGAATTCACCAAGATAAAGATCAACATCACTATTAGCCAAATTACTTGCTAGTCTATTTCTTGCTATAAGGATATGTTGAAATTTCTAAGTTACTACCTTCATCAATAATTAATGGACATAAAAAACAATGCCATTGTTTATCAAATCCTAATATCTTTTTTCTTGACAACGTTTATACTATCTAGGAATCCCCTTCAATTATAATATATATTCATTTTTATTTAATAACAATCTTAACCCTTATAAGAAGTGCCCTGACCTATGCATAATTTTTAGTTGAAGTTCATATGATTTCAAGTTGGTGAGGAGACTTTTTCCTTCATTATTCCAAAGTACACCATCTTTGCCAACTTTTCTTAAATTTAATTTATGATGGACCTAAATTTTATATAATTCTAGTTTGACATAGATAGATGTAAATTGTCTAAGGTTAATTCCTTTGTTATAGATGACCCTCATATGAATATCTAGATCCTGCAACTAAGGGGATAACCTCTCTTTTTTAACACTTAAGAAATCTAGTGATGAGCACCATGCTTATAAATATTTTGTAAGAAATACAAAAATATGATTCCAAACTTGGATATGATTCTAAGATTTATTATTTCTTTCAAGATAAATTCCAACAAATAATCATAGGATCAATCCTTCATAGAATGCATAATGCTTTAGCTTTGAAACATTTAATCCAATATTATATTCTCTTCAAATGTTGATGAAGCTACCTAATATATTTTCATTAAAAATTATGTAACCCCAAATGGTGTAGGCAAAGGGACAATGATAAATTAGATGGCTTTATGTTTTTAGATCCTCTTTATGCAAGTCATACCTAAAAGGTCATCGATATTCTTTTCTTTGCAGACTATCACCTAAGACTAATTTGCTTTGAACTACAAATCAACGGAATGTCAAGGCCTTAGGAAGGGGATCAAGAGACCAAAAATTCTTATAAGAAAAATCTTTGGGACTATCGAATTTTTATAAGTCCAAATCCATATATCCAAACTTATTCAAATATTCACCATCTTTTGATAAATTCAAACCCAACTCACCCTTCTTTATAAAAATGGAAAAATAGAACCATTGATGCATCTCTTGAGTCTCATCCATTGTTTATTTGAGATATCCCTCCTTAACTAGGTTGCTAATACAAATATAAGGTCTAAAATTGTTGCTCACATTAGTATAAGATTTAATATTTGAAAATCTACAAGCCAAATAGACCCAATCTAGTGGTTTCCATTTTGGATCATAAATAAGAGGATAACACCTCAAGAAAGCATTAAACTAGAAATTTGAATAATCCCTCTTATTAACTAGAACCAAGATATTTTGTGATGATTTGCAAACTCTTAGGTAAATTTCCATATAGTCAAACTCCTAGGTAGGGTTAATTTACTTAAACATTTTATCACATCTATATACCCCAAATATTTTTGGAGCAACATTTTTAGGTAGCTCTTTCCTTGATATTTGAATAACCTCCAACCAAGTTTTGCCCCTAATGCAAGGGCCATAAGTATACAATTTTGCAAGCTTGCACCTTTAATAATATTTCCTCTACAAACCTTATTCCACTTACAAAGAGAAAATCTAAACTTTTTCTCATCTTTTCTAAAGCAAATCTCTTTAATTTTTGTCAAATTTAAATTCTATATATGCTAGAAATATTGAAAGTGATATTACCTACGAGGATATAATACAATGTATTCTTTATGTATTATAGTCTTCCAATCATTATTAAGAACTTACCTTTCCAGCCTACCAATTTTTTTTTTATTCTATCTAAAATTGAATTCCAAAGCTCCTCATTTCCCTCCCTTTATTGATCAAAAGAATACCTAGATATGTTGATGATTTTTTTAACTTTAAACCCTAAAATATCCACAATAATCTATTGTAAATCTAAGGCAATATAAATGAAAATAATCCTAGATTTTTCCATATTAACCAATCGTCCAACAACCTTCTCATAGCATGATAGTAATAATTTGAATTTCATGGCCTCACTAAATAAGAGATAACCCAAAAAAAAAGTATCACAACAAATTGGAGATGAGATTTGAAGGAAACATTCGTTGCAACTTGAATGTCTTTGATTTTACTTTTGATTTTTGCCATTAAGAAAGCTCTTTCTAATGTCTTAATAAGAATAGAAAGAGATAAAGATAAAAGGATATAGTGGGTTACCTTAGTAGAGTCCATGGGGATCCATTATCAATGTAAAATATCTATCTTTTACATGCATACCTATATTTTCATAGAACAAAGAGAATGTATACGTTGCTCTCCAATGATTATACCATTAGGGATTTGCTTACTACTAGCACAACCACCTTGTTCCTACAAGATCAATCTAGAATGGTAAATATTGTAAATATTTGAAGTTTGGAATAAATTTAAATAATGCCATGATTAAAATGAATATAATAAAATATAATTATAAAATCACAAGCAATTACAATCTATAATTAAAGTTTTACTTAATATTTATATAACTAAGTAAAAGTAACAGATTTATACATGGCTATAGTAGAAGATATACGTATAATCTATTTTCTTTATATTATTTTAAAAATTGTCTTGAATATTGAACACAATGAGATCAACCAATTAAATTTATACTCTTTCATGGAGTAGATGTAGGTTCGAATCCAACCAAACGATATATGCATAGTTTCCATGTTGTAATACCACTATGCGGTCATGATGTAATATGAGTGGGCCCATTTTAATCCCATATAACCGGTTAATAGAATATCTTGAACATTTTAAACAATTCATAACATGTATTCATACTCAATTAACCTTTACCTTAGTTGGCTAAATTATTAACATTTGGTAAACAAACCAACATGCTAAGTAACAAGGAGGATGCAGATGTTGAAATATGTGGTGGTTAAGCGATGGTTAAGCTTCACTTGAGGCCATGAATGACTTTGTATTGTATTATATGTATACGCCCTTTAGGCCCTTATAAACCTTGTAAGAGGTATTTTTGTAATATTTTATTATTTAAAGCTTGATGGCTTTTTAGACAGGGTCTCAATATCTAGGATCTAAAACACACTCAATACTAGAGTATTTAATATCTTTGGCCAATATCAATGAATATAGCATTCATAAAATAATAAAAATAATTTAATAATAATCACTCATATATTATTTATATACAATATTGAGTTACATAAGATCAAATTGTATTACATTTAATGGAGCTTTACCTCCATAATATAGCCTTAGAAGGTGACTCTTTAATAGTTGACTATTGCTCTCATCACATAGCCGAGAGATGCATCCTTTCCTATTATACACATATGAAAAACCCTAATGTCTCTTGAATTTACATCTTCAATTGTATATTTTACATCTACACACATGACTCTTTGACTTACATGACACATTGCATACTCTCATATATTACACACTTGCACACTTTATTACATGACACTTTGCACACTCTTACACATTAACACATACTTTAGGGAAAATATAAATCACACTCCCTAATCTAATAACTCACACCCTAATCTAATATTTATAAATGTACAATTGTACCATGGGGGTACTTTCACATAGTACCAAATAATGTAATATTCTCCAACATCTCCTTGTATTACATTATTTGGTTTAAAGACGTTAGTATTCAAGATATGATTTTGGTTTTTGTCTTGTTTTTTGGGTTTGACTTTGCTTGAGGTTCTAGTGCTAATATGCTAACTTATTTTCTACAATATTTATTATACTTTTTTTGTGACCATAAAAACATTGTAACATGTCCATGATCCTGTTCCAATTTGATTTCTTGATCCATCCGTAGTGCACTTCTGTTTTCATAATTCATTTTTGGTTTGGTCTTTGCGCAAAGTATACAATTTTGGAATGATATAGATTTTAACTTTTACCTTTCATTTGGTTTTGTTATCTTATTTTCAACTACTTTTTTCATTATCTAAAATATCATTGCCATTAGAAAATTTTGAATGATTTTTTTTTGTATGGTGGTCCATATTACATTTAAGCTCATTATTACATCAAGTGGGTGGATAAACACACCTCCAGTAGGCTCCCCTAGTAACTATTACATAGCATATCCGCAAACATGTGATATGGAGAGATTTGAACCCGGGGTCTCTCCAAAACGAGAGTTTCAACTACCCACTTCTCTCCAACTCCCCCACATGGGCGGATTTTTTGAATGATTTTAGATTTTGTTCTTTTCTTCAATTTTATCTTCATGTGCTATCTCTATAATCCTTGCTGTAAGGGCTCTCATTTCATTTTCTTCTTCAATTTCCATTTCTTGTGCCTCTTAAATTTATTAGATTAAATTGCCTTTTTCATTGTCTTTTCTTGGTCTTTGTTGTTGTTGTTCATATTGGTACTAAGGTTGATATTGCCTTGGTTGAAATTTTTGAAAAGGTCTATTCATTTGATTACCTTGATTCAAGGAATTATACAAATATTTCTAGTATGACCATTTTTTATTTCATATGTGAATATCTCTATATCCATTTAGGCTAAGATGATGTTGCAATGTTACTTGGTACATTCCTTAGTTATCAAAGCATTATTAGTTATTTCATCTTGGACTAAATTCTCCACTTAATGTTCTTGAAGAACATTAACTAATTTATCAAAAGTTATGGTTTCTTTAAACACTTAAAGTGATGTAACTAAAAGTTTAAAAATCTTTGAAAGTGCTCTTAATGTGACTTGAACAAGAAGCTTGTCTTCTATTTTTTTCCCAGGGTTAATAACTTAGCCTTTAAATTTGCTATTCTTTGAAGAAAGAGTCTATACTCTCTCTACTATTAACCTAATGTATACAACTATGAGTGCAAATGTAATATGGTTGCTTTGCTCATTTCTTTAAATATTTTGCATAATTTATCCCAAGCAATTGTTGAAGTCTCTGCTTCACTTATATATGGCTAAATTTCATCAATTATCCCAAATGTAATCAACATAATGGATTTTACATCATCTTCTTTAATTTTTTGTTTTCCACTTTCATGTTCTAGCTTATTCTTTGTTCCATTCACTATTTTCCAAAGTTTTTCAATAATAAGAATTGATTTTATTTTGTTTTTCCATGATGCAAAATTTGGTCCTTTCAAAAGTTGTGATTCAGAAAGAATTTTTTTACTATTTGACATAATGGAACTTATTTAATAATTCAAATTTCACCTTCAATATTCTTATAAGTCCCACAAATTCAATAAATATAAAAAATTAATTTGCAAAAAATAATCAATTTTAATATTTAACTAAGCAATCATTCATTTACATCTTGCTGCTCCAATTTAATTCATAATTTCTTTCAATTCAAAAATTTCCTCGTAACCTCCATTCACTTTATGCAATCAATATTAAATTTAATATTCCCTTATTTATCCTAAATCATAAGTCAAATGAATTTTTAGATTTTATCCTTATGACTCCTAAATTTAAGAGCTCAATCAATATAAATGCTTTTTTGCCTAAAAATCAAATCGTAAACCTTACCTCCTTTTAGATTCACACTTGTTTTATTTAAAGTCATTAGATATGTCAAGGTGCTTTAGACATGTCGGGGCACTCGATTACTTTAGGTGAATAATGTTCATTCATGAATGTTTCACATGCATGTTTTTCTTCTCTATAATCTATTTTGAGGGAACTTCTCATTTTTAGGGGTGCTATCACTTTTGCTCTCAGGTAGATTCTCAATGATGTTTTGTATTCTTCCTTCTTGGCCCTTTGACATCCTTCAAATTTATCTCAACTTCGAATGTGATTCTTCAATAATGCTTTGGCTTACACATATGCTCATTGCTTTCATCTTTCACACTTTTTTTCTGCTGGTTCATAGGCACTCTATTTTCTTTTTCCAATGCTAGAGCAACAAATCATCACAATCCATAGACTGGTTCTTTTGGCTTCTCCATGCTTTCATTGTTTTCTTTAGCTTGGCTTTACCTTCACCACCATATCTTTCTCTTCTCAATGACTATGAATACAATAGTCTATAATTTTTCTCTCAATTCTTGGGTGTTAATATCAACTTGATTTTTTTCAACTTTAGGGTGAAATTAATCCTTCTTTTATATTCACCTCACTGCTCTATCAACTAGTTTTTTCTCTCAAACTTATTCAAAATTACACCAAAGTGCAAATTTGATGCTAGCTTCATCAATATGAAACCTTTCTCTCCAATAATTTTTGAAATTCATACCAAAATATTTGGTGCTAACTTTTATCTAATAATATCCAAATCTATGCTTTCAAATTCTTCTCACATAGAGTGAGGACTTGTGGCTTTGATACCACTGATGGATTTTTAACCAGATTAATCATAGGTCCTAATATCTAGGATTTAAAACTAACTCAATATTATAGTATTCAATGTCTTTGACCAATATCAATGAATAAAATATTCATGAAATAATAAATATAATTTAATAATAAATCATTCATATATTATTTATATACAATGTTGAGTTACATGAGATCAAATTCTATTACATTGTATGGAGTTTTGCTTCCATAATATTATCTTAGAAGGCGACTCTTTAATACTTTCCTATTGCTCTCTTCATATATCTAAGAGATGCATCCTTTCCTATTCCACACATATGACAAACCTCTTGTGTATCTTGAATTTACATCTTCACTTGTATATTTGAAACTTATACATACGACTCTTGACTTACATGATACATCGCACACTCACACTCTTTATTACATGACACTCTGCACACTCTTTTCACACATTGACATATACTTTAGGGAAAATATAAATCACACTCCCTAATCTAATAACTCACATTCTAATTTAATATTTACAAATGTACAATAGTACCATGGGGGTAATTTCACATATTACCAAATAATGTAATATTTTCCAACAAACCTAAAGGTTGGTTACTTAAACTTGACCTAAAATTAACTTGTAGTTGAGTATAAATACTCCATCATACCAACCATTTTATAATATATTGGAGTGTATTCTATTTTCTTTTAGGAAGATTATTTGGTGTCCATGAACACCCTCTTATATTGTGAGCATTGTATTCTATTTTTTCTTTTCAATAATACTAGGTAATGTGCTGATTCTATTTGTTTATGGAAACTACTATGAATTTCAATATGACATCAGAATATGTGTGAATATCCTTTACTTGATTGCTTGTTCTCGACAATCAACTTCTATAGCATACCTTAAAGGTGATAATGTTTAGAGTAGTTACAATATTTTGTATTAGTTAACGATAATTTATGTTTTTTTTTTGATAAAACCCTAGGTGGACTTGGATCATAAGGATTTCACTAGATTCAATATATTTTCTCTAGGAGAAATATTCACCTATAGATTACTTCATTCCTCACTTAGTACTCAATCCCTTAATTTAGTTTTTTGGTTTTTGACTAGATTTATGCCCTAGTTTTAGAATTGAGTCCCTTAAGGTCTTTTGAAAACCTTAATTTTCTTGTATGCAATTTTTTTTCAAAAAATCCATTTTCTTTTCTCTTTCATATTTTTTTTGTTTAATAGTGGCATTGATGAGAGGATAGATTATTTGATCACGGTAAAGGAAGAAAAATAAGAGATTAAACACTTTAGATAGATCCTTGGTGCCAGATAACTCATGGATAGGATTCCATGCATGACAAAGACCTCCAAGCTACTTGAAAATTTGCTAAAATGGTTTGAAAACTTTTTTCTATATTGGTATGAGAGGATGTCTTGATTAATTATGTTTAATAAAAACATTGAGTAGGGCAAACCATTACAAATACACAATGAATCATCAATATTTTTATATTATTTATAAAATTTTAAGGGGGGCTCAATTAAACATTTTTATTTTTTATGCCTCTAGGTACTTGTTTTCTTATTTGAAAATTTACACAATTTCCCTTCGTTTAGGTGTGCATGCATCAACATGAAGCATGCTTGCATCATGCAAGCATATGAGGAGAGGAGGATTATAAGCATTTATAAAATGGAATGGTGTCATGTTTAATGTGGGTGCCTATGGTGTTAAGTGGTTCCCACACAAAGGTATCTAGAGGATCCTACCTTGTTATGTTGGGCCTTGAAGGTCCAAGGTTTGGACCTTACTTCCCCTTTATTTTGATAAAAAATGATTGGTAGCCAATGACAACATTTTGTACTAGACCTCATTCCAATGTGATATTTCATACAATACCTCATGTTAACATGGCATGTGATGTACCACTTGCTAACATGGTGTAGAATGACATAGCGAGTGATGATGTGGTAGGGGTCAACATGGTAGTAGTTGACATGGTAGGAAGATCATGAAATGGTAGGTATAGCAATGGGTTCAACTAATCATATTTTTTCAACTCATCCAACCCAATGGCAATATAGTTGCATAGTCAATAATAAACTTGGAAGAGCATGTATTTCAATTTAAATTATAATGAAACAAGTGGTAAAGTATGGTTTACCAATTATAGAGTTAATTAGAGTGTGACAAGTGATGCAGTATTGTTCATTCGTACAAGTGATGCAGTCTTGTTCATTGGTACATTGGCCAATGACCTACATAGACAACACCTAGTTGGCATCCCTTATTTCAAATTGCAACAAGTGGTATCACCCCATTTATTGATATATAGTCTAGTTAGTGCATAGTTAGCACCCTCTTAGACACTCATGCAATGACACATGAAAACCTCATTTGCTATAGATACATAATTTCTTTTAAAAATTTCAAAGGTTTTTGGAGGTATTTTATATGAAATTTGGGCTAAAATTTTAGGGGCCATAACTTTTGCAAACAAAATCATTTTGATCCTATTTCCTTTAAATCACATGGTTTTTTGATATATCTACATTGGTAGTGTTTCTGGTCATAACTACATCTAGGATTTTATTGTTTTAGAAGGAAAACTATGAATCAACAAGTGCCCCTATTGAATGGTCCAAACTATGCCACTTGGAAAATCAAGATTGAAGATTTGATCTAAAGTTTGGGGTTGCCCAAATATGTGAATTAGAAACCTTGATAAATTGATTCTAAAAAGAGGAAGTAGATGTATAAGGATAAGAAGGATGATGGTTTTAGTGTGATATCTCTTCTTGTTGATAAGATCTATGAGACTCATAGGACTAGCACTACATACCCTAAGGAGCTACTTTGTAAGTTTCAAGGATTGTGCAATCACATTGATTCTACACAAATTAGTAGGTTGGAGGTAAAGATTTTCATTTTGAATATGGAATATTTTGATATTGTTAATGAGTATATTAGTTGGTTCAAGAAGTTTCAAGTTGACATTGATATTGTTAGAGGAATTCCAAAGGTGACAAGAGAAGAACAAGTAGTTGGGAACAAGAAGAAAAATATGTAACTTCTCAACATTATCTTTTAAAATATTTTAGAGACATGTGAGATAGTTCTTATTGTATTTGAGATGCTTTGTATCTATTTTCAAACTTCTCTGCACCAATCAATGAGGTGTTCAAACATCTTCTCCACCATTAGACTCAAAGACAAGCACACGAGTCATTCTTTCATTAATTAGGATCATTCAAAAGAAGTGGTCAAAGCTCAAAATAACAAGAAACTAAGGCATAATGAAAAGAATTCCAAAAATCATTTACAAAAGACAATATATTAGTTTTATAATAATGAAAACACAAAGAATAATTTTTCCATATTCACATTAATAAGCTTGAGAAAGCAACAAAAAAAGGGATGTTGAGGTTGCTCTCTTCTATGCATAGAGTGAGGATAGTTGTGATGGTTAGATATCATAGGATCATGTAGTTTTTCATTTACCATATTGGACATCCACCTCTTCTAATGAATGGATTGAATATTCAAGGGTAATAATGTATATGACAAAGAATTTGCATATTTTTATGAAACTTTATTCTCATTAACAAAAATAATTCACCAATAAGTAGAAATATCAAATCATTCATCCATAAATAATTACCCATAATAAAAATCCATACAATGATCTAGAGATAAATAATACACTTAGGATAGGGCAACACCAATAAAATTTCTTAACAAAAACTCCACACGATCTCCCAATATGAGAGCACCACTTATAGAGGGGAAAGTCTCATATGGCACTTCATAGGCAAAGATGACTACAAGTAATAATTTATATGATTAATATCCATGATGATTACAATTACAATATCCCTTCTTTATATACCCATATTATAAATTCTCACCCCCTCATTATTATAAAATATTATAATAATATGATCAACCTTGGGTTATGTGTGGCCCATGAAAACTATCCATAATACCCATATACAATATAATATCATATCCCCATATACCTATTCCTATGTACCATAGCATTCCACCCTCCTTACAAATGTTTCATCCTTGAAATATGAGAAGAAACTAAATAATATGATCTTCTAATAATATTGATAATTGGTACCAATCTTGATTGTCCATCCATACAAGTGAAATCTTATTTGGTGATAGTCTTCAATAATGCCAAGCTGCCATTGTGCCACTTGAATATCCATAATTGTTCCATTGACTCCATGATTTTGTTGGTCTAATAGAATATTTTGAATTATTGGTCCTATTATTCCTTGACACTGTTGCACCCCTTTGAAATCTAGAATCAATATGCTTTTTTTGCTAAACACTACCATAATTGATTCCTTTTTGACTCCATATAGATCCCTAATACTATTGATGCCCTAAGCCATTCATCCAATATTGTTGTCACTTAGGGTGGTATAGGTGGTGATATGCTGCAACTTTAACCTAACATTCTATTTCCTTTGATTATTCAACATTTTGTTTCTCCATTTTAAATTCTGTTTTATGCTCTTCTCTCTTGTGCCCTTCTTTTGGTGTGTCCTTTTGTGATTCTTCCATGGACTTCGTTGCTGAAACTGTTGTAAATTCAACTTTCGGTTATTTTATTTGTTCATTAATTTATTCCTTTACCATAACTCCTTCTTGCTTCTCCTTGGATCCTTGCTCCTTAAGCTAAGAAGTATCCTACAACATTATCTTATTTTTCTTGTACCATAACTTCATAAGCTTTTTTTGCACATTAATATTAAAAATACCCAAAAAATATAACCAAGTATAGCCAAGAATAATATTTGTATTATCCATCTCAATAGCATGAAATTTGAATGTAAAACATATTTATCTAGGGTGATCTTCAAATCTTCAAAATTTGGAACATTTTCACCCTCAAGTTGTATGCCCTTATTTTTTGTTGTCTAAACCTGCAACCTATTTGCCAAATCAATATTAATTAAAATATATTTTCTACTAGGGCTTATGAAAATAATAACCTATTCCTTTTGAATATAACAATGAACCGACAAAATATAATTTTTATATTCAAACAAATTCCTTTGTCCATTTTTCAGCTTATCTACCAACAAAGGTGTGGTTTACTCTATATGCACATTGATATTTTTTTTCCTTCTACCACTTTAAAATTTACTATCTCTATTTTTTATTTCTTTTGTTCTTTCTGAATCATGTTTATTTGTTTTGCATAGCCTTTAAGTGTATCCTTTACACTAACTTTCTTTTTATATGGGTCCCATTGACTCAAGAATGCTTAGTCTAGTTTTTTTAAGTTAGTTCACAATATTAGGAACTAAGAAAAATTAGAAACCAAGGGAGATATTCTCCTCCAAAATAAACATTAAGCCTAATCCCCCAATAATAATCAATAGAATCCAAGAATTTAAATTTGTTTCCACCATTCTCTAACATAATATCATATTCTCTAGAAAACTTTTGTGTCTCCATAGATCATGCCTCAACAAAAATATAATGCAAACTAGGGTTTCATAAAAAAAAAAATCTCCCTACCAATTGTGAAGCTAAAACTACACATAAATAATTAGATCCAAAATATAGTAGATGATTTACTTACTCCAACTAACATATATCTCAAATTTTATTTTTTGAAAAATTTGTGATTTGAAAATTTATCACTGCCCTTGTTTTCGATGGATGAATTCACAAGGTTGTATATCCCTCAATACTACTCATATTCATCCAATTAAAACTCATTTTAAAGCTCTTTAATTTTTACACAAAATCATGTAAGAATTGTTTGAGTTGGACAACCCTTTGCAGAGATATAGCTCCTAAAAGATGAGATGTTTTTCTAAAAAAATTTACCCTAACATTGCTTTGTTTCAAATGACTATTTTAAAATGGTCGTATATCCCCTAAACTCATATTATTTCATGTGTCCACTAATTTCAAATCTCTTTAAATTTCAAATAAATTGGTATAATAATAATCTAAATCGGTTAACTATACGTAAAGATATAACTTTTGCAAATTGAGATATTTTCTAGAAATAAATCTGCCCTAATTTTGCAATCCACCAAAAAAAAAAACTCCACTTTGATACCACTTGATAAGAACCTTTATTCTCATTAATAGAAATCATTCACCAATATGCATAATTAGACAAAAATAGATAATAATTATCCATGCACACATAATTATCCATATATCCACACATAATTATCCATAATAATAATCTACATAATGAGATAAAGATAGATAATACCCTTAGGGTAGGGCAACACTAATAATACTTCTTAAGGAAGGAAAACTCCACAAGATCTCCCAAGATGGGAGTGCCACTTAGAGAGGACAAAAAATCTCATAATCCACTTCATGAGAAAAGATGATTATAAGTAACACTTCATATGATTGATCTCCATGATGATTACAATGGCAATATCCCTTATTTATTTATCCAACTTATAAACCCTCATCCCACTTAATATTATAATATTATAGTAATATAATCAACCTTGGGTTATATGTTGCCCATGCCAACTATCCATAATACCCATATATACTATAATATCATATCCACATATACCTATTCCTAGGTACCATAACACATCTTATATAGGGTTACAATATGTTGCATTCAAGGGAGCATGTTGTCATTGAAGATAATTCTTCTTTATAGGTGGCAAGTTTTGGAGAGGTTAATATTGAGTCTTCTTTTGATGTTCTTCATATTCCTAGTGTTAGCCCTAATCTGTTGTCTATCTACCATATCAATCATATGAACAAAAAGTTATAATTTGGCACATTCATTAGGCACTCAAGGATATAAACAATGGATTCAAGATAATTGTTTATGGTTGTTGCGATGAGTCATATCAAATGTATAAATTGAGATAAATACCAAATCCTTCTATTTCTTCCTCTTGGAAGAAAATTTTGTGGCCATGGTGGCTCAAGTAGATGATAAGACTCAGTGATGACACCATATGATTGGAAATATTAGCTATAGATCATTGAGCTACATGAGTCATCTTTAGATGACAATTGGAATTTCTCTTATTTTCTCTTTGAGTAGTGCATGCAAGGAATGCATTATATGAAATCATCATAAGGAGATATTTCCAAAAGGACAACGAGATGTGCTACTCATCACTTCAAGTTACTACATATTGATATATGTCAATCCATGGGCACACCCAATATTTTTAGGAATAAGTACTATTTTAAGTACTTATTTTCATTGATGATTTCTTTAGATATGTATAATTATATACTATTTGTACAAAAATTAGGCCCTTGAGAAACTAAAGGTATTCAAAGAACTATTATAGAACCAACTAGAGATAAATATAAGTATATCAATTTAAACAAGGGAGTGAATACATGAGCAATACCTTTAATTATTTTTTGACTCTTCATGGTATAACATTCCAGAGGACTATTCACTATATCCCAAAATAGAATGGGGTAGCTTAGGGAAAGAATAGAGTAACAATGGAGATGGATTATTCTATAGTTCATACCAAGGGAATGGAACACAAATTTTGGGGTGAGGCTATCATTTATGCAACGTTCATAATAAATAGGGTTCCCACTAGAGCAGTCTAGGGTGTGATATATCTTGTGAGGTTGACAACCAATATGTCTGATGTATCTTGGTTCCTCATATTTGGATCTTTAGCATCGGATTATATATGTAAATATCTTCAAAAAAGGAGGTATTAAAGAGAAACATTTATTTTTATGAGGTATTTAGATACCTCTAAGGCATACCATCTCTATTTTTTTCAAATGTGTGAGATCCTCATTTTGAGAGGTTATTTTTGATGAGGTTCTCCCATGGGTTCCATCTAGTATACTGCCAAATATTTTGGTAAAAGACCCTCCTATTTTTCAATTGCTCCAACAAATTCTTCAGATATTCCTGTATGCTCTACTTATATTAGACATTTCTCTTTATTTTTTGGTCAAATACCTATACCTATATATTTTACCCATCTTTAGGAAGCCCTAACTTCAACACCTTTAGTCTCAAGTTCTAGAAATGATGATCTTAACATGCCAGTTTCTTATGCTATAATATTGGATGATGAGGTGAGTGGTGATTTTGATTTGGATTCTTCAGATTTATATTTAGATATTGCTTTACCATAGGATGTACCTAGTTCATACAACATCCAAGTGGGTTTAAGTAGTTTTGCAGGATGCTCATCCTATTTGTCTATGAAGTGACATTGAAAGACTCCATATTGAGTGCTTCTCTCAAATATTAATTATTCTAAAGATTCTCTCACATATTCTTAGGCTAAGGGCCAACTAGACTAGGAATATGCCATGCTTATGAAGTATGAGTCCTTGATGAATAATAAAACATCAAAGCTTGTTCTAGTTTTGAAAGAGAAGAATGTGGTTGGATGCAAATGGGTCTATAAGACTTAATACATTTTAGATGGTCAAGTGGAAAATCACAAGGTATGCCATTTTTCTAAGGGATTATTTTTTTTATTAGAGATGAAAATAGGGACCCAACACTTATACAAGAAAACAAAGCCTTCAATAAAAAATGACTAAAGTTAAACCGAAGGGAAAAAGTATACAACAAATATAATAAAAAAATAGCAAACAAAAAATAACATAGGATACAACAAAAAGAACAACCCAAAAAATATAACTCAAAGAAACTACATTTAAAATAAAGAGGCTGGATTATACTGATTTTATTATTTTATTTTGCACATGATGACAATAATTTTCATGTCTCCATCCTTCTTTATTTGAACCACTGTCTGCAGCTCCTTCGAAGTGTCCTTCATAATCTAGTTAAACCTCTGAATGTATTACTAATGATTGAAGGGATGTTGGAAAAAGATGTCCTCAAATTGGACCCCTTTTTCAACCATAACTTTTTATTTTTGAGTAGCCACATCAATGTGGTTGTCTCCCACTTGGATTTGTTTATCGATTGTCCTGCTTCTCCTATATCTTGATTTATTACCAAGGTTATGAAATGGAGCTATCTTTGGATTCATAGCCATTACATAGCACTTATCACTAAATTTTCACATTACCAGAGTTGAATTGATTATCTAGGCCTAAATATGAGAGCACATGTGGTGGAAATGAGTCCACCCATATATCTCCTTCATAGTTGTTTACTCCTAGATTAGCCAAATAATCAACAACTTTATTCCCTTCCCTAAAAGTATGCATGATTTTCACCTCTTGAAAATATTGAAGCAATATTTTACTATCCCTTATGATTCCTTCCATGGTCCAACTTGGTTCTCCCTTTCCAAGAAAATAGTTAATGATGTTAAGGGAGTCCCCCTCCACTACTATCTTAGGAATTTCAAGTTGAGCCAAGAGCTTGATACTAGTTATCATCACCTTAGCTTCAACCACATGATTGGTTTGGGTCCCGTAATTCTTTGAGTAAGCTCCTATCATCTCCCCTTTTGAATTTCTTATCACACCACCTCCCCTAGATTTTCCTGGGTTACCTTTAGAGGCCCCATCAAAGTTTAGTTTTACCCACCCCTCCTCAAGTTTCTTCCATTTGGTATTCTTTCTTATGTCCTCCCTCGACTTGTGGTCATCTTCGATATTTACTTCTAATTTCCAATTATTAGCTATCTCTTTCTTTATTCCCTGCTCAACCCCTTCCTCATGCTTACTTGTTGTCAAGTTCTCCTAGATCACATTCTTAATTCTAAAAAGGATATATTTCTCATCCCTATAACCATCTCTAAAAATCTTGTTATTGCACTCCAACCAGATACCCCAAAAGAAATGAGCTAGGGATATATTCCATAAACAAGTGAGTCTAGAACTTTTGAAGGGGGTGTGCCATTGTTCAACAAAACTAAGGATAGATTGGGGGACCACCCAAGAGCATTCAAAGGCTTGAAGCATCAAATGAAGAACCTTCCTTGAGAAAGAACAATGGATAAAGAGGTGTGAAATTGATTCTTCATTAACTTTGCACAAAGGACACATGTTTAGAAAACAAAAGCCTCTTCTTCTGAGATTGTCAATTGTTAAAATTCTATTTTGAAGGACTAACCAAAGAAAGAATGCAACTTTAGGAGTTAAGTCTTTCATCCAAACTCTATTGACTAGGAATCTAGGAAGGTCCTCATCCCTTGTTAGTAGATAACCTGACCTAGCTGAGTAAACTCCTGTTGAAGTAGGGGCCCAAATGAGGGTGTCTTGAGTGGGGCTTATAGGGATGTAATAAGAGAGGAGAAGTATTTTGATGAAAGACACTTGGTGTTGAGTTTCCTGATCAGAGCCAGGAATAGAGATATCTTTCCATCTTCTCAATAGCCCTTCTCCTTCTAAATAATCACTAACCCAAATACCAAATCTTAACTTCAAGGGTTCCATGATCTACCTGCATTCCCTCCAAGCACAAAGGGGCTTGTCAGCTATCTAGGTGTCCTCCCAAAACAAGATGGAATTATCAATCCCTAATTTCCATTTTAATCCTTTCAATAACAGAGGCCTTATTTTAATTAATCCATTCTATAAAGCTAAAACAAAAAGGTGGATTTTCACATCTAAAGAAGGGGTTGAAGGATTCTAAATACTTAGCTTTGATGATTTTGACCCAAGATATTCCACTTTCTTTGATTAACCTCCAACCAAGCTTGGTCATAAGAGCTTCATTAAAGTTTTGCATTCTCTTGATGCCCAACCCTCCTCTCTTAGGACTGCACACTTTATTCCAAGCCACTAGGGGAAGTCTTTGATGTTCCTCTACCCCTGACCACAAGAAATATCTTTGAATTTTCTCAAGAATGTTAGAAAATTTCGAGGGGATTTTAAACATTGAGAGGTAATACATTGGTAAGGACTGAAGAGTAGATTTCAAGAGCTACACTTTACCAGCCTAAGATAGGAGAGCCCCCTTCCACCCTACTAATTTGCATTGAAATATTTCTATCATTGCATTCCATAGTTCATCTCTAGCTCTTCCTTTAAATAGGGGTAAGCCTAAATAAGTTGAGGGAAAGTCTGCAATTTCACAACCAAAGATCCTAGCAATTTTGTTCTACCGAGTAGCTGGAGTGTTGAAAAAAAATAGTTTGCTCTTGTTAAAGTTGATGCTTTGATCTGATGCTTGTTCATACTCCTGGAGCACCTTCTTTATATTCCTGGCTTCTCTTAATGAAGCCTCCCCTGCAATTATAGTATCATCCACAAATTGATGGTGAGTAACTAGCTCTACTATTGTTGTTGGTCTAATTCCTTTAATATGCACTAAAATTTTAGCTACATGAATGACCCTACCAAGTGCCTCTACCATTATAATGAAGAGGTAAGGGGAGAGAGGGTCCCCTTGCCTTATTCCTCTTTGATTGGGAAAGAAACCCATCACCTAGCCATTCACAATGATTGAGAACATAGGAGTAGATATACACTGAGTAACCTAGTTTCTCCATTCTGAGTTGAAACTAAAATATTCTAGGACCTTATCCAAAAAGGCCCATGACACCCTATCATAGGCCTTACTCATGTCCAACTTTAAAAGTATACCTATTGATCCTATTTGATCCATGGAGTGCAACACTTCATGAATGGATATAACACCATCCACAATCTATCTATTTTCCACAAACCCACCTTGGATTTGAGAAATAATCTTGGGGAGAAGGATCTTCAATCTATTGGCTAAGGTCTTGGTAAGAATTTTGTAGATCATGTTGCAAAGACTAATTGGCCTGAAGTCCTTGAACATATTAGCTCCTTGATTTTTTTGGGATGAGGACTAGAAAGGTAGAGTTCCATTCCTTTAGCAAGGTGTTATGAGCTTGGAACTCCCTCAAAGCTTCCCCTATATCTTGTTGAACGATATGCCAAAATTCTTGAAAAAAACCTAGAGGGAAACCATTTGGGCTAGGAGCTTTGTCCCTTTGCATTTTGAAAGTGAATTTTTTGATTTCATCATCTGAGAAGGGTTGTGTTAAGAAGTCATTCATCTCAGTTATAATCAGCCTGGGAATTTTTGAAAGAATAGAATGAGAGGCTTCTACATTTCTAGCAGAGTTATCTTTGAATAAATATTTGAAAAAGGAAATGGTAACATCTTTTATCTCATCTTCTCTTTGGATCAAGGAACCATCCTCTAATCTTATCTCCCTAATTTTGTTTGAGCTTCTATGTTTGAGAGTGGAAAGGTGGAAGAACTTTGTGTTTCGATCCCCTCTCTTAACCAAAGTGCTCTAGATTTCTACCTCTAAAAAACTTCCTCCTTTGCCAAAACATTGTGATATTCACTGAGCAAAGTCTTCTCTCTCTCCTCAAGGTGTTGAGATCTCCCTTGGGTTTGGATCACATTCTCCAAGTCTTGGATCTAAGCCAATAACTATTTTTTCTAATTGAAGACATTGCCAAAGACCTCTCTATTCCAAGATCTTATATTTCTCTTGAGGTTTTTCAAATTTTTTGCAACTACAAACATTTTGGTCCCTCTAATGTCAACATTCCACCATTCCTTTACTTTTTCCTTAAATTGGGGGTGTTGAAGCCACATTAACTCGAATATGAAAGGAGGGTTTTTTGGTCTAGAGCCAATGACCATATCTAGGGTCAATGGGCTATGATCGGAGGTAACCTTAGGGAGGGTTGATAGAACTAAGTTGCTAAAATTTGTATACCAATATTGTGAGGCTAGCATCCTATCTTGTCTTATCTGAATTAGCCTCTCACCTATCCTCCTGTTGGACCAAGTGTATTTACTTCCCTTGAGTTCAATATCTATCAGGCCTATCTCTACAATGAAATTTGCTAGATCCTCCATACCATCATTGTATATCTGAGAACCTCCTCTCTTCTCACTAGGTAGTAGGGGGTGTTAAAATCCCTAACTACTACCCATAGGAGGGAGAAAGCCCTATGCATCTCTTTCAAATCCCTCCATAACCTCCTTCTCATAACTAAATTAGGAGCATATATATTTGTAATGATCTAGCTATATTCTAAATTTTTATCATAAAAAAGAACTAAAACATACCTATCTATTTTTTGGATGCATGTTCCTTCCACTCTGTTTGGATCCCAAAGTGTCCACACACCACCTGAAGCACCATCAACTACACTTGTTGCTGCTTCTACTTGTCTCCACACATTATTCTTAATTCTCAACATGTTGTTTGAGTCTACCTTCATCTCCTGAAAGAGAAAAATATCTGGATTATTCATTTTTCTTAAGCTCTTAATAACTCTTTGCTTATTGGGGGCATTCATCCCCCTTACATTCCAGCATATGATCTTCATTTGTTGTTGTGAATGGGGTTGCAACCTCCACTTAAGTTCAAGACTTTTTGGGTGTCATTGGCAATCTCTTTCGATGTTTCTTTAGCTCTCACCTCTATGTTCAAAGGTCTTCCCACTTTGGTTTTGCCACCTAGATCTGCATTCTTCCTAGCATTGCATATTTTTCTCATCATAGGGGTTTCCTCTTTACTGTCTTCCTCTATAGATTTATCTTTGGACTGAGTTGCTTCTTCCTATTGTATTTTATCCTTGACTATGTTTAGATTCACATTTTTTCTACCTTTGTTTCTCTCTCAAACCTCTGGCCATCTAAATTTTTATCCCCTATTTGGTCTTCATTCCCACTTCCCTTTTGTTGTCTCTAGAACTCACTTATCTAGTGCAACTTCCTTTGCTCTATTTGTGACATACCTCCTTGTTCTAGAGGGGCCTCCCTATGCTCAAAGTTTTCCTTGGCTTTAATATTTCTTTTTGACTTATCTTCTATTTCTTGTTCCTAGATACCCTCATCATTCTGAGGTTCTATTTGGATCACCTAGTCAACATCTGCTGAAATTTCATCCTGAACTCTTTTATCTATACCTAGTTGGGGTTTCGTTAGCTTTTCCATGTTAGGTTCAACATTGTTGTTTGTGTCCACTTCTAAAACATTGAATTTGTTCTAAAAGTTTCCAGAACTTGAACTCTCCCCTCTTTCCTTTTGGGGTTTCTTAGAATTCTACCTTTGGTATTTTATTTGGGAGCTATTATCCTTTTTCTCCATACTTTCATAGATGTCTTTGCCTTAGGGAAATATTTCCTCGTATGACCAAACTTCTTACATATGGAACATGAAACTGGAGGATTTTCGTATTCAATCTCTTGGTCCCACGTTCTCATGTCTGAGACTAACCTTATTGAGGATAACAATGGTTTTCCCAGGTTAACATTTACACAGAACCGCGCGTGAATCAATCTCCTTGCTTTGGTAGTTGGATCCACCGCTATGGGAGTACCGATGGCCCTTGCAATCCCATCCAAGATGTCTATATCCCAAAAATCAAGTGGTAAGCCTAGTAGTCTTACCCAAATAAGGGTTGTATTTATGACTTCCTTATATGGGTCAAAAGTGTAATCCTATTTTTAAGAGCTAGACCCCTTCTACCAAAAAACCAAGGTCCCTGGAGCATGACATGCATTAGATCTTCAAGATTCTGAAAAGAAAACAACACAAAGCCATTTGGCATTGCCACCACCTCTAGATGATTTTTGGGTTTCCATTTCTCTAGTACCCATTTCCTTATGGAGTCCATATCCAGTCTTGGCCCTACAAATATCCCGACCAAGCTATTCTATCTTTTCTCTAGTAGTCTCATAGCCAAATAATGGGGAGATGCAGATAAACCCTTTCTCCCTCCTTAGTGGGGAAAATAATAATTTTTCTTTTTGGGTATTAGGACCTTGAACTACGTTCCTCCATTATCTACTCCTAATTTTAGTCTGATCCCCTTGAGAGGCCCCTCCAAGCAGAAATAGGATTTTTCCATCCCCCACAGAATAGGATTTGAAAAATCCCCTAGGTCAATTTGTCTTCCCTGACACTCCCCAAATGGATCTAAGTCTTTTTTTGAGGCACATGTGCAATCCACCTAATTTCCCTCCCTCTCTATCTCTCTCTCTCTTAACGTTTCCTTGATAAGCTCCAATATAGTTGTCTTACAACCTAAACCAACACCCTCTATTTCTCTAGCTTCCTCTCCTTTACTAGTTGTGGCTTGTATTTTCTCATTTCTTAGGGTTTGATATTTTTTTTGTATGGTGATACCCTATCAAAAATTAGTATCATACCATTGAGACCATAGATATTACATCCCTCAATAGGAACCCTACACATAATAGGATCCTGCATCAAAGATCATAGCTATTGCACCCCTCAGTAGGAACCCTACCACATAATATTATCCTACTATAGAGACCATAGCTGCTACACCCGTCAACATAAACCCTATATTAGAATAGTATCTTGTTGTCAAGACCATAACACTTTCTGATAGAGGTTGATTTGTTGATATTATTTTTTCTAAGGGACTCTTTTAAGAAGAGTGAGTTTATTATATAGAAACATTTTTATAGTTGCTAGGATGGATTCTATCAAGATTATTCTTTCTATGGCCACTTCCTATGGATGGAAGGTACACCAAATGGATGTGAAGAGTTCCTTCATGGAGAGCTTTAGGAGGATATCTACATGTAACAATCACCTAGTTTTGAGCTTGAGGGTCCTATTTACTTGGTTTTCTAGTTGGTTATGTCCTTGTGTGGACTTAAGAAAACATCACACACATGGTGTAATAAGATCCACTCTATTTTATTTTTAACTATGGTTTTAGGTTATTAAGACCAAACATGATTTATATAGAAAACATTACGATGGGTAGACCTTGGTGATTATACTCTGTGTGGATGATATTATCATTATGAATAAATATCCTACCTTGATTCAAGATATGAAGTCATGGTTTTGTGCTTCCTTTGGGATGATAGAATTGGGGATTCTAAACTATTTTTTAGACATTTGGATTGATCTGACTATTTCTATGATCGTAATGATAATCTAAGTATATTTTGGATCTACAACATTTTAGGATGGAGGATTTCAAGTATGATTAAACTTTATTTGCTTTAGGATTGAAAATTTGAAATTATTGTATGATGCCTTTGGTGGGTGCCACTTTATATTAGTATCTAATAGGAGTATCATATATATTACCCATATGTGACTTGACATTGCAATTTTTGTTAGCTATTGTTCTAGTTATATGTAGGTCCTCAAAAAAGTCATTGGATCACAACCAATATGATATTCAGATACTTTAGAGGTACATATTAGTTGGGTATTCATCATTCACTTGGTCCCTATTTTATTTTAGTAGAAATTTTAGATGCATATTGGGTCAATTATTTGGATGACTAATGCTCCACCATAATTTTTGTCTTCTTTCTAGGTTTTATCCTTGTTTTATGGTGCTCTAGAAGATAGTCTATCATTTATTAATATTTCATGGAAGCTGAGTATTATGCTACCAATAAAAAGAAGCACCTTTGATGAATGCTTATGATTCTAGAGTAGGTGGATATTCCTTAGACCTCCTACATCACTCTTTGATGTGACAATTAAATCACCATCTAGCTTATTTGTAATCCAACGTTTCACCAATGAACTAAGTACATTGAGATATTGGTTAACTATATGAGATGGCTTTATGCATGTGGGATGTTTGATCCAATATTTTCATCATCAAAATATAAGCAATAGATATCTTGACCAATGTTATACTTGAGGTTTCTTTTGTGTGCATGTGAGAGTTACTTCATGTGGGGAAATGTCCCTTAAGGGGGATGACTAGTAAGTGCCTATATTTGTGTCATTGTTCAACTTAAGGGGATGCTAAAATATGTGGTGGTTAAGCTTCACTTGAAACCATGACCAAATTTGGATTGTATTATATGCATAAACCCTTTGGATCCTTGTAAATATTGTAAAAGGTATTTTTGTAGTATTTTATTACTTAAACCTAAAGCTCAGTTACTTAACCTTGACAAAAACAAAATTGTAATTGGGGTTAAATACCCCACCACACAAGCCATTGATAATTGGTTGGAGTGTATTCTATTTTATTTAGTGATATTGATTGTTGTCCATGGACACCCCTTATATTTTGAGCATTGCATTTTGTGTATTTATTTTTAGTAATAGTTAGTAATGTGTGGATTCCATTTATTTTTAGAAACTAATATGAAATCCAATTCCAAGTAGCAATTCATTATAGATAGAAGAAGTCCATGGATTCCACTTTGTATTCCTGAACTAGGTTTTGGTCCAAGAGGATTATAAACATACCATACTTCCTTTTTGAGTCTATGGAGAAGTCCATGTTGCAAGTTAAAAGAGGAGAGGTGTCAGACTTGATTCACCAGGGCCTGGAAAAATGAATTTTGAGCTTATGTTAAAAAAAGGGGCATCATGGGGGAGGTGAATTTATCTTTGATGGTAAAATTGGTGGAACATACTATGGATGGAGATTCCCCTAACTCTTCTTAGTCTAGTTTTAGTAAGTTTTAGTCTCTAGAGGCTGACCCAACCCTTCCTATTCCCACCATTGGTGAAAAGGTGCTAGAAATTTCAAAGGGGAAGGGAGAAGCTTTTGAAACCCCTAAAAGGACCGATTGAAGTGAGGAATAAACTTGGTGGTATAAATGTGTATTTGCTAATATGATCAAAGATAATAAGACCTTGCTCTATGTCAAGGATTCATATTTGGAGGAGTCGACTCATCCTAGAAATAAAGCTAAGTAATACTTTCGGTTAGCAGACAAGAACAATATAAAAATTTTAAATCTCAAGATCCCCCAAAATCCTAAAATCATTCAAAAATATGATTCTCGAGTTCATGGGATCTCTAATTGGTACCTTGAATGTGGCCATTTCATGTGCTAAAGAAATTAAAACTATGATGAGATGAGATCAATGGGACCCAAAAGTCTTTGAGAGGATTAATTTTCCTCTTCTAGGTTATCTCTTAGTCTTTGTGTTGCTTGGTGACTCCTATTTTTTTGGTGTGTATCCCACTGGTAGTATTTGTTGTTTAATCTATGGGCTTTTTGGATTGGTGATTATTAGGGCCCTACAATTTTTTGACACTACTTCCTCCAGGTTTTTTCTATTCCTATCTTTTTGGATCCTTGTCTTTTATTGACATTGCCCTCTATTTTTTATTTGATGGCTTGTCCCTCTATTTGGAATAGTATCTTTCTATGCAGTATCTTGGTTCTCCCCTAAGAAGGCAATTTCTTTATCTTTGTAAAAGGTTCAAGGATCCTTTCAAAACCCCTTATTTCATCTAATAAAAAAAAATATACTTAGAAGAAGAAGAAACTAACAATGGACAACATATTTAGAGAACCAAGGGGTCCTTCCTCATTTTTGTGAAAAACTATTGATCCTATAAGGCATACATGGATTGCTCATCTACAATGGTATGAGTAGATGGATTAAACCTAGAAAGTGTACATATATAAATTACAATGGGACAAGAGTTGTTTGTTGTCACTTGCTCATACATATTGATAAAAAAGTGTAAGAGACAGAGAAATAAAAAATATTTAAATAATATCATAGACCAATGTGTATAAATTGTTATGGAAATAAAGAAATCAGAAAATAGAAAAATCTAAACCAATAGACAATTGTCAATAGAGGAAAAACCCTCATAACCTGAGAGAATTGTTTAGTTTTCAAGGAAGTTGTAAAATGTTTTAATAAAAGGAGAGAAAAGAAACAAAAGAGTAAGGAATAAAGAGTTATGAGTTAAAAAATATAATCCTAGTGGTATCAAAAGATACAAAAGGTCTAAATTAGGAAGAAGAAAAATATAACAATGCATGGTATGATGAAGGATATAAAGTAGTAAGAAGATCTCTAGAAGAATTGGGTAAATAAGAGGAAAGTAAAAGTCTATATAAATAAATAATGGAAGTTAAAAAAAATGAATATGGAAGTGCAAGACAAGAACTAATTTATTTAGAGAATAATAACCCAATGTTGTTTAGGAAGGAACTTTAATAGGAAAAAAAAGCAAAAAATAACACTATAGAAATCCGATGGCTAGAATATGCAAAACAACTATATGAATGAGAGCAAAAAGAATTAGCCCTTTTTATAATTATCAAAACAACTAATTTATTTACCTCAAGTAAGGTCAATAAAGGTTTTAAAAGTCTAGGAATACGTAAATCTTGTGAAATGGATGGACTATAGGTAGAATACTTAAAATTAAGAGTAGATTACTTAACACCACACATCAAGAGAATATTTAACAACACCATCCAACATGAATTTCTAAGGGATTGGAGAATAAGTCTAATAATACCTATTTTAAGGACTGGATATGTAGACAATCCCTAAAATTACTAAGTTGTTATGGTCAATCCCCTCTTTGCAGATTTTTTTGCAAGCATGGTTGAGAGTAAAATCAATAAATGGGTAGAAGAAAATGGAAAGAGGGAAAATATACAAGCAATTTTTACACCAAAACACTTGATAATAAACCACATCATCACTTTGAGATATAAAACTGAAAAATATAGAATGAAAAAAGAAGAAGCTTGTAGTTATGTGAACTTTAAGAAATTTTTTAACATAGTGCCTAGAAGTAAAGTATGAAGTAGACATAGGCATAACATAAATTTATAAAGTAGTAGTGCATAGACTTTATGATAATTTCCAATCTAAAATAAAACTATAAGTAGGACTTTTAGAATGCTTTAGAAGTATCTTAGGAGTTAAACAAGGATGCCCATCATTCCCTACCTTATTTAGTTTATCTATTGAAAAATTGGAAAAATGATTACTTTTGAATGTAGAGGATTATGTTCATTTGAGAATATATGTGGTGAGGCTTCTTTTGTATGCAAATGATCTAATTATTATAGCAAGGTAAAAATAAGGTTTGAGAGAGCATTTAAATATCTTAGAGTAGTTTTTAAAAAAGGTAGGCATACAAATAAATATTAATAAAACCAAGACCACGATTTTTTCCTATAAAAAGAAACATAAATAGTTAAATTTATATTTTAAATGGGGTCTTGTGGAATAATTAAAAGAGTATAAATATCTTGGGATAGAGTTCAATAATAAGCTTAGTTGGAAAACATGTAGAATGAAGAGAATATTGATGCAAGAGCATCCAGTGGCATCTGATGCAGAGGCATCCAGTTGCGGGAGAGCCACTTCAGAAAAGTTGGCTAAGGAGGAAAAACGTCGCGATTTCGTGACGTGTCACGAAATCGCGATAGAAAAAGGAGAAGAGGGCGAGGAGAAAAATTTGTCGCGATATCACGATAGAAAAAGTGTCATGATATCGCGATGTGACGAGGAGAGAGAAGGTGCGAGCCAAGAATGTCACGATTTCGTGACATGTCACAAAATCGCGACAAGAAGCGGGCGAGGGGTGAAGGCAGTTGGAAATGTTACGATTTCGTGACATGTCACGAAATCGTGACTATCGCAAAATCATGAAAAAAGTGCAACAGAGGGAAATGCAGTTGGAAATGTCATGAAATCATGACATCAAAGTGAAGGCTAGGCGAGAAGGCGGGGAGGTCACGATATCGTGACGTCACGATATCACGACGTTGCGAAATCATGACAACAGAGTGAAGGCTAGGCGAGAATGCAGGGAGGTCACGATATCGTGATAGTAGAGTGAAGACAAGGCGAGAAGACGGGGAGATCGCGATGTTGTGAAATCGTGACAGCAGAGTGAAGACAATGCGAGAAGGCGGGGAGGTCACGATATCGCGACATCACAAAATTGCGACATAAAGAAGAAGCAGAGGGTCGAAGGAAGAGAGGTCACGATATCATGACATGTCACAATATCGTGACCAAAAAAGAAAAGGAGGGGCAAGAAGAGGAAGATGTCATGATATCGTGACATGTCGCGATATCGCGACACCTGTCATAGTGCAGCTGGAGGAAGAAGACGACAGAGGTCAGGCGATGGTTGCAGAACTAGGATGACACGTGGCACCCAGGGTGTAGTTAAAGTGGGCGATTACCCAGAAGTGCGGGAAACAAAGAGGATGGGTCACAAGAGTATCCTGATAGGGAGCGACGGTTAGATGGCGATGACAGGGGCCATGCGAAGTGGAGTCATTAATCAGGTTGGTGAACCAATTTTTGAGAAGGATTTTTTAGAGGGTCGGGGCATCTGTAAAAACCTAGTTTATGTAATAGATAGGGTGGTGGATTGGAGATCGCACGTAGAAGTGTGATAGGGAGAAAAACCAAGCCGAGCGCTGGTTATTATAATCCTGCAGGCTATTGTTGTAAAGATTTTCCAGATTAATACATGAAAATTTGGGAATTGCATGAGTGTGACTATGTGTGATTTTCCTATCCCCCATCAGTGGTATCAGAGCTAGAAGATTCTGAGTGCGCAGCAGATTCGTCGAACGTGAGGCAGTTACGCTAGGATCTGTGGTAGGGTTCTGAGAGAGAGAAAAGAGAGTTTAGGAGCTATGGGAGATATGATGACAATGAAAGAGTTCATGGCTTTGCAGAGGAAAGTGTAGGCCCTGCAAGAGGATATGGTGCTGGAGGAAGAGTTCTTGGCATTGCAGAGGCAAGTGCAAGCCCTGCAAGAGGAGCTGCTCAAAAGAGACTTGCAGAGGAAAGTGAAAGCCCTGAAAAGGGAGCTACGTAGACAGCATGAGGAAAAACAAAAAAGGAGAAAATATGGAGTTCATTAGAAGATGAAGCCATTGAAGGCTACAGACAAAGAGGTGTGCAGCAGTGCCAGGATCTGTCCGGTAGGAGACATAAATTTATCTGGCCAAGAGACAGAGTTGAAGCAGGCTACAGATGAGGAAGTGTGCAGTAGTGGTAGAATTTGTCTGGAGGAAGGCATAAGTTGTTTAGGCCAGGAGAAAGGGTTGGAATAGGCTGCAGATGCAGATGTATGTCTGGAGGTGCTACAAAAGGCAGTAACCAGACAGTGCAAAAGTGAAGATCACTTCTCCACCAATTTTGGGTGTCTGATGCAGGAGCATCCAATGGCATCTGATGCAGAGGCATCTAGTTGCGGGAGAGCCACTTCTAAAAAATCGGCTAAGGAGGAAAAACATCGCAATTTCGTGACGTGTCACGAAATCATGATAGAAAAAGGAGAAGAGGGCAAGGAGGAAAATCTGTCGTGATATCACGACAAAAAAAGTGTCACGATATCATGACGTGATGAGGAGAGAGAAGGTGCAAGCCGGGAATGTCGTAATTTTGTGACATGTCACAAAATCATGACAAGAAGCGGGTGAGAGGTGAAGGCAGTTGGAAATGTCATGATTTCACGACATGTCACGAAATCGCGACTGTCGTGAAATCGTGACAAAAGTGCAACAGAGGGAAAGGCAGTTGGAAATGTCATGATTTCATGACATGTCGTGAAATCATGACTGTCGTGAAATCATGACATCAAAGTGAAGGTTATGCAAGAAGGCGGGGAGGTCGCGATATCACGACATCACGATATCGTGACTTCATGAAATCACAACAACAGAGTGAAGGCTAGGCAAGAAGGCGAGGAGGTCATGATATCGTGACGTCGCAAAATCATGACAGCAGAGTGAAGACAAGGCAAGAAGACGGGGAGGTCGCGATATCATGACGTCACGATATCGCAACATCATGAAATCGTGACAGCAGAGTGAAGACAAGGTGAGAAGGCAGGGAGGTCATGATATCGCGACGTCACGAAATCATGACATAAAGAAGAAGTAGAGGCTCGAAGGCGGAGAGGTCACGATATTGCGACATGTCGCGATATCGTGACCAAAAAAGAAAAGGAGGGGCAGGAAGAGGAAGATGTCATGATATCGCGACATGTCACGATATCATGACACCTATCACAGTGTAGTTGGAGGAAGAAGACGACAAAGGTCAGGCGGCATTCGCAGAACAAGGATGACATGTGGCACCCAGGGTGCAGTTAAAGCAGGCAATTACCCAGAAGCATGGGAAACGAAGAGGATGGGTAGCGCAGAGTATCTTGACAGGGAGCGACGGTCAGATGGCGATGACAGGGGCCGTGCGGAGTGGAGTCATTAATCGGGTTGGTGAACTAATTTTTAAGAAGGATGTTTTAGAGGGTTGGGGCCTCTATAAAAACCCAGTTTATGTAATAGACAGGGTGGTGGATTGGACATCGCATGCAAAAGTGTGATAGGGAGAAAAACCAAGCCGAGCACTGGTTATTGTAAGCCTGCGGGCTGTTGTTGTAAAGATTTTCCAGATTAATGCATGAAAATTTGGGAATTGCGTGAGTGTGAATATGTGTGATTTTCCCGTCCCCCATCAAATATTGTGAGGATGGAGATCATTTTTTGCATTACAAAATAGCAGAGAAGTTGAATTATGGTACTATAATACTATAAGGATTTTATTTAAGCTATTAGTGGTACCAATAATATTGTATGGTTTGAAGTGTGGGATAGAAACATATTAGACTGAAAATGGAGGTAAATAAAGAGGATAAAAAATATGTAATTACACAAAAATTCAAAGTAAAAGGGTCAATTCAGTATGAAATTCTTCTAGCATAAACATGTTCCTTTCCTATAAAGGCAATTTCCATGGTTCATATTTTAGGCTATCTTAAAAATTGAATAAACAAATGCAATAAGATGACCTAAATCTATAATAGAAGATTTAAAACCAAAATAAAAATATGGATGAAGCAAAACAACACATTGATGAAAAAATGGAGTACCAACTTGGATAAATACCCAAAAATAACAAATATATATAGACATTTGTTAAGAGGAAAAATAACATCTACATATGAAACAAATTTAAGAAGAAAGAGAGAATATTATCTTGCTGAATTTAATCCTACAATGATCCCACCAAAATTCCTATGGGAAAATATTAATTGAAGGTTAAATATGCTCATGGCCCAATTGAGGACTAACTCACACCAACTTAGATGTTAAAAAAGAATATGGAAGAAACCAAAATAGGAATATGAGAAGAGGATGCACCTTTGTACTTTAGAGAAGATTGAGATAGAGAAGCATTTTATTTTGGACACAAGACATATAGTAATATTCAAGCTAGCTATTTTGATACTCTAGTAGTGTAATCATTGCAAGAATTATTTGAAAAGACAAAATTAGGAGAACTTATCACCAAAATTAGTGGTAAAATATTATTATCATAGAAAAAAAATAAATGAGTCAAATTTTAGGATCGAAAGTGTTGAATCATAAAATTATTTGATCAAATTATGCCTATTTTTTTTGTTTCAACAATTGGAAGAAGAGATATTGTGTCCTCTTTGACCTATGCATTTACATTGAATTTCTAGTAATTATGCTAAACTAACCTAATAAAAGTGTAGAAAAGTAAAATTTGAAATATTGGGGTGCAAGGGATTTAAAGTAAATGCAAAAAAAGAAAACATGACCATAATCATAGTAGGATTGATGTTAAATCAATTAACATATGAGTCAAATAAGTTAACATCAATATGTTGCAACATGTATGGAATTTGTAATAATATAAGGAAAGAACTAAAAAAAATGAAAAAGAAGTGCCACAATCATTATGTATTCCACATATCAAATGGAAATGCCACAATTGATAAACAAATATCATGCATAGTATTTCTATTATTCTTAAATGAGTTTAAGAGTTAAATGAGGAGACCAAAAAGTTTAGCTATGATCTTCTTAAATAGATAAAAGATGTTTACAATGAAGCACTAGCTCAAAATTATAGCAAATTAATCACCTATGAGTTACCTTTGGTAAATATTTCCTACCTTTAGTAAAATATCTAGTTTAGTTGGGATCTTTAGCAAAATGATGCACCTCTAAAATTTTCATTTCTATAAAAAATATCTAAATCTATTTTGTAGATCTCTAACTCCTTTTGGATGCCACATGCAGATAAAATATCACATTATTAGAGGTTTCCTAGAAGTCTATACTGCCCTTGTCCTAGTTGGCATAAAATATGATAATTAGTTGATTCTAAAGAAGGCAATTCATTATTTTATAAAATGGTGCTTCATTGAATTGGGATAGGTCATGTCTTTTGACCAATTGCCCTCTTTAAACTTGGGTATTTTTTTCAACATTTATTTAAAATTTGTGGGCTGCAACACTATTCTTGGGGATGTAATCTTTGGTTTCTTTGTTCTCTATGGTTGATACTTGGTCAAAATTTGAAGGTAGTAGTTAGGCTAGTATATTTTTGGCAACTTATTGGAGCATCAAGCTTGATTAGCAAGAGATCATAGGTATTACCTCTATCATTGGGTATAAGTTCTTCAAATTGCTATCATATCATAAAAAAATATAAAATTGGTGGGTTTCTCTGGTCTCCTAATCATAGAAATAGGATCAAACATGCATGCCATATCCCATTGCTAGAAAGTTATAATTTATATAACACATTTGCCTCTACTACTAGATCTTCATATTGGATTTTAAAAAGGTTCTCCATATGACTTACTACTAACTTTAGCTTGTCTAGTAGATACTCTAGCTTTGTAACTTTTATTTGATGTAGTGATACTCTCTTCTTGGCTCTTCTCTTCACCAAAAATTTTATCTATTTGTTCAGAGGTAGTGAGCTTTCCTTGGCTAGAGAAGATGTTGAACAATCCCACATATGTCAACTACTAAACTTGTTTATTCATTTATTGTATACATAATCTAAGGGCATCATGGGTAGTCTTACATTCCCATATCCATATTTGTATGTTTAGAATAACCTTTAGCTATTTGACTATAGTCTCTGTATCTAACTTACCTAATTTTTGGACCTACCTTGTAGTTTTCTTTAAAACTTGCTATAATGGCTCTATGTATTTTTCCTTCACAACCAACTCCTTTTTCCCTTGCTATATTATGCCAAAAATCCAATTAAGGATGGCTTAAAATTTTGTAAGAAAGTCAAAATAAGCCTTGGTGTATGTGAATTCAATATGAATGTTGTTCCATAAGGATTTGTATTGTTCAATCAATGTTACTTGTACTTCTATCACCTTCATCTTATTCCTCATTTTATCATTTAATACTTTCAATTCAATAATTTCTTTATATTTTCCTTGCATAGATGCCTACATTTAATCCAATTCAAGTTTTGTATTATTTCTCCTTTTTAAAATTATAGCTTTAATTGTTCTTACCATTGTGTCTATTGTTCTATCAAATCCTTAGCTAATTTTTTAGCACAATTAGTCCAATGAAATTCATGTTTTCCTTGGGATATAAAATACATAAAAAAGACATTTGCATAAGCATTCACTCTTAAAGTGCTAAAATGATTGAGTGCCAATTTGTGACTAAATTTTTATCTATAGGTCTATGTGATTAACTTGTGCTTCATTCATGCTATATTGATTAACTATTAGTGGTAAAGTTACTCTTCTAGGAGCATGAATAGCTTAGTTCTTGACCATATATCTAGATAGCCTAATCAATAGAGATACATTTCAAACTTTTGTTAATAAATTCATAGGTTGTATCGTCCCATACACCTTTTTCAAGCAAAGAGGGTGTCTTCTATGGTTGTGACCTCAAGTTAATTTAATCATTGTTTTGGGCATTTTAGTCATCAAAATACCTCTTAAAATACTCCTGGGTGAGAGGTTGTAGGATCAATTCCCTATGCTTATTTTTTTTCTTAGTGCGTACATGCCTCTCTTGAACTAAGTAAATGACTATCAATGGTTTTACCACTTTCTTCTCCTTTGGTGACATGATGCATTAGACACATATTTTTAAAAACATTTTGATTTTAAAGGCCAAAGGTTTAAACCTTCTCTTGATCTCTCATTTAATAGGGTATATTCTTGATGTCTTCATAAAGCACCAATAATGCATTCTCCACCAAGTGGTTATGGTATAGTGGTTCGATACATGTTTTGTTTATGTGGGGTACTAGGTTCAATTCCTCCATATTTTGTTATTTTTTGAACGGTTGGTTTCTTACTATATATTAGCATTAAATTCCTATCAATATTGAGGTATTTAATATCATGTGTAATTGACACCCTTCTGGCTAGTGCAACCTTTGTTAGTTCTTTATATTCCTATTTGTCAAATGTTCAAAAATTAACTTATTATTTTTTGAGAGTGATGTCTTTCTTTGTGTGTGAATTTATGATGCCTACCTTATGGGATAGGATTCTCATTTGAGACTTAATGCCCATGTGTGTGTGTCTAGATAGCTCAACTAGATTATTTCACTTACCTTACGCTCAATTTATTAGTTCAAATCCTTAGACAAGTATCTTGTGATGATTATTGCCAACATAGTGCTAATGTGGCCACACAATATATTTTTATTTATTGATATATGATTTCCATAAATAAATTTGCATAAGGTGTCATATTCCTTTTCACCCATCCAACACAAGTGGCAACCTAGTCAAAGTGATGATTTCAATATAACATATGTGGTAGCTTTAAGATATGACATGTAGTAAAACCCAATTGGTAAATTTATTCATGAGGTCTCAAATTTAATTTTTTTTTATTGTGATAATATAACCAACATTTTTGAGGCCATAAATTTTGCATACAATTTTTTTTAGACCTCTTTTTTCAAATCCCATGATTTTTTTAGCTTTGCACATTGGTTGCATTTGTTCAAGGACTTGTTATAATGTTGTAGGTATTTTTTAGCTACAATAGGAGTAAATTTTGGATGATTAGTGCAAGGTACGACTTGTTCCTATGGGTTCCTTTCTAGTCACAATTGATAATTGTGGCTTGGTTCAATGTTTTGCATTTTACCATCATTCCTTTCATGGTATTAGAGATTTAAGAACTTTTGGAAATATCTATTGTTGAGGTTCGTGCAGCCGGATCATGTTGAAGGTTTTGTAGTTAGAGATTGGAGGTTTCTAAGCCCTAGAAGGTGAAAATTGTTTTTTTTCTCTTATATTATTTTGCGAAGAGCTTCTATATATTTTTTAGCCCTTCATTGCATCTTGGTTAACCCCTCTAACCATAGGGATTGATCAGAAAGATTCTAATTTTTGGAGTTTTTTTTGTGGGTTGTTTTAGTAGTTGCAGAACCACCAACAATACTATTCACCTGACCATCATCGATCCATAACCACCATTGATCACTTCCAAAAACCTACAACCACTATCATATACAATTTTTATTTTTTATGTATGCAAGTTTTTCTTGCATACAATCTACAAAATATCTAGTTTTATGCACATCTGAAACTGCTTATTGTAGATCTAGTTTTTTGAAATCTACAACCTATCTTATTCACTCTTGAGTTATTTCCAGATTTTAAATTCAGATATGCATTTAAGTTACTGACAAGATCTACAAAATTTTAGTGATTGAAAAAATCATATTTGATTATATACTCTTTGTAATGCCTAAATATAAAGGCATTTGATTTTTGGGGAGCTCTTATTTTTGGAAGCATTGAATACAAATATTTTGGGTGGGGTGTCTTGGTCTTGATTTGAACACCATATTTGTGGATATTACATTTTATTTCTTGTGATTGAAAAATGAGTTTAGAGGATTTTGATCCACTTAACTCACATTTTGTTTTGGTAAGTTAATTGATATTATATTATACCAGGTTATATGAAGGCTCCCAAATACCTTTTATATAAATAGGGAACAACAGGTATCAACCTAAGCCCAAGAGAAAGTATACAAAAGCCTCAGAAAAGTAGGTAATAATTATCACATATGGAAGCCACACTTGATGACACTTATTCAATATAAAGAGTTATCAATATTAATGCAATAAGAGCTATCTAAAGTTACAAAAGAGTATCATAAATTTGTTCATGATTGAAAAATGGATGAATGTAAGGGATTAATTAGGATGCATGTGGGTGATGACATGTTGTTTTATCTTAATTATTATGACACTCAGTTTCAAATTTGGGAGAATATTTTTGGGCAAGTGGACACTTTGAGAGTTTTACATCTTGATACTAAACTTAGTGCTCTCAATCTAGATGATTTTACATCTATGGGTTATTTTATCACTAAGTTTAAATCCTTGCTCACACTTTTAAAGGGTAGTGGAAAAGCTAAAATGGATGAAGAATGCATTTTCATGATATTATTAAAACTTAGAGGTCCATTCCATATGTTTGCCAATGCATTTTTTTCCAATATGAATTCCATTGGTTTTGATCACAAAATACCTAATTTTGAGAAGTTTTGTGCTAATATTTTAAAGGAAGAATCCAAAGTTCTTAACTTTGAGAATTACACCTCCTTACATAAGGCATTTTTTGCATCCTCCACTTCCACTTCCAAAGGCAAGGGAAAGTTCAAGTCTAAGTCCCAACCTAATCCTTCCCCTTCTCCATAATTTCATCAAAATACCAAAGAGTCACATAAAAAAAAATTCATCCTCCAAAGAGTGAAATCATAAATCTAAGAAATACAAAACCAAAAATAGATCAAATTTTACTTCATATTGTGGAGTATTGGTAATTCTGATGACAAGTGTTGGAAAAAATTACAAGACTTAGAGGAAGCCTTTAGGAATAAAAAATTATCCTTCACTCCTTCAAAAGATTAGGGAAAAGCTTTGAATGCTTATGGGAAATCACCTAAGGCTATTTTTGAGGATGGGATTTTGGATTGTAGCATGACTCATCATATGACTTCATCCAGGGAGTCATTTACCACCTTGTGTTCTTCTTCTATATGCATTGAGGTTGGATATTCCTATTCCATTTTAGTTAAGGGAAAAGGTGACGTATAGGATGATGGTGGATGCATTAAGAATATTCTATATGTTCCAAATATTTCCACCAATTTGCTCTTAGTGTACCAATTTTTTTATTCTAAGGGGGCAAAACTATGTTGTTTACATCTTAAGGATTTGATATTAGAGATTTAAGTGACCCACAGTATATTTTTACACAAGGAGTTGCTAACCATAGATCACATATTTATCACTTTGAGAGTTTTTATTCTTCACTTGGAGGTACTTATTTGGTGGTCCATGTAGATTCAGAAAGCAATATTTGGCATGAGAGATTTGATCATCTCAATTATATATTTTAAGGATTTAAGCACTCATGATATGGTCATTGGATTACCTAAGGTCTCCTATATTGATGTATTTGTCTAGGTTGTGTACTTGGAAAACAACATCAAGATCCTTTTCCCAAAGGTAAGTCCAAAAGAGCTTCTTCCCATCTTGAGTTGGTGCACAATGACTTGATGGTTTTTCCTACTCCTTTTTTGGGAGCTAAGTATGCACTCACATTTATTGATGATTTCTCAAGAACTTGGGTAATTTTTCTCAAGTTTCAGAGAAATTTTTTTGCCACATTCAAAGTCTTTAAGGCTTTTATTGAAAATCAATCTTCAAGTTGCATCAAAAAGCTTCACATAGATAATGGGAGAGAGTATTTTAGAAATGAGTTTTTAGATTGTTTGGCCTTTCATAGGATTCTACATCAAAACTCTATCCCACATACACCATAATTGAATGATGTAGTTGAGAGAAAAAATAGAAAACTCAAGGAAATGGCAAATTGTATGGTGCACTCATGGGATTTACCTCCCAGTTTTTTGGTTGAGGCAGTTAATTATGCAAATTACATTCAAAATTGCACACCTCATCGAGCTCTTGAGTAGATGACTCTAGAGGAGGCTTGGATAGGGACCAAGCTTGATGTTTCTCATTTTTGAGTTTTTGGGAGTCAAGCATGGGCTCATGTTTTGAAGAATAAAATGATAACTTTAGATAGAAAGAGAAAGCCACTCATTATTGTTGGCTATTATTAGGATATAAGGGCTTATATATTATTGGATCTAGATACACATGAAGCTATTTTTTGAACTCATGTCTAGTTTGATGAGCATTATTATCCAATTGATCCCACTATTTCTACTCCATTCTCATCTACTTTTCACTTTGAAGATGGTTGTTTTTATGATGATCACATTGAGGATGAGGACATTATTGAGATATTTGTAGAGGTTCCTTCACATGTTGCCCCTATTCCTAGATGGTATCATACTACAGTTGAGGAGGCAACACATTTCATTAAAGGTCTCCCACCTTCAAGGTATACTTCTACTTTCAACATGGGTCTTCTTTGTTAGGTATTTTTTGTTGATCCATAGAGGTTTTATGAGGCCCATGGCATTTGGGAGTGGGATGATGCCATGGATGATGAGTATTATTTCTTAATAAAAAATCATACTTAGGATTTAGTTCCTCTTCCAAAAGGAAGAAAAATGGTGAGATGCAAATATGTGTATCACACCAAATTTGGAGTAGATGGGTCCATTCATAGGTACAAGGATCAACTTGTGGTGAAGGTTTTTTTATAGGTTGAGGGGGTTTATTACTCTGAGATGTTTACCCCTATTTCCAAGTTGGATTCTGTTCATCTTGTACTCTCTATTGTTGCATCATAAGGTTGGTCAGTTTACCAGATGGATGTGAAGAGTGCCTTCTTGCATGGAGATTTGCAAGAAGATATTTATATGGAGCAACCTATAAGATTTTTCTAGGACTTTTTATTGGTGTGCAAATTATGAAGATCACTTTACGTTATCAAAAAATCCCATAGGGCTTGGTATAAGAAGATGGATTATGTTAGCTTTTGATGCTATATATTTAAGGAAATGCAACCACAAGGTATAAAATGAGCATGCAATATTAACTATATGATAATGGTAATATCTTAAGCATGTAACTAGTATGAGAAACTTTTGAAAATACTCATAAAATATCTATTAATGAAATATCATAAAAATGGTATCTTCATACAAAATATGGAGACCTCAAAATGCTCCATTCTTCATTCATGCCCTACATTGTATTTAACTTGAGAACTACTCTACTCTAATGTGCTCTTCCACTCTCTACCTCTCTATATCAACTTACTAACTCTACTAAAAATGCCAATATATAATGGAGTATGACTCTTGGTCTTCCATATTCCTATGACTCATTATATTCCTATTCTAGACTCATGTATACATGGACAACATGCACATTTACATCATTGCACATTCTAATAATACTTGTGCATTTATTACATTACATTAAGTAAATACTCAAACACTAATCTAAGACAAACTCCTAATATAAACATGTACCCATGATGGTACATTAACATGTACCAAATAATGTAATATATTCCAACACCCCCTCTGTTTTACATTATTTGGTTATTAAAGACTTTAGTCTTCAATATGGTCTTCGTCCTGGTTCTAGAACTTGAGCTCTTCTATTTTGATTTCTTCATTTTGTTCCCTATATATATATTGATCAAGTAAATAGTTAGTATCTTTATAAAATACTATTTTTGATTAAAAAAATTTAACTTCATGTTCATCTGTAGGTTCTTCCAGTTCCTGAATTTCCTGAATCTCTTGAACTAAGTGTTATTGTTTTCCTTCTCTATATTTTAGTTGAGGATAATTGTATTGATTCTGAGAAGTATATGGACACTAAAATTATTGCTAATGTGGATTATTTATTATGATATTGTCTTGGTTGGAATGACCTAATCAATTAGCTTCCAATATTTTTTTGATTTCCTTCATAGTAATTTCTTGGATTGAATCTACAATAATTGGTACTATGTCCTTTCTTTTTGCATACTTGACAATATCTATTATTCCATTTTGATCTTCCCTTTGAGAATGAAGCAATATTTCCTTGTGAATTATCTTTTAAGACTAATTCATCGTTAGTCATTTCATTTTTTACTAAATTTTCCACCTTATACTCTTGTAGGATATTGACTAACTCATCAAATGATGTATCTTTACTTAGAATTTGTAAACATGTGACTACATGCTTGTAGCTTTCTGGAAGTGCTCTTAGGATTATTTGAACAAGAAACATTTTCTCCTAAGGTTAATACTTTTCCTTTTATATCTTCTACTCTCCTTAGAAACAATTCTATACTTTCACCACTATTAAATTTTAGAGAATGCAATTGAGTTTGAAGGTTCAAGATAGTAGCTTTATTATTTTCTTCAAATATCTTGGCTAAGGTTTTCCAAGCTTCTGTAGAAGTTGTTTATGAACTGATGTAGGGTTGTATTTCATCTATAATTGCAAATGTTATTATCATTAGTGCTTTTGCTTCATCTTCTTCAAAATTTTGAATCTCTCTAGCATCTATAGTAGGTTTAATTTTTGCTCCTTTAACAATATCCTAAATATCTTTGACTATCACTATTACCCTCACTTTTTTTTTCCATGAAGAGTAATTATGTCCTTTACAAAGTTGGAATTCTATAAGAATGAATTTATTTGTTGTCATGATGATACTTGTAGACTACCTTATATCTCCCTAGTGTTTTGAAAGTAATATGGTCTTGATAAAGTGCTTAGCTTTCTTAATTTTCCTTTGAGTTGAATCCCTTTTATCTCCCTAATGTCAATTACTATTATTCACATTATTTCTCCCTATTTGTGAATATAAAGCTAAAGATAATTTTTTATAGACTTTCAATTGATATAAATCTCTAAATTCAAGAATTTAAAGTTGGATTTCTTATGTCTCATTAATTTTAGTAAGAGACTAATTATAATGTATTTTTCCAAATTTCTAGCAATTCTATGTTTTGCCTCTTTCAATTTTCAATAATATATTTTCTAAATTTCAAGATATTTAATTTGGTATTGAACTCCTTATAACTCCCTAATTTAAACTATAGAAATAAAAGTATTTGCAAATATAATTTTTCTATTTCAATGTTGAAATCCTTATATCCAAGTTTAACTATTTGCAAAAATATTTCTATGCAATTTGAATGAGGTAATTTCATATCATTTCTAAATATTTTTTAAGAACACAAGCTTATACTGAAGAGGGGGGTGAATAGTATAAGATCACTTTTTACTTTTCTTTCCCAAATAGTATTAATAAATATAATCAATGGAAGTATTAATAGCAATAACCAAAGCAATGCACAAATCATCACACATAATAGAGACACCAATTTTAACGTGGTTCACCTAATGTGGGCTACCTCCACAAAGAAAATATTTCTTCTAAATATTTCTCAAATAATCTCATGGGAATCCTTTCCCTATTACAATATTTATGGACCTCTGTCCAAAGGAGATGTTGATCCCCTAAATATCAAGTTCGTGGATCTCTTCCATAGGAGAACTTTTTCCCCTTCTACTCTAGCTAGTGATCTTCTAGAAGACTCTATCTCTCTACTACACTGATTGGTGGATCTCTCTCCACTTGAAGACTCCTCACTTAGAAGATCTATCTTCAATTGTCTTGGCTACTGGATCTCTATCCACTGAGACTCTGTCCTCTATACTCTATCACCTCCAAAGCTCTATCAATAGGTTCACTCAGAACCTTCTCAAATATGCTCAATAGGTTCACTCAAAACCTTCTCAAATATGCTCAACAGGTCCACTTAGAACCTGCTAAAATCTGCTCAATAGGTCCACATAGAACCCATCCAAATATGATCAATAGGTCCACATAGAACCTCTCAAAATTTGCTCAACAGATCCAATCAGAACTTGCTCAAATATTCTCAATAGGTCCACTCAGAACCTGCTCAAATATGCTCAACAGGTCCACTCAGAACCTACTCAAATCTACTCAATAGGTCCACACAAAACCTGTCCAAATCTTCTCAATAGGTCCACACAGAACCTATCCAAATCTACTCAACAAGTCCACACAGAACCTGTTAAAATCAGCTCAACAAGTCCACTTAGAACCTGCTCAAATATGCTCAATAGGTCCACACAAAACCCGTCCAAATATACTCAACAGGTCCACACAGAACCTGTCCAAATCTGCTCAATAGGTCCACATAGAACTTGGCCAAATCTACTCAACAAGCTCACATAGAACTTATCCAAATATGCTTAATAAGTCCTCTCTAGGACTTGCTCAAATCTGCATTGCAAGCTTCCACAAAAGCTTACACAAAATCAGTCCACAAGCCTTCTCAAAGATTTACCTCAAATATGCTTAACAAGTCCACACAAAACTTGTTCAATCACATATAATCATAAAGAGAATTGTTAGAGACTCAATATGTTCTAAACTCAATGCTCAATCAATATCTCAACTCAATCTCATAGAAGCATAAAGAGAATTTTTAGAGACTCAATATGTTCTATACTCAAATCCCAATCTCAACTCAAATCAATCTCATAGAAGCATAAAGAGAATTGTGAGAGACTCAATATGTTCTATACTCAATGCTCAATCAATATCTCAACTCAATCTCATAGAAGCATAAATATAATTGTTAGAGACTCAATATTTTCTATACTCAAATACCAATCTCAACTCAAATCAGAATATATAATAGTTTGTTTCATGGAACTTGAACAACCACTTCACACAATAACTTGACTAGGCTCAATCAACTCTACTCAACCAATCACCTCAAGGAACAACCCTTTCTCACAAACCCTAGTCCAAGAATGTATCAACCAACTCAAAATGTTTCCAACAATGCTCAACAACAAATCTCACATAACAATGATACTCATGTTCTTTTCTAACTTAATTTCAAGTTCTTTGCACAACCAATTGGCTTCAACAACAATGCTTATAAAACAAGGTTTAATCACAACTCTCAATCCAAAAAAATTTGAAGCATTAAACCAAAAACTCTCAAAGAGGAAACCACAATCAATCCTTTTCTCTCCAAAGATATTTTCAGAAATCAATCACCCAAATAAGTCAATGAAGAATATTGCCCATACCATTTTTATGCCTTATGAGTTGTCCACTAAATCTGCCACACTCAACACATTTTATTTTTCCAATATCAACAAGGGTTAGAGGTCATGAGTAATAACACAATAATAGAAATAATATCTCAATAACACCTTATTACTCCTACTCAATAAAATGCACCATACCCTCTTATGCAAGAAATAAACCCTCAAAAGAATGAATCAAACTTACTTTTGAAACTCCTTGACAAAACCATAAATATCTCCTTACACACACCTTATTTCTCCCTCTAAGCAATCAAAAAATGTATCTCTCAAAAAGAGCTTTCCAATGATATATAATATGATATACTTCCAAAAAGAAAATCAACAAAAATCTCTATCTTTCCTAGGGCATACCATATCCTTATTTCTCCTTAGGCAACCTTGGAAAAAATTAAAATATTAAACAAAAATCAAATTCACTTGCCTTACCCTCGACGGGATTCGATCCCCGAATTATTTCTTCCCAACACCTTAGCCACAACCAAGCTGCCATTGGGCCATGCGCCATGACGCATCTAAAAGGGTACGTCCACCATGAAGTTTTCGCAAACAATGCTCCTCCAAAAAACAAGCGCATCAAGCGCTTCTTCCTTGCAATCCAAAAGATCTCACACAAATCAAACACATGACCTCATCCTTAGTACCGAGCCAACATACCACTAGGCCATGCTGGCCTTTGTACTTAGAGCCTCTGAACCTTCACACCTTTAGCCTTTACAAAAATCGTAAGGCTTTCGAAAGACCAAAAATTTTCGCATGCACTTCAAATTAATAATCGCAAGGGGTGCCTTGGTAAATGATTTTGTTTGGCATTTATATAATGCCTTTTTCCCTCTTAGCATCACGTTGGCGCTTTGAATGATTTCAACGTCGACGTGATTTAATTTATAATTAACTTAAATTTAAATTTTAAATTTAAATATTATAAATTAAAAAGAACCAACCTCCTTTTTAACCTTTGCAAAAACCCATCTTGGGTTTTTATAAACCAATTGCTTAATTTGTACTCCCAATAATATTAAAATATTATGGAGCCTTTTTCCTTTCACTTTTGCACTGATGAAGCTTTTTCCTGGATGACTTGGGTGACTTTATTTCTTGCTGAATTCCTTTAGATGAGTGATAACTCTATCAGGTGACATCAATGACAACTTTGACTTAGAGGAATCAAAATGTCCAACAATCTCCCCCTTTGTCATTGATGGCAACCCTTATCATTTTACTAAAACCTGACCTTCTTTTCTGATCCCCCTAGGACTTTGCTCCCCCTGGCTCAATGCTCTCTCAAATATCAAATCTCTCCCCATAAAAAATCTCTCCCCAATACACAAATCTCTCCCCCTTTGACATCAATGGCAAAGGGTCACCTTTGGGGCTTGGGGCTAAGAATGAGCCTCTTAGCTTAGCCCCTCCCCCACATCCACATGAGGTGGTTAATTATGGTATGGGAGTATTTCTACTCCTCGAAAGCACTATTCTCTGCCTTTATCTTTCTCTTTTCTTTTCTGAGTATTCTGAATCCTATCACTATTTCTTTCCAAGTCATCATCCCTATTCCTATCATCACTTCTGTTCCTATTCTTGTTCTTGTTCTCATCCATGTTCCTGTTCCTGTTCCTATTCCTATTTTCATCTATGTTCCTATTCCTGTTCTCATCCATGTTCCTGTTCCTGTTCTTGTTCTCATCTATGTTCTTGTTCCTATTCTTGTCAAAGTCATTGTTCTTATTATTTTATGAGTCTCTATTCCTATTCTTTTCTGAGTCTCTATTCCTGTTCATATTCTTGTTCCTGTTCATGCTTGATTTTGGAGTATTTTTTCTACACCATCTTGCTATGTGACCATAATTATTGCACTTATAACACTTAATGTTATTATTCCTTGGAGGTGCAACTGTCTTAGGACTTCTCCTAGTGAAGCCATATCCTCTTTTGTCATGAACCCTAAAATTCATTGCCTTGTGACCAAACTCATTGCATGAGTAGCAATATCCTTGGAAAAACTATCCTTTCCCATAATCCTGTCTTTCATGTGTCCTGCATTGTGAAGCCATGTGCCCAAACTTGTGACATGAAAAACATCTTCCATTGAAGAAACCTTGCCTAGACCCCATTGGTCTTCTAGTTCCTCTTGACCTGTTTTGATTGTTGTTCCATATGAATCTTCTTTGCCCATTGTCCCTATTCTTGCTGGACTCACTGCAATATGACTCATCCTTAAGAGTCTCACTCTCTCTTTTACTTACTTCTTTTGAATCTTCTTATTTTTTGGTGTTTGAGCTTGGCTCTCCTTTTTTTGCTTCTTATTTCCCTTGTTCTTCTTTAGAAATAAGTCCTATTATGGTGACTGATGACCTTTGTGTATTGATAGTCCTTTACAAGGTCTTTGAATTTTCGTCAAACTTGTGTAGCCTCTCCTTAGAACCTTTTAATTCCATTCTTAGTGAAACTATCTCATGCTATAATATTTCACACTCTAGATCTTTTATTTTTAATTTTTTGGCCATACCTTCTTCAATTTTTCTTGTCTCTTCAACCTTGATTTTGAAGTTAGTGAGTTCTTGTAGAAACCTTGATTTTTCTTTCTCATATTCTTGAGCTTGAACCCTTAATCCTGAGTTCTCCATTTTTAATTCTCTAAGAGTAATCATAAGCCTTTCACATTCTATCTCTTTTAACATTTATTGTTTAATCATACCTTATTCAACTCTTCTTGCTTTTTCAACCTTATCTCTCAAGTTAGAGATATCATGTAGAAGCTTTATCTTACATTTCTCATCTTCTTGTATTTGAGCCTTCAATTCTAAATTCTCTCTTTTCAATTCAATAAGCTCCTTAAGAGTGGATTTCCCTTTTTCTTTTTCTGAAGCATCTTATTTTTCTTCTATTACTGAAAGTAGAGTTTCTTCTTCATACTTGTTTTGATTATCCCTGTTATCCTTTCTTGAACCAATATCTAGGATTTCATTTCCGAGAATATCATCTTCATATTCACTACTACTAAACCCATTACAATATCTTGCATCATGGCCAAGTTGACCACAAACAAAATATTCTTGTGGACAATAAGCTGCATGGTGACCTGTGTTCCCACATCTAGTACAAAATTTTATCAGTATGGATATTTCTCCATTACTTGATTCATCTCTTAAATCTATTTCCATGTGTCCTCCCAACACAACAATATTAAACTCATCTTCCTTTTCTTTCATGACCATAGGTGTTATTTTCTTCTTGTGTCTCATGCTTCTACTCTTGCATTTATTTGCCATTTGTGTTCTTGTAGGATCTTCCTTCAAGTTGTTAAACTTATTCTGAAGGAACCATATATGATACCAATTGAAGAACACAAGCTTATACTGAGAGGGGGGTGAAAAATATAAGACCACTTTTTACTTTTCTTTTCCAAATAGTATTAATCAATATAATCAATGGCAATATCAATATAAATAACCAAAGCAATGCACAAATCATCACACACAATAGAGACACCAATTTTAACGTGGTTCACCCAATGTGGGCTACCTCCATAGAGAAAATATTTCTTCTAAATATTTATCAAATAATCTCATGGGAATTATTTCCCTATTACAATGTTTATGGACCTCTGTAAAAAGGAGATTTTGATCCCCTAAATCTCAAGTTCGTGGATCTCTTCCATAGGAGAACTCTTTCCCCTTTTGATCTGAGCTAGTGATCTTCTAGAAGACTATGTCTCTCTGCTACAATGACTGGTGGATCTCTCTCCACTTGAAGACTCTTCACTCAGAAGATCTATCTTCAATTATCCTAGCTGTTGGATCTCTATCCATTGAGACTCTATCCTCTATACTCTATCACCTCCAAAGCTATGTGAATAGGTTCACTCAGAACCTTATAAAATATTCTCAATAGATTCACTCAGAACCTACTCAAATATGCTCAATAGGTCCACTTAGAACCTGCTAAAATTTTCTCAATAGGTCCACATAGAACCCATCCAAATCTGCTCAACAGGTCCACATAGAACCTATCTAAATCTGCTCAATAGGTCCACTCAGAACTTGCTCAAATGTGCTCAATAGGTCCACTTAGAAATTGCTCAAATTTGCTCAACAAGTCCTCTCAAAACCTGCTCAAATCTACTCAACAGGTCCACACATAACCCATCCAAATATGCTCAACAGGTCCACATAGAACCTATCTAAATATGCTCAACAGGTCCACACATAACTTGTCTAAATCAGTTCAATAGGTCCACTCAGAACCTGCTCAAATCTTCTCAACAAGTCCACACAAAACCTATCCAAATCTGCTCAACATGTCCACACAAAACCTGTCCAAATCTGCTCAACAAGTCCACATAGAACCTGTCCAAATCTGCTCAACAAGATCACATAGAACTTGTCTAAATCTGCTCAATAAGTCCTCTCTAGGACTTGCTCAAATCTGCATTGCAAGCTTCCACAAAAGCTTACACAAAATCAGTCCACAAGCCTTCTCAAAGACTTGCCTCAAATCTACTTAACAAGTCCACACAGAACTTGTTCAATCACATAGAATCATAAAGAGAATTTTTAGAGACTCAATATGTTCTATACTCAATGCTCAATCAATATCTCAACTCAATCTCATAGAAGCATAAAGAGAATTGTTAGAGACTCAATATGTTCTATACTCAAATTCTAATCTCAACTCAAATAAATCTCATAGAAGCATAAAGAGAATTGTGAGAGACTCAATATGTTCTATACTCAATGCTCAATTAATATCTCAACTCAATCTCATAGAAGCATAAAGAGAATTGTTAGAGACTCAATATGTTCTATACTCAAATCCCAATCTCAACTCAAATCAGAATATATAATAGTTTGTTTCATGGAACTTGAACAACCACTTCACATAATCACTTGACTAGGATAAATCAACTCTACTCAACCAATCACCTCAAGGAACAACCCTTTCTCACAAACCCTAGTCCAAGCATGTATCAATCAACTCAAAATGTTCCCAACAATGCTCAACAACAAATCTCACATAACAATGATACTCATGTTCTTTTCTAACTCAAGTTCAAGTTCTTTGCACAACCAATTGGCTTCAAAAATAATGCTTATAATACAAGGTTAATCACAACTCTGAATCCAAAAAAACTTGAAGAATTAACCAACAACTCTAAAAAATGAAACCACAATCAATCCTTTTCTCTCCAAAGATATTTTTAGAAATCAATCACCCAAATAAGTCAATGAAGAATATTGCCCATACCTTTTTGATGCCTTATGAGTTGTCCACTAAATCTGCCACACTCAACACATTTTATTTTTCCAATCTCAACAAGGGTTAGAGGTCATGAGTAATAACATAATAATATAAATAATATCTTAATAACACCTTATTACTCCTACTCAATAAAATGCACCATACCCTCTTATGCAAGAAATAAACCCTCAAAAGAATAAATCAAACTTACTTTTGAAACTCCTTAACAAAACTAGAAATATCTCCTTGCACACACCTTATTTATCCCTCTAAGAAATCTAAACAAGTAGCTCTCAAAAAGAGCTTTCCAATGATATATAATATGATATACTTCCAAAAATAAAATTAGCAAAAATCTCTATCTTTCCTAGGGCATACCATATCCTTATTTCTCCTTAGGCAACCTTGGCAAAAATTAAAATATTAAACAAAAATCAAATTCACTTGCCTTGCCCTCGATGGGATTCGATCCCTCGAATTATTTCTTCCCAACACCTTAGCCGCACCCAAGCCGCTGTTGGTCCATGCGCCCTGACGTGTCTAAAAGGGTACATCCACCATGAAGTTTCTGAGAACAACGCTCCTCCGAAAAACAAGTGCGTCAAACTCTCCTTCCTTGCAATCCAAAATATTTCACACGAATTGAACACAGGACCTCCTCCTTAATACTGATCCAACATACCACTAGGCCACGCTGGCCTTTGCGCTTAGAGCCTCCGAACCTTCACACCTTTAGCCTTTACGTAAATCGTAAGGCTTTCGAAAGACCAAAACTTTTCGCATGCACTTCGAAATTAATAATCACAAGGGGTGCCTTGGTAAATGATTTCATTTGGCATTTATATAATGTCTTTTGCCCTCTTAGCATCACGTCGGTGCTTTGAATGATTTCGACGTCGATGTGATTTAATTTATAATTAATTTAAATTTAAATTTTAAATTTAAATATTATAAATTAAAAAGAACCAACCTCCTTTTTAACCTTTGCAAAAACCCATCTTGGGTTTTTATAAACCAATCACTTAACCTGTGCTCCCAATAATATTAAAATATTATGGAGCCTTTTTCCTTTCACTTTTGCACTGATGAAGCTTTTTCCTGGAAGACTTGGGCAACTTTATTTCTTGCCGAACTCCTTTAGATGAGTGATAACTCTATCGGGTGACATCAATGACAAATTTGACTTAGAGGACTCAAAATGTCCAACAATTTATTTATTTAATAACTTCTAAGGCGTTCAATAATACTTCTAAGGTTTCAAATCTATACCTTATTTCTCCTTTTATTATAAAACTTTGAGTATAATGAAATAATTAACTTGACTTCAATCTTATGCCTTGTATATTTTGCAAAGGTTATAGATAGGACTAAATATTTATTACCTCCTTTAATATGGCTCTCCAAAGGTTTTCTTTTGCTTACTTAATACTACACCTTGTATTCTCATGATTCTCTTATTCTACTGTGATGCATTCAATGCACTCTATGTTCGAACTTGAAAGCTTTGACTCTTGAAACTTACATCTTTCACTTCCCTTCAACATAGTACATATACCCTAATATTAGGCACTTCACTCTCTCCTCTTCATTATCTTATCTCTAAATTCTTAGTGTTCACTGTTGACTCTTTGAATTACATCTTGATCTTCCTTTTAATGCATGCAAAAGGTATTACATTACGTAAATATTATCACTTTATTTTAACAATATGCTTGGAATTCGAGTTGGCATTGTGCTTATGGATTGGAGAACACGCTACTTATGTGATGATTGAAGTTGTGCTTCTTTTATAGCACCTAAATACCCTTGGCTATTGATCCTTTGTATCCTTGGTGACACTTGTCCTTTTATACCTACAACGCTTGTATATGGATATTATAACTTGCTACCTCTTTAATATTGTTCAAGTTACCATTGCACTTACCTCTATAGTGACTATTTCACTTTCTTGCTGCTTAGACTCTCATCACAGTGGTTGGCACTCTATGTTTAACGTACCAAATGGTAGATTATAATATTATCTCTTCACATATGATTGCTAGATTATTCAATGCTTCTCCTTCCAATGTAATGGTTATTAATGAGCAATATCCAATATCTTCTATTTATTTTTCTTATGTATGAATTATGTTGGCTGTAACTCAAGTGTTCTACTTATTTTTGTGTTATGTAGCAAGCATTATATCAAATTATAATAATCCCTTTGTTGTCCTTCTTTGAGTGAACTTGTAATGAGTTTGTGCAACCCTAATGATGTTCATTTAACCATACCAATGCTCCTTTGATGATGAAACTATTCCTTATCTGTGTTCTTAGATATATTATAGTGGCACTCTAGGTAATGGTCTTTGATAAAGGTGGTGGCTCCTCTATGTTGACCTGGTGGTTCTTCCACTTCTTTGTTCTTGGTTGAATGATGGTGGTGCTCTAGATATCCTTCCTTTATGATGGTGGTAGCTTTTCTATGTTGGCCTAGTGGTTCTTCCATTTGTCTGGTGGTTGCTCAATCTTGGCAATGATTGATATTATATTCTTGATGGTGCTCCTATCTTGTTGCTTGGAAGTTGACTTACTTGGAACCTTGCTACATAAATGGCACTACTATTGAGTGATCAAATTTAATAGAATTATGTGCTCATTTTTTTTTAACATATTTCCAACTATTATACATACTTTTAGATAGAAAATAGCTTTTGCTTACCCCCTGTACTTTTATTTACACTAGATTTCTTGAAACAATGGATTTCTTATCCAATATGATGATGCCTCTCATCTTTGCCAAGAATTGGTAATGGAGGTTTTCCTTACATAGTAGGTTCTTCTTGTTGGCTAATCTTCCAAAATGACTCCTCCTTATATCTATGCTTGGTGATTTCTTTGGTGACTGCAAGATTTTAATTCATGCCAAACCTCGTGTCTTTCAAATAGAATAATGCTTCTATTTTCTGCTATAATTTATTTACTTTCTAAGGGATAGTAAGAATATGATTTATTTCCCTATATTATTTCTAAATTTTCCTTTATTTACTACAGGTTTTAATTCCTTAGGAATGCTATATTCTCCAACCTTGAAGATATAAACTTGAGACCTTTCATTTTGTAACTTTAAAACCTTAAATGTGGTGCTTTTAAAGACTTAATAATAAGCTAATATGAAAATTCAAATAATAAACTTTTATTACACAAATATTGTATACCTTCTGGTATCCTTTTGTAGCTTGATTTATTGGTGATTTGGTTTACCTATTTTTTGCCCCAAGTTTGTGAAATTCGCAACTTCAATTCCTTATGTTTTGCTTCCCTAAAATTGTCTATCTTGTAGCTCTTCTTGTTGTCCAAATCAACTCATAAACTCCTCTATTTTGCAGCTTCCAATGCTACCTATTTCTCTTTAAGCTATTTTTTCCAAGAGTGTAGTCCAAATATCTTGATTTTCTACTCTCAAGACTCTAATTCTTCTCCTTATCTTGCTATCTAAAAATAGTAATAAATTCCTTCAAATTTCTGCCTTCTTTTCCTTAGAATTCCTCCTTCAATTTTCTATTTAAGAGCTCTTCAAAATCTACCTAAATATTCTTCAAATTGCAGCTATATGTCATCTTGTATTTGCTGTTCTATGACTCTTCAACCTCTGCTACAAAACCAAAAATGTTCTCCTTCATAAATCAGTCTTCAAATCCTTTGTGGTTGTCCTCCAAACTCTCAAATATGATGGACTATTTTAGATCCTTTCTCCTTCAATATCCTTGTCAAATTCTGACTTCAAACTTGGCCTATTAGTTGAATTATTTCTCAAGAATCTAAATATCTTGAGATTTTCATGAATCCTCTCTAAAATTTGGAAAACTTCTTGCCAAATCCTTATTTATTTTGGGCTTGTTATTGGATGGAAAAAATTGTCCCAAAGTATTCTTTTTAGGAGCTACTCCTTGCAATATTCTATCCTGAGCTATCTTCAAATCTCCTACAATGGCCACTTCTCCAAATTTATTCAATAGGGATTCTCTAGCCTTCTTCCTTTTTTCTCCTTCCAGATTTTCTTGAGATCTCTTCTCTTGGATCTTCAATTTCTGTAGTGAATCAAATATTCAATAGGACTTTTCCTAGTCCTTTATATTCAATATTCAATCTTTCAAATCTAGAAGTTCTTCAACAAAACCTTTCTCTTGGGTCTCCTCATTCTAGAGTTTCTTTCTTCTTTCTTCACTCTAAAGTCTTCAATATTAAAGATTTAATCTCCAAAGGGGCCTTCTTTCTTGGACATCCTCCTTGATTTGCAGTCTTCTATCTTCTATTCAACAAATTTTGCAATAGGACCTTTTTCTTAGGCCTCCAAATTCTTAAATCTTTAACTTTTTGCTTCAAGTACCGGATCAATTCCAAAGAAGATATTCTTCCTAGCTATTGTAGGAAGCTTCTCAAATTTCTTTGAATCAACTTGTTTCTACAATAAAGTATTAGAAAATGATACAAAAAATATTTAAATCTAAAGATAATGAACTTCACTAGTTGATTTATCAATCTAGTGGAATCAGTACTGAGTCCTAGTCTTCACAAGTTTTCTACAACTTTGTGGAAATACTCTAGCCAATAGCAATTTCAAAATTTTAAAAAATAAAATTTCCTATCTCCTCTAAATCGCTTTTGTGGCTCTCTCTATTTCTTATCAATATACCTTATGCTCTAATACCACTGTTAGCTTTTGATACTATATATTTAAGGAAATACAACCACAAGGTATAAAATGGGCATGCAATATTAGCTATATGATAATGGCAATATCTTAATAATGTAACTAGCATGAGAAAATTATGAAAATACTCATAAAATAGCCATTAATAAAAGTTCATGAAAATGGGATCTCCATACACAATATGGAGACCTCAAAATGCTCCATTCTTCATTCATGCTCTACATTGTCTCTAACTTGAGCACTACTCTACTCTAATATTCTCTTGCACTCTCTACCTCTCTATCTCAACTTACTAACTCTACTATAAGGCCATTATATAATGGAGTATGAATCTTGGTCTTCTATCTTCCTTTGACTCAAAATATTCCTATTCTAGACTCATGTACACATGGACAACATGCACATTTACATCATTTCATATTCTAATAATGTGCATTTATTACATTACATTAAGTAAATAATAAAACACTAATCTAAGATAAAATTATAATATAAACATGTACCCATGGTGGTACATTAGCATGTACTAAATAATGTAATATATTGCAACATATTATTTTCTTCTATCTTTCAGAATTTTGAGATTCCATTTTGATCCTACAATTTACAATTTGAGGGATGGAGAGGACATCATCATCATTATGTCATATTTTGATTTATTGATCACAAGCAATTCTACTTCATGCATATAGGTTGCTAAATTCTCTCTTTTCAAGCATTTTGAGATTATAGATCATGGACTTCTACACTTTATCCTTTATATTTCACAATCAGATTCAAGGATCTCTATTTGTGAACAAAAGTACACATTGGATTTGGTTTAGTGATATGGAATGGATTATTGCAAGCCATATTCTACTCATTTTTAGTTAGGTGTTGTTCTGAGTGCCACATGTTATAATACCAAAGTTGATGCCACCATTTATAGATGGTTTGGAGTTTGATTTACTTAACTCACACTCATCCTAACATATCATTTGTAGTTGGTTTGATCTCCTAGTTTTCACATGATCCACATGATAATAATTTTTAGTCTACCAAGTGGTATCTTCGATGGAGTTCACATTTTGGGCTTCACTTTTCTCATGGATATTTACATTTGATAGGGTATTGGGTAGGTTGTGTTGATACTCGACAATCTACTTCTATTTATGTCTTCTACCTTGGTTTTTCACCTATGGTTTGGGTGTGCAAAAAGTAGATAAGTATTGCACTTTAGAATACCAAGTAACAGTATTTGATACTCAAGATATTCTTTGGATGTGATAGTTATTATAGAGCTTGGCTTCTCATAGGATTAGTGCAACACTTCAATTTGGTGTGAGAGCCAAAGTACCATAAATATTTCTTGCAATCCTATTGATCCTTAGAGGACCAAGAACATTGAGATTCATATGCAATTCATTCGACAACTTATCTTGGATGGAGTGATCAACTTGGATTACATTCCCACTCAGTAGCATATTATAGACATCTTCACTAAACCCTTCCCATATTTTCATTTTTATTTGTTGTAAGAGATGATTGGGGTGAAGGAAGTTGTCCTTGGGGGTGTGGATGAGGCCACCTTCCTTTCTTCTTCTTCTCTCTTTATAGTTAGATGGTTTTTCTATTGCGGTTTTCCCTCCTAGTTTGAGAGATTTTGGATACACATTGTACATGAGTACCTAATTAGATCTTGTTGTTGGTACTCATACTATGGATATGTCACTTCTTCTTGACCCCTAAATTTGCTTGATGGGGGGTGTTATAGTAGGTGTTTAGAATCTAGCTCATACTCACCAAGGTACTTTATTTTTATATTAGTTTAGTTTATTTTTCCCCACCCACTTTATGTGTGATATTTGTTTTTATCTTATTTAGATATTATGGGTTTAATTGAAATTCCTAGAGAGTTACACTCATTGATCACATTTGGAGGGTTGAGATATTTCCTCCATGGATCATATCACACCTTCATATTTGTATGATGGATATTTATCCTAATATCTTTGTTGATCCTACTATTGTGGTGGATCTTACTTGACTTTTTAAGAAATGCTTCTCTATTGTACTCATAATCAATTCTGATATATGATATGATATTGCAGTTTTTGTGTTAGCTTCCATTATCTTATTTTTATTTTTCAGTATCTCTATTTTGGTTAATGTGGTTTTGCTTCAACCCCTTGATCCTTGTGGCTTGGTTTTATGTTTTGCATTTTCCCATTGTTCCTTTTAGGAAATGTTCATAGCTATTTTATAAGTTACCCTTGTAGCCTAAAATCTATTTTTTAATAGGTAAATATTCTTAATTTTATGATGAATATTATCTTATGCTGGTCATCATATTTGACCAAGATTTTATTGTGTCCTAAGAAACCATCAAGTAATAAAAATATTTGCAATACTATTACTTTCTCTAATGCCTTAGTAATAGAACACAATAGCTAGTGTTTCTTTAGAGACTCTCTCTATAAGTTTCTAAAATATATGCATAATCAAATATATTTATTCGTTTGTGTACTAGTTAAAAATAGACCATCCACGTTGAATGCTTAATAAGAAATATAATTGTTGTTTGTACCAAATTTAGGAGTTTCTTTTTTTATCATTGTCTAAATATTAGGATTAATGGACCTTTGTTTTAACAAAATATCCTAGCCTCAGGTTCAAGATCAAAAGTATATTAAATTGTGTTTCTATCATAGACAATAAAATAATTATACCCCTAGGTGATGATATATCCATATTTAGCATATAATTCCTTGAATAGGCCGACCTCTTCTTCTATACATTCTTTCCCATAACAAATTTCTCACTTAAATGAGTTAGTAAGAGGAGGGTTTGCCTTTATTCTTTTCCTAGTGTTGTCATCTAGATTGAAAAAAATCTCAAATTTCATTAGGCCTTTGAATAAAAAATTATTATTTAATTTAATAATTCCATATTTAATATCATCCCTATACTCATTTTTTACCTTTGCATACAAAGCTCCTTTGACAAGAAACTCAATAATTTTTTCATCATCATTGAACACTTTCCTCTTGTCATATTTATTTGGGACAATAGGTTTGAAGATTAATTCCTTTTTCCTTAGTTCTATTCCACATATATATATTTGGGTAAAACCGTGTAGCAAGAAATTCTAGCTCATCTACTTTTGCATTTATTTCCCTTGGTATAATGAAAATTTTATGAGTGTTTAAAATTTCTAATAGGTCTTATGCTTCATGCTTATATGATTTTAGATCCTTATTATTAATAGCACACATGGAATTAACTTGGTTTACCATGAGATTTGAATCACTAAATATCTTTAGGTTTCTTGCCTCCATATTTTATTATAGTGCATAGTGCTTCATATTTTGTCATGTTATTTATATAATTGAAAAATAATAATCTATAATAATAATGAGTTTGTGTACCTTGTGGGTCTATTAGCTATATGCTAGCACCTGCTCTATATTTGGCCTTAGCCCCATAAAAATGAACTTTCCAAATACCTTCTTATCCTTGAATTTATTCACAAATAATTGAAATATTGATTGAATCCTCTGATCTTAATCCTTTCCTTCATCCTCTTGTAGAACCTAAATAATAATAAATAGTTTAGAGATAAGTTCACCTTCATTAAGCTCATCTAAAAATTTAGGATTCTCTTTCCAGTTAACTATTCTATCATCACTCAACTTGTGTAATCGATAGTTGAATGTAAGATTATTTTCACTTTTGTTAACATTTCAATCTCTAAGGACCTTCATATGAGTAAAATCCATGGTTAGGTACCCATATACTAATAATTTATTTGTCCATTATCTCATAAGAAACATTGCATAATAGGAGGAACATAAACCATAATTACTTAGATGAAAACCACATATGTTTTGGTCACTATTATGATATATTTTAGTTCTTCTATAAAATTCATCCTTTTTCCAACCATATGAATCCCCTAGCATTCTTTGCATATGGTAGTCCTATTTCTTCATACAATGCTTTGGGAATCACCATCATGATGATTCTTGAGTCTATAATGCAATATGAATAAATAACTCTCAATATTCAAAATGATATATAATGATGGTGGATTCATTATTTTAGTATTGAGATGTTCAATATGTCTATTGTTTTCACTTATTTGTTAGATGGATCTTTAGCTATCAAGTTTTATTATTCAATTGGATTTTTCTACTACCATGTAATGGGCCTACTTTTTGCATAGCTCTTTTGATGACCTTTTATCTAGATTAAATCATAGGTCCCAATATCTAGGATAAAGTTTAAATTATATATATATATATATATATATATATATATATATATATATATATATATATATATATATATATATATATATATATATATATGTTTATTTGTGGAAAACATCCCAAAAGAGATGCCACTTTCGGGTAAGACCCAAGGAGGCAGGGGTATCCATAAAGTTTAAATTATATAAATTATATGAAGGATCATTCAAAGAAAAATATCAATATAAATGAATATAATATTCATGAAATAACAATAATATTACTGAATAAACATAATAATATTACTGAATAAACATACAATCTTATTGATGAATCAAATATACAACTTGATATTTACTCGATACTTTTTTGATACAATAAATGGAGATTTGTATCCATAATATAACCTTTGAATATGAATCTTCAATATGTGACTATTGGTCTCCTCACATATATGGAAGATGCATTGTTTTTTATCCCACACATATGACAAATATATCATGTCTCTTGAATTTACATTTTTATATGTATACTTGAAACCTACACACATGACTTGTGACTTACTTACATGACACATTGAAAACTAACATATTACATACTTGCACTCTTTATTACATGAAACTTTGCACACTCTTACACTCTACACACTTGCACACTTTTTTACATGACACTTTGCCATTAGAAAATTTTGAATGATTTTAGATTTTGTTATTTTATTCAATTTTATATTCATTTGTTGTCTCTATAATCCTTGTTGTAAGGGGTCTCATTTAATTTTCTATTTATTAGACTAAATTTCCCTTTTGATTCTCTTTTCTTGGTTGTTGTTTTTCATATTGGTATTGAGGCTGGTATTGCCTTTGTTGAAAATTTTAAAAAGGTCTATTAATTTGATTACCTTGATTTAAATAATTATATATACAAATATAGTATGATCCTTTTTAACTTTTTTATTAGATATAAAAGTGATTTTGAAAGGAATCCTGAACCTTTTACAATAAGGAGCTAAAATAAATTGACCAAATATACAATTCAAAAGATCTCTACCAAGCAAACAACAAATAAAAGATGCTTAAAGGAGATAAATTAGATAAATAAAGGCAAAAATAAAGGCACACGCTTTCAAAAAAAGTGGTGCAATATTTCAAATTAGAAACACCAAGTTGACGCGATTCAAAATTTAAATTTGAAACTGAAAAAACCCGTCCAAAATCCTACCAGCTAGGGTGCCAAACATAGAGCTACCTTAGAGGATTCTCTAATGTCTTCCTCCCCAATTATTCTATTTAGATATTTTATAATGATACATTTGAACATTATTCTTTCTAGGATTAGATATGGTTTTGATGAGAGGAGGTTTTCCCCAACTAACTTGTCCTCTCGTAACCGATCCAGGAGATGCACTATTTTTTAATTCCCTAAGAAACCAAAATATCCTTAGAAAGGTTGGAGACCTCTATAGTACCCAAAGGAAATATTACCTCTAGATATTCTTCTTCTATTGCTAGATATTAAAAATAATTTCCTAGAAGAGAATTTGCATCCTTTCTAGTCATAAGTTCCTTGGAGTTCTTCGAAGAAAATATTTTTGAAATATTACCATAAGGAGTAGGGGACTGACCAAATGATGTCATATAAATATTAGATATTTTCAATTATTCATCACAAAATTTTTCCTTTTGAGGAGCAACTGGAGTAGTCTTACATTTAGGACATTGAGAAAACTCATGACCATAATTATTGCAGTGAGAACATAATAACGGTATGTTCTCATAAATAAGGGGTTGGATCCTAGATCTAACATCCAAAAGTAGTTCAACATTGCTAGGAAGCTTAGCATATAAATAAATTACCACACACATACGATAAAATATCATCCAAGATCTAGCTCTATTCAATGGGTTAATTAAAACTAGATCACCCAATATTTTTACAATCCCTTTCAAAACAACTTCATACTAGAAGTGAAGAAGGATGCCTAAAATTATTACCCATATAAGAGAAGTGTTGATATTCTAGATGTCTGGATCAAATTTTTTTCCTCACTTATGAAAGAAGAGGCTCCTCTACCTAAACAAATATGGACCTCCACCTAGTATACGTTGAAAATCATCCATAAAATAAAGCTTGATAGGAAAAATCCTTTTGAAAGAGCATCTAAATCCATCTAACCTTTAGGAGATTGCTTCAAATCCAACCATCTCCTGATCAAGTCCAAGTCTACTTTAGAATTCTCCACAAATTTCCCAAAAAGAGAAGTCTCCTCATCTTCAATGGTCAACTTGAAAATATTCATAGACACTAATAAGGATCTTTGCATAGGGTCAAGCTCAAACAAGCACTCCAAAAGAAGAGCTCACTTTTATTTTTGAGTAAAAACTGTAGCATATGATTTCTCTATTAGAGGACAATAAACTGATACTCTAGAAGGGTCCACCAAGAAAAATTCAAGGCTTTAATCTCTCCACCTTGGCTAATGGACGTGGAGTCAAAGAGTTGCTCCACCTTAGAAGTCAAAGCCTATCCCACAAAAATCCCAACATAAAAAATTGGAATTTGGCCTATATAGTTCACAACACTTGTATTCAAAATAGAGCCTCTATATTCACCTTTTATAGAGAGAAAAGTTAGAAAATTCATCTCCTTTAGGTTCTAGCTTAGCATTTTAGGGTTGAAATTCCTTCAATTGACCACCATCCAAAAAATTCTCTTCACATGTGAACAAGAGCTTATTAGTGGCTATCCCCACAACAGAGGAGAGAATATCATCCAGATTCAACTTTAGAAGAGACAACTGTTGATTGGGAACTTTAGCAAGAGGAATACTAGACTCCATGATAAAGTCTAGATAAGACAAACCACTTGTCTAAGTGAGAGATGGGTTCTTGGAGACCAATGAATTGGAAGATTATACACAATAAATACTAGACTCCAATATAGAGTCCAAACAAGACAAACCACCTTGCTTTGTGAGAACAAAACTTACAAAAACCAAGTTTGCAGCTAAGCCAACAATTGAAAAAATAGATGGGAGACCAACATTACAAGAAATATTTGGGTTAATATTGGTATCGATACTAGTCAAAACCAACCCACCTTGAGCTAACAAAGCTACTTGAATCCATGTAACAACAAGTCTCTCATCTCAAAATTTCTCCTAATCAAAGTTTGGATTAGGAATGGTGATTCCACGAGGCTCTTCATCTTGAAATCTCCTCTCATTCAATCTCCCACAACCTATCACATTGTTTCTACCTCTAACTCTCATCCCAAAATATGTACGGATGAAGAATGACCCTTTTTATTGCATATGTGACAATATCTCTATTTCCATTCAGGCTAAGATGCTTTTGCAATATTACTTGGTATATTTTTCTTAGTTATCAAAGTATTATTACTCATTTTTTCTTTGAAAAAATTATATTCATGTTTTTTAAGAACATTTTCTACTTCATCAAATATTATGGTTTCTTTAAACACTTGAAGTGATGTGACTAAATATTTGAAACTCTCTAGAAGTGCTCTTAATGTGACTTGAACAAGAAGCTTGTCTTCAATTTTTTCTCCTAGAGTTAATAGCTTAGCCTTTAAATATATTATTATTTAAATAAAGAGTTCTATACTCTCTCCACTATTAACCTTTAATGAATACAATTGTGATTGCAAATGTAAAATGGTTGCTTTGTTCTTTCCTTCAAATATTTTACATAATTTCTCCCAAGCAACTGTTGAAGTCTTTGCTTCACTTATGTATGGATGAATTTCATCAATTATCCCAAATGTAATTAACATAAGGGATTTTAAATCATCTTATTTAAATTTTTGTTTTACACTTTCATATTTTGGCTTATTCTTTGTTCCATTCACTATTCCCTATAGTATTTCAACAAGAATAAATTTTATTTTGTTTTTCCATGATGTAAAATTTGGTCCTTCTAGAAGTTGAGATTCAGAAAGAATTTTTTTACTATTTAACATAATGGAACTCATTTTGTAATTAAAATTTCAATTTTATCAATTTATTATACCTCCCATAAATTCTTTTCCATTTTTTGAAATTTCAATCTATAAAATTAATTAAACAATTTTGCATTTATCAATCTTTAATAATCAAAATTTTAAATTTCAATTTTTAGTTTAAAGCTTTTAATCAAGAAATCATTCATTTAATTCTTATCACTCCAATTTAATTCATAATTTATTTCAATTTAAAAATTTCCTTATAACTCCTATTCACTTTATGCAATCAATATTAAATTTAATATTCCCTTATTTCTCCTAAATCATAAGTCAGATGACTATTAAAATTTTCTCCTTATGACTACTAAATTTATGTGCTCAATAAATATAAATGCTTTTCTACCTAAAAATAAAATCATACACCTTGCCTCCTTTTTTATTTGCAGTTGGACTTCTTCAAAGTTGTTAGATATGTTAGGGTGCTTCAGATGTCTCAGGGTGCTTTAGACGTGTCAGGGTGCTCAATTACTTTAAGCGAATAATGTTCATTCATGAATATTTCACATGTAATCTTTCCTCCTTCATAGTCTATTATGAGGAGATTTATCCTCTTTAGGGGCACAATCTCTTCTACTCCTAGGAGGCTTTATAGTCTCAAAAACTTTGTATTCTTCCTCCTTTGTGCTTTGATGTCCTCCAACATCAAGTCTACTTTGAATATGTTGCTTCTCAATGATGTTTTAGTTTATGCAGATGCTAATTACTTTCACCTTTTTTTTTCTTTTCTATTGGTTCTATCTTATATTTCTCACAAGTGCTTACTACTTTGCTATCCTATTCTACTAATTCACAAGCACTCTATTTTATTTTTCAAATTCCAAAGCAACAAATTGTCATAGTCCATGGACTATTTTTTTTGGCTTTTCCATGATTTCATTGGTTCCTTTAGCTTGGATTTACCTTCATCAACGTATATTTATCTTCTTAATGACTATGAATTAAATAGCCTATGATTTCTTCTCCTAATTATTATCATTATTATTATTATTATTAATATTTTATTTATTTATTTATTTTTTACATGGTGGAATCGATAGTCGCCACGAATCCGGGTAGGCTGTCCAGCTTTTATGGCCGCCACAATATTCTGCGATGTCCACCTCGGAATCCACCACACAGATCTTCACGTAGTCCGCCCCTATAACCACCATGCCACAATCATTTTAAACCTTTTATGCCACTGAAAGCACCAGGAAAGGGACAAGCGTTTAGTTTGGTGAGGCCCGAGGTTTGAACCTTGGACATTCATTCTTCTCCTAATTATTAGGTGCTATTGTAAACCCATTTTTCTCAATTTTAGGGTGAAATCAATCATTTCTTCTATCTCCAATATTCTTCTAAAATTCACACCATAGTACAACTATGATGTTGGATTCTTCAATTTGCAAATTGGGCAACCTCAACCCTATCCTTCACAAATTCAAATCTTAAAAATAAAAATATTACCATTGGTGGTTTTTTAGCAAGATTAAATCATAGGTTCCAATATCCAAGATAAATTATAAATTATATAAATTATATGAAGGCTCATTTATAGAATAATATAAATATAAGTGAGTATAATATTTATGAAATAACAATAAAATTACTGAATAAACATACTCACAATATAATTGATGAATTAAATATACAACTTGATATTTGCATGATACTTTCTTGATACAATACATGGAGCTTTGTCTCTATAGTATAACCTTTGAATATGACTTTTTAGTACTTGAATATTTATCTCCTCGCATATCTAGGAGATGAATCCTTTTCTATTCCACACATTGCAAACCTCTCATGTCTCTTGACTTTACATATTTACTTGTATAATTGACACCTAAATACATGACTCTTGACTTACATGACACATTGCAAACTCTCACATATTACATATTTTCACTCTTTGTTACATGAAACTTTTCATACTCTTACACCCTACACACTTGCACACTTTGTTACATGATACTTGGACTCTTTTCACACATTGATACTGATGTAGGAGCATCCAGTGGTATCTGATGTAGGAGCATCTAGTGGCAGCAGAGCCATTTTCAAAGAAGTGGCTAAGGAAGGAAGATGTTGTGATTTTGCGACATGTCACGAAATCGCGACAAAAAGAGGAGAGAGAAAGAGGAGGAAAACTATCGCGATATCATGACAGAAAAAGTGTCACGATATCACATCCAAAAATAGGAGAGAGAAAGCGAAAGAGAAGATGTCGCGATATCGTGACATGTCGCGTTATCACGACCCAAAGGAGAAGGAGAAGGCGAGAGGAAAAGATGTCGCGATATTGCAACAAGAAAAGGTGTTGCGATATCATGACCGAAACAAGACAAAGGACGTGGGCAAAAAATATGTCACGATATCGCGACAAAAAAGGTGTCACGATATCACGACACAAAATGAAGGAAGAAGTCAACAGGAAAAGATGTCGCGATATCGCGACATAAAAGGTGTCGCGATATTGCGACACAAAAATGGAGAAAGACGCTAGCAAGGAAACTGTCGCGATATCACGATCGATCATATTTTCATGCCTAAAGGGAAAGCTGAAGATGAAGAGTCGAAAAGGCAGACGTTTCGAATACCAGGACAACGAAGCGGCACGGGAAGACGAAATGAAAGGTTCGGAAGAGGAAACGAGGGGACCACCAGATGGAATATGAAGAGTCATGCGAAAGTTATAAAAGGGCAAGCAGAGGCATGCACAAGGGGTTGGAAAATAGTTGTAGGCAGGGGTTGCAGATTCGAAGGCCAGAGGGTCATTCTGGCCCTGCTGCACTATTTTTCTTCTAGAAGATCTTAGGATTCTTGGGTAGTGTAGATAGGAAGTTTGCACCAGGATCCATGGAGACAGAAGACCACAAAATAGATGCGCTGAACGTGAGGCAGTTTCAGACTATGTTTCCTTCTAGAGAAAGCTCAGAGTTCCTGGGTAGTGTAGGCAGATTCATCGAGCGTGAGGTAGTCTACACCAGGATCGTGCATGTTGAGGGCTATGGGGAGAGCGACGTGAATTTCTTCCAGATGCGGGAGGTTAAATGGCTACGACCATTGTTCTATAAATTTTATTGTAGACTATAGAGGGTCGGGGCCTCTATAAAAACCCAAGAATTGTATTGGAGAGCATGGAGAGCCAGAGATTGCATAGTGAATGTAAAGCCTACGGGCTGTTGCTGTAAACTGTAATTTAAAATGAAAATATTGAATGAAAATTGTGAGTTTTGATGAATGCAATTTTTGGCCCCCCATCAGATATGTACTTTAGGGGATATAAAATACACTCCCTAATATAATAACTCACACATTGAGCTAATATTTATAATAGTACAAATGTACCATGGGGGTACTTTATCATTTACCAAATAATGTAAAATTATCCAACATATCCCACTCTTTGAGAGCTTTCTAAAGCAGATCACTTTGTCTTAGCAAGGAAAATGCACAAGTATCCTACATTAAGAGTTAAAGAGTCTTGTAGATATGTCCAAGAGTCTATTAGAGTATATTACATTATTTGGTACATGCTAATGTACCCCCATGGTACCTTAATGGTACATATATAAATAATAGATTAGGTTTGAGTTATAGTTTAGAGTGTGAGTTATATTTTCCCTTTTATGTAAGTGTGAATGTGAAGAAATGCACAAGTGTCATGTAAAGTTGTAATGTACAGGAAATGCACAAGTGTCATGTGAGTTAGAGTGAAAGTATAAGTTGAGTCTATATGCACAAGTGTCTTATATGTACGAGTGTAGATATATAATGTAAATATGTGCACAAGTATCTTATATTAGAGTGTGAAAGTTATAGAAGTGCAAGAGTCATGTTTAGGTGTGCATACATTATAGAGTCAAGTGTTCATCAAGTATGCAAGTATCAAGTAGAAAAGCCAAGAGTCATGAGATTTGGCATATGGAAAGGAATAATAAAGTATCCAAAGAGTCACACTACTATGGCTATATTATGGAGATAATACTCCATAAGGAAAGGCAACAATACAGAGAAAAGAGAACATCACTATCATATTTGTGAGAGAAAGAAGAGTAATAAAGATTGCATATATTTTGAGAAATTAATACTGTAAGTTGTATTACATGCTTATTACATGTCTATTAAGGCTATTTACATTCATATTTTTGCATATTATGAATGTTATTTGATATATTATAAGCCTTCTATTACATATTAATTTGCTCATATTATTCTACTCTTATCATTATCTTGACCTTATTATATTGTGGCTATATTATATTTGATCCTATGATATTTGTGGTAGTATTAAGGCTTAAAAAGACATAAATGGTATCAAAGCTACAACCATAATCTATCCATATTGACAAGATTTTTATTTTAGCCACTATTATAAAATTGATTTTATCCAGTTTGATAAAACTAATTTGGAGTATGTCCACTTTAAAGATAATGAGACTCAAACTCTATTTGAATGTCATATTGAGTATAAAGGCTAGAATTTTTCCATGGTTGAAGAATAACCAATGAAGACCAAGTCTCAAAAATATCCAAGGATATTACCAATCCTTGATATTGTATATTAAAGTGTGAATCAACTTTAAGATAGTTGATCATTTAGGGACATAGCCAACCCTTGAAATTGAAGATCAGATTTAGAATCAACTTTAATATAGTTGAGCATTTAGGGTCATAGCCAACCCTTAAAATTGAGAGAATATTCGAGGACATTCAATATCACCTTGAAATTGATAGAATATCTAGGGATATTCAACGTCACCTTGATATTGATAGAAGATTCAGGGACATTCAATGTTACCTTGACATTGATAGACGATTTAGGGACATTCAACATTACCTTAATACTGATAGAGGATTCAGGGACATAGATATATCTTGAAATTTATTATTTCCAATTAATTTTTTTTTGAAGATACAGGGACATTCAAGTCATCTTGACACTATAGAGGAAATATTGTAGCAATATTAAACAACAGAAGTGTGAGAAGCTTTCTATAGTGGATAGAAAAAATATTTTCTAAGTGTAGAGAAAAATATAGTAGCAGATTGAAAAGCATTTAAAGCTTTCTAAGAAGAAAATATAGTTGCAATGGATTGAGAGGTATTCAGAGCTTCCTAAGAGAATTCAAAAATAAAGAAAGTAAAACATAAGATATTAGAAGAATGATATATTTTTCTTGAAGAAGGATAAAAAACACCTTACTTTATATTGCTTCAAGTATCAGATTTTTAAGAGTTTAAAGTTATTTAGAGGATTCAAAGATTGATCTTCATCAATACAAAGAAATATTGAAGAATAGGGCCCCTTATAAGTGGAGAGCAAATATGCCCTTATACAGAGAAAAAAAAACCTATTATGGAGCAAAACAAAGGCTTGAATATAGAAGGATTAGAGGTCCTTAAAGAATAAGATAAGAGACATGTATATAGAAATGAAAAGAGGTTTATATAGAGGAAATTAAGCAATCATTATAGAAGAATTTTAGATATTAAGGAAAGGAAATATAGAGAGTTGTAGAAAAGTAATAGTAAGTGACTCATGATAAAGGAAAGCAGTCTGTAATAAGAAATAAGGTTTTTGTTTAAGAAGCCCATGATAGAAGGTTTTATAAGACAATGATAGAAGATAAAAGCTACTATTTTTAAGAAGGAATAGAAATTCAAAATAGAGGTAATCTATATTTAATAATTAAGAGACGTTAAATTGAGCAACCATAGAATAAAATAAGTGAAGACCAGAGTTCTATTAGTTCTATAGAAAGATTTATATTTTAGAAAGAGAAATGTTCATTGATAAGAGATGAGACCAATATAGAAAAAAAATAAGTTCTATCTAAATACTAAGTGGAAGTAGTGAAAGGTCTAAAATATAAGAGAATCAATTAATAGAAATAACTATTAAGATATCAAAAGAGATAGAGCCATTTTACTCATTCAAGTGCAAAAAAGAAAGAGAGCCATATGAATCATATTAGAGTAGAACAAAATTTAAACCATTTTGGTGACTACACTCATACAAAGCAAAATAAAATGTGAGCCATTCTAGCCCACACTAGTGCAAAACAAAGCAAAACATGAACCAATTCAACCCACACTAGAATAGAGCAGATGCACATGAAACTTGAGCTATTTGTCTCACATATTGTGTCATGACCCTCCTTGGAAGGACTTTTTGCATAGAAAACTATGTACTAATCAATGTTAACTTGATGCTTAGTTTTGATGCTTTTGTTGGTTATGCTATTTATATTGATCTATCTTGGAAGAATATGGTATTTCTAATGTATTATAAATGTGTAGGACCAGGTACATCCATCGTTGGAAGGTGTTAGAAATAAATTATATTACATAATTTGGGTCATGTAAATGTACCTTCCTAGATACAAAATTAGGACACTATATTACTTTAGAGGGAAGTTATCTAGTTACTTCATGTAATGTAATAAATGCACAAGTGTCAATGTGTAAATTGTATATGTGCCAGGTGTCTCCTGCACAACTAGGTAGAGTGTTGGATAAGGAACCCGTATTTATATATAAAGGGTCTCATTGTAATAAGTAGGATATACAAGCTCAAATCATATTCGTAGGTAGTAGCATAGTGTTGTGTGCATCACCAAATATTGGTGATGCGTGTAATGTATTCCAGTAGCTTTATTCATGGAGTTTCCATTCCCTCCATAGCTACATTGTATTCATTTCCATAATTTCTATTTATAGCATATTTTAGTCATCTCGTAGATTTAATTTCTTTCATATTATTCTTCATATTGTGGTTGCTATCTCCCATTGCAAACTACATCAAAAGCTAACAGTGGTATCATATCTATGGTAGACCTAGCCACAACAGATCGATAATAAACCCACCATTATTATTGAGCCTAATATTTTTTTCAACTTGATGCGCTACTAGACCAACCATTATCAAAAACTCTCAAAAGAGTCTAGATGGTAGAATTAGGAAGAGCCACAAGTGAGGACTGAAATAAATCTCAGTTCCAAAAATATTGAGATTACATTTGGTTAGAGTCTTTCCACAAAGTTGCAAGACAAACTAATGAAGACTCGGAATGAGTATTCAATCCACTAGATTGACAAATAATCTAGTGAAAATATTTATGGATATCTAGAATTTGTTAAATATTGCCAAATATTTTTTTTGTTACAAAAAATTAATTCTTAGATGATTAGGACTCCTACAAAAGAAAGATAGGAGACTTCAATTTCAATACAAAAATGTTGGTGTACCTTCATAGTGCAAATATTAGATCCTTGTGCAAGAAAAGAATACTCTGCAGAAGAAGACTTCTAGAGAAGAGTCATGGTGATGTTAGGAGACTAAAAATCTCTATTTCTATATTGAGAACTTTATAGTAGAAGAAAAATCCATAGAATCCTTAATCCAAAATAAAATGCCATAGAAGCCTTGATCCTGAAGAAAAGGCCACAAAAGCCTTGATATTGAATAAAAGACCATAGAAGCCTTGATATTGAAAAAGACCACAAAAGCCTTGATACTGAAAAAAATCCCATAGAAGCCTTGATCCTGAATAAAAGGCCATAAAAGCCCTGATATTGAAGAAAATGCCACAGAAGCCTTGATATTGAAAAAGTTCACAGAAGCCTTGATACTTAAAAGAAGGCCACAAAAGCCTTGATCCTAAAGAAGAATCTAGAAGAGAGTATCTGATTGTGAAGTAGATTAATATTTTAGTACTAATACTTTGTTGTAGGGAAAGGAGATTTAGTGAGTTGGGAAAATTCCTACAAGAAATTTAGGAAGAGTATATTCTTCAGAATCAATCCAATACCTGAAGAAAAATTAAAGGTAAAGAGATCAGGAGAAGATCTCATTGAAGCATTTCTAGTATTGGAATATGAAGAAGGACTAGGAGAACCCTGCTCGAATCTAGAAGTAGCATAATTAGATATTCAAAAGAATATATCACCACCAACACTTCTAGGAGTAGAAGGTTTAAGAAAAGGTGTCAAGGAAGACCAGAAGAGGCTACAAGATCAAATACCTTGGAGAGGTCTCAACGAGCATCCCGTAAAAGTCTTGGAGAGCCTTATTGAACAAATCATCGAAGGAGAGCTCATTAGGGAAATCCACTACCAAGGAGAAGTCCCTAATAGTGAAGGACTTGGAACAATTATCTCCATATGAAAACAAGCCCAAGAGAAGGATAATTTATCAAGGAGTACCAAATCCCAGAAGAAGAATCCAATGAATACCTCAAGACATTCAAAAATTTGAGAAGAAGATCCTACTTGAAGTTGGAATTCGACAAGAAGACTTGAAGATAGGAGAAGCCCACCAAATCTAAGAGATTTGAAGATTACCTCTCATAGCAAGAAGGCACCGCTTTAGGGACAAAAACTTCTTTAAATATATAGCAAAATAAGGAGACTACAAGATGATAACAAACCACCAAATCCTAGGCTCGTGAAAGAAATTTTGAGATAATATTTTGGTGAAGAAGGAGCTATTTAGGACAACCTACAAAAAGCAACAATATCCTACTTGAAGCAACAACTTGTTGATCTTAGACACCAAGATCTAAATCCTCTATAGAAGCGGTAAAAGAGCTACAAAATATTTCAAAAAGGTAAGAAACTATTGGTGCATGTAGATTCATTAATTGGATTAATTATCAAATTTGTTAAAGCACCTTAATTTGGATTAAGTTACAAAAATAAAATTGGATTACAATCTTCAAAATTGTAAAAAGAAAAATATTCCTTTTAAGGTTCATTGCACATTAGGAGCTGATTATATTTCAGAATTATAACTATCTATCAAGTACCTATCATATACTTTGGAAAGCAAAAGAATAATAGCCCCCACAACTTTGTTTGTAAGGAAATTGTAGAATAATTTTGGAAGATTCATTTCAGATTATTCTAGATTAGTTGTAGTAAATTGATTAAGTGAATTATTTTGAGAGTTGATTGGAGTGATAAGGTGAAATTTTTAGTGCATTAAATTTGATATATTATTAGTTTTATTTGCACTATTCTATTGCTCTCAAAAATATTATTGTTTGTGTTCTTGAGAAAGACACAAAATCAGAATTTGATAAAGTGTCTAAAGACACTATTAGTGCACAAAAATCTGCAACACATAGTGTCCAAGTGAAGCCATAAAAATAGGTTATAATCCTCAAAAACTTGGATAAGAAGATAAATAACCAAAATCAGAAATCAAAGATTCAAATATTGAGACTTGGTGAGTCTCAAATCCAAAGCATTACAAGATTAGTTACAAGGAGAAAAGTGCAGAAAATTGCACCAAATAAAGATCTTCTATCTACTTCTATCTAAGCTTGGATTTGTCATGAAAGTTTCCAATAAAAAAGGGGAAGGTGTATAATAAAAGAGACAACCTAAAAACCCCTACATTACATTCAAAAATTCTGCCACAAAACCATAAATTCATACCTGAAAAAAAAGTGTAAAAGAGGATTCAATAAAGGTTATTTTATACATAAATTTATTATATTGTATTGCACTATCATAATATGGTTTATATAGGAAAGAAGGCAGATTTGAAGGTGTATCAAAGGCACAATATCCATAGGATAAATAAGCCAAAGTAGGTTGAACACTAGCACTCTCCAAGCATAGCAAAAGGAGCCACTCTAAGGGCTCATACTCCTCATATCTTGGACGATCGAAATTGCAAAAGACAAGGTACAAAACAAAGGGATAAACAACATTATATTCAAGATAAACATCATCTACAAAAAGAGGACATATAATAGGTGTGAAAATAAGAAAAATAAGGCACCATTAGAGTGTTTCAATCTCCACATTTGCATTGCTCAAAATTGATGCTCAAGCCTCCAAATCATTGCTCCTCATTCTAGCTAAAAACAACTCACAAGAAAGTGCCATTGAATGAAGGAGGAGTTGAAATTTTATAGGGTTTAAAGAACTTCCAAAGGGTACATTGAAGAAGCATTAGAGAAGATGTCCATGCACAAGGAGGGAGTGACACTTGTCACTTGAGGCAAAACCCTAACACTCCTCACACGAGTGCTCATATTGACCAAGAAAGGAGTTACTAACATCAGGTTGGTGTGTTCAGAATATGAGAGACACTTGTTCACAAAGAGATCAAGCACTCCACTAAATAATGTAACATTCATATATTACTCAAAGGAATATACAATTGTTTTCTATCACCTTCTACTCCTCAAGCGCTCAAGAAGAAAATGGATGTGCCACTTGGCAGTTAACACAATATTCCCCTTCATTTTAAGGGTGCCAAAGACCAAGCATTTAGTAACATTCACGCATCAACATTCAAAACTCTAGATTATTCACACACAGGGCCGAGTTGCATTGTGGAATCAAGGTGGAAGAGCCTTTAAGCTCTGGTCAAGGAAGATCAAAGGCATAGATTGAAGATGCCATATGTGGAGCATTAAATCCAAGGAAGGTTCCAAAAATTCTATTGGAGGGAACGACCAAAGCAAATATGTTAATATTACAACATTTGCACACCTAAAATTAATGTTGATTATTACAATATTTGTATAGTGCAAGGTAAGATTTATTACCATTTTAAATGTGCTTTCATTTTTTGGGAGTTATAAGGTTGATAAATCAAGGTTAAACTTAGAATAATTTAACCATATTGAAAGCCATATATCAAAGAGAATAATTTATCAAATAAATATAATATTTGCATAATTAAACTTAGGAGTAATAAGGGTTTCTACTTGAAATTTATTTTAAAATATTTGGAAATATTATTGTGGTCTAATTTCCCAAAATTAGGGAGTTATAAGGGTTGCTACATCAAATTAATTTATTGGAAATTAGATACACTAAAATTAAATCCTAAAGGGATATTAAAAGAGGTTATTAATGTTTTTACTAAGGTTGGAAATTTATAATATTCTTGTCTCAAATTTTCATAAAAAGGGATAAAAGAGATCCAAAATTAAATATCTTCAAATTTGGAAAAAGTGCTTAGTTCAATAGGATCAATAAGGTATAATAGAACTTGATTTTGGGATTTACAAAATAAACCAAAAATTGAACTACAATTTACAAAAACACTATGTTCATCTTATCCAAAACATACTAGGGAGTCATAAGGCATTCTACAAAACTTTGTAATATCAGTCCATTAGGAATATATAAGCTTTCTACAAAACCTAAAATTCCATTAGGTGTATATACTCTCATTACTAGGGAGACATAAGGAAGCCTACTAATCTAAGGATCAATAAAGTTTTTATAAAATCAAGCTTATATATTTAGAAATTCATAAGATAATAGCTTTCTATATCCTAAACTAGGGAACCATAAGGATGTCTACTTCCCAAAATACTATAAACACCGATAAGAATAATTGCTTCAGAAAGGAAAAAAGCTAGTACCATAAAACTTGGGATCATGAATCTACTCATCAAATATGAAGTAATATTAGATCTAACTTCAAGAGTAATCCATAGTGAAGCTTTAGAAGATAATTTTAATACTAAGGAATGCTATCTTCAAGCCCATCTCAATGAAGCAATTGACAATGAAAAAAACGATATTTTACTTTCCCTAGACTTTGTGAGCATATTATACATAGCATTGCTCACATATAAACACTACAAGGATGAAAATGTAGAACAAAAAGGATTGATAGAACTACTTAAAAATAATGTAGAACTTAATGAATCATATCTAGAAAATATTTTTCAATCCTCATGCATCATTGACATTTTAGGTTCTACTAACTCAAGATATTATAATGATGCATTAAGTGGTTGTTTAGAATCTTCTATATAGATTGAATATAGGAAAGGAGAATATTTCTTACAAGAACCAAGTAGCAACACAACCACCTATGAGGGCACAAAAACTGAAATCAAAGGCAAAGCTAAATACAAAGAAGAATATGAAATAGATAAAGGAGGAATACAATGCAAATTCAATTGAAATAAGAACCTTTAGCTACAACTACAACTTACTCTACATCATTTAAAGATATAGTAAGAAATGAAGGATAATACAAATTCCACTATCAAATGGAAGAAGATCCACATTGAAGACTAAAGTCTTCAATACCCAAATAATGTAATACATGGGGGTGTTAGAAATAGATTATATTACATCATTTGGGTCATGTAAATGTACCTTCCTAGGTACATAATTAGGACATTAGATTACTTTAGGGAAAGTTATATAGTTACTTCATGCAATGTAATAAATGCACAAGTGTCAATGTGAAAGTTGTATATGTGCAAGGTATCCCTTGCACATGTAGGTAGAGTGTTGGTCAAGGAATCCATATTCCTATATAAAGGGTCTCATTGTAACAAGTAGGATATACAATCTCAAAGCATATTCATAGGTAGTAGCATAGTGTTGTGTGCATCACCAGTTATTGGTTATGGGTGCAATGTAGTCCAGTAGCTTTATTCATGGAATGTCCATTTCTTCCATAGCTACATTGTATTAATTTTTATTATTTCTATTTATAGCATATTTCAGTCATCTTGCAACTTTACTTTATTTCATATTATTTTGCATCTTGTGATTGCTATCTCCCATTGCACATTGCATAAAAAGATAACAAGAGGTAGAATCAACCACCAAGAATGGGGTACTTGAAAAGAGAAATGATGATTTCTGTAGCTCAAGGTAACATGAATGATTACGCTCATATAGATGTGTGCTTCTTGTGTTGGTGGTTGTAAGCAATACAATTGTCCAGAGCCTAAAGTTGATAACCTAGAAGTTACTGTAAGTCTTTAGTTGGAACAAGTAATTGGACTTGCAAAGGATCACCCACCTTGTTTGATGCATTTTAATTACTTGCTTTTATACACGCATGTTTGTGTGTACATGGTTTAAGTATAAAGTCACCTTCGAAAGGAATTAATAGGCATAGATGTCCTATTAAACATAGGACACTTGAATACCATACTAATGTTTAATATTACTATCGGTATTTTATTTAAATTGATCAATGTAAGAAATGATTAATGATTAATTAAATTTGAACTAAATACTAAGTAATAATGCTTGAAAAGTTTTAATTAATTCTCTTGTTATCTGTTTGATTATGCAAACGGAAAAAAAAAAACTCCTCTTGTTTTTAAGTAAAAAAGAGGATGACATTTTTATGTTTCAAATCAAATAAAGTTAAAAAATAACATTTTTAATTTAAATAAAGGTTTGCATTTGGGAACATGAGATTTTGAAATAAGGAAAGAGTTATTTAAAAAAAAAATCAAAATATCCCCCTCTTTCGTCTTGGATAGGCATACCTTTAATTCCAGTAGATGGCATTAATGTCTAAAGAAATACTTTAGGCTTAGGAAAAATGGGAGGCCTTGTTATGAGGGCCATAGTGAAAAGGTTTAGGGGATTCGAGAGAAGGAATTTTTTGTTGTTGGTGAGAAGAGGATGATGAGAAGGAGGAGAAAGAGAAAGCTTTTTAAGGTTACACCAAAGGAAGTAAACCAGGTTGGAACTTCATTCTCTAATCTCAATATTAATTCTAACAATTCATGTTAAAGCCACATTTTAATTGATAAGGAAATATAACTTTAGAATGGTTTGCTAGGTATAGCTTTGGATAAGCTATAAACCCTCTATTATAACTCTATTGCTTGTTGTATAGGTTCAATTAAGCTATACACTCTCTATTATAGCTTTATTATTTGTTGTATAACTTAGTTTAAGTTATACATATTATTTATAACTTTGGAATAGTTGTGCATAGCTTCGATAAAGCTATACATCCTCTGTTATAGCTTTAGAGTTGTGTATAGCTTTGTTGTAGCTATACACATTTTATTAAGCTTTATGAATTTGTATTTGCCAAGCATTCATTACTATATGGCTTGGGTTCCCTATAAGTTTACATTCAATTTATTGCTTATTTGTTATAAGCTTAGTTATTTTGCTATATGTTTGTTATATAGCTATGTGTTAGCTATACGTTCATTGTTGTAGCTTGTACCCAATATGATTAAATTTTTTTTTTTTATACCCATGGTGGTTTGGTTTTGTGTTCACTACTAAATGTGCTTACTACTAAAACATTATGATTTAAGGGTATTTTTGTCCCACTAATTTTATGTTTGGCTTTGTGTTCACAACTAACTATGCTCATGATGTCATGGTACGTCTCTACGTTTGAATGGATGTGGGCAAAGTGTGAATGGTTTCTTAGGCACCCCCTCATGTTAATCACATATGGGATATGCGTGTGGGGGAGCTTGAGAAGGCCTAAATGTGATTTTAGCTCTTTGTAGATGATGGTCAATGGGTGTCTAGGATCACTCCACTTAGGGGGCTATTGTGCAGATTGAGGGTACGGTCAACTGTGCTAACCTTCTTGTTTGGTCTAAGTTAGGCTAGCTTGGATAGAGGACTATGATGGAATATTTGTTATAACCACCATTTTAAAGTTAAATAAGCTTTAGGTTTGATTGATTAGATTGACTTAATATTTCAATGAAATTTAGATTAATTAAAGTATGGTCTTTGATTATCTAAGGAATGATTTAATGAAAGATAAACATTTTGTTAATAAAAGAATAGACCTTTTGTATCAATGAAATATAGACTTTTTGTTAATAAAATAATAGAACTTTTGTATTAATGAAAGGTAGAATTTTTGGTAGTAAAAAAATAGAGCTTTTGTATTAATGAAAGATATACTTTTTGTTAATTGATTGAATAAATGAAATTGTTTTAAGTATTTGATTGATTAAGGGTATGTGACCTTAATTGATTGAAGAAATGGATTGTTTTAAGTATCTGATTGATTAAGGATATGTGACCTTAGTTGATGGAATAAATGGAATTATTTTAAGCATTTGATTGATTAAGGGTATGGGGCCTTAGTTGATTAAATAAATTGATTGTTTGGGAGTAATTAATTCATTAAGGGTATGGGACCTTAATGGATTAAAGAAATTGAATTTGTGTAATGCAAAGTAAGAACCTTTGATTGAATAAAGGAAGAGTTGTAAATTACTCTACATTTGTTGAAATGACTCTCTTCTTTGATTAATAAATATAAGAGTGGATATGAGGGATTCCTTCTTATGTTGACTTAATGCATTCTTTTGTATGGTTGCACTTTGATAATTGAATTATATATGCACTTGATTCATGAGTTATTTGGTATATGCATTTAGAGGTATATTTCATAAGATCCATGAGTTGTCCTGATCCTTTACTACCATCAATTGAGTAATGGAAATATAAGAAGAACCATGGAGGATACTTATATCCAAAGCATTGACCTTGATATTTTTTGTAGTAATGAATTTATTTATTAGATTATACTCTAGTTGAGTAATATCCTAGATGGACATTGATGTAATACCTTATTCTTTTAAGTATGGAATTTTTACCATACTTGGGTTATGTAATAATTTAATAAATAAATGAAGAATGTATATTTAACTTGTTGTTTATGAGAATTGTAGTTGTTATGGTTTCATAGCAATTCCTTTGCTTAAATGATTTAGTTAGATGATGATGTTTTATTTGAGTAATTTATTGATGCTTTTGTAGATATTATTCCATGTTTAAATTAAGTAGATAGACCTAATATTGTCCTTCAAAAGAAATAAGGGTTAGAATAATTTATATTTTAACATAGTTAGATCGTTTATTTGTTATCCAAAAATGATTATTGATTATGTGATAGAATTAGAGAAAAAATAACCTAAGGGATTATAGGATCTATTAGGAAAAAACTTGAAAAATTTGAATTAGTTATGAACAGACTTGGATATCTATGAAAGAAACAAGTTAGCTCATCTTGGAGATGAGATTGATAGCTTATTTGCAATACACATAGTATACCTACACAAAAAAACTTATGTATAGTATAGAGATGCGCACATTCCTTTGACTAATATAAGGAGATAAGTTATCTTATCAAGGAGATGAGATTGATATCTTATTTACAATATGTATAGTATACCTACATAGATGGACTTGTGTCTGGTATAGAGATGGGTGTATCCTTTAGCAGATTAGGGAAGATAAGGTCAATCAACTTAAAAATTAGATTATCTTAGTTCTCTTAATATTAATGCATATGCTGGTTAGGGATATCTGAATCCCTCTCGAGTTTATGCTTGTAGAGTTTTTTTTTACCTTAGTTAGACTAATTAGATTTTGGGTCATTACATTTGGTATAAGAGCTCTAGGTACGAGGGACTAGAAGCTTCATGGAATGTGTTAAGGATTTAGGTATCTTCCTATTCAAACCCTTACTTAGTTCTTAAGCTAAAGTTGATAAGACATAGAATTCCCAATTTCTAGAATTCTAAAGGGGATTAATCCAAGGATGGGTAGCTTGTTTGCTATGAAAATTTACATATAGTAAGTGTGGCCATTAGCATTGGAATTACAAAGTAGTTTCTGGAGTACCACCCCATGTAGAGTGAGGGTAGTATTAGCAAGAAAACTATGTTTTTAGTTTATGTGAATGACGTGTCTAACTAGAATTAGTAGTAGTTCAAGGTGGAAGCTGCAACCTAATATAGTACTATTTCTTGGGTGTGACCAGAATAAATAGCACCAAAGACAAGGAGAGAGAAGCCTATTCCTTCAAATAGGTGAATGTAATAGAGCAATGTTGAGGAAATAACCCAAGATAAAAATTTATATAATTCTAACAGGGAGGTAGAGAATCTCATTGCAATGGTCACTATGATGCAAGATCAAATGAGACAATTTCTAGAGACCTTAGTGAATCAAGATTCATAGGCTAGGAGCTCAGAGGTTGGGAAAAATGATGAACCAACCATGAAAGAGCAAGAGGCTAGAACTCTGTTAGAGAAAGAACTAGCTAAGGACCTAAAGAATTTCTATACCTCCAAATTTTATGGAGAAGGGGAGGGTGATGTAGTTAAATATTGGATTAGGAAGCTAGAGATCTACTTAATAATGAAGAACTACTCCCCTGTAACTTAGACAATTTGGTCAACAATTCATCTAGAAGAAGTTGGATTAGATTGGTGGAAAACCTATTGAGAAGAGAAGAAGATAAAATTTGTTGATCTAAAGTGGAAGTAATTTATCATAGTTTTCAAGAAAAGGTTCCTCATGGAGCATTTTTATGTGGAAAATATTGAACATTTTTCCAACCTTCAATAAGGGACCAAATCTGTGGAAGTATACTATAAGAAGCTAGTTAAGTTGCTAAAATATGTACCCACTTATGATGAAAATATGAGGATCCATAAATTTATCTTAGGAACAGAACCTAGGATAAGGCATGATGTAAATATACATGACCCAAAGTCACTACAAAAAGCTTATGATTTAGTTAGAAAGGCAAAATATCATCTTTAGTTCGATTATGCCATTCTATCTAAACGAGATCAACAACCACTTAGAAAAAAGAAAAAATGTTGGATTCAGAAAGTGGGAAGAAGATAAGATTATAAGGGTAAGATATTCCAAAACCTAAAATGAGGAATGACAGGAAGTAGAGAATGTTTAAAAGGAACTTCCAAAAGAAAAATAACAACCCCAACAATACCAAAAAATAACTAAATTTAATCCTAGTGGATAAAATAGGGGAACAAAAACCAGAAAAACATGAAGGACCCAAGGAAGGGTGCTATAATTGTAGGGGACCACATTATGCTAGCCAATGTCCACACCAACTAGGGCCAAGTACATCTAGTACAAAGGGAAAGGAACCCACCCATCGAATTTTTGTTGCAACAAAAAGCCAAAAGTTAGAAGGGCAAGCCATCCCATTGCTCATAAAGGGTAAGATTTTTAATAAGGAAGTAAATATTTTAATTGATAGTGGAGCTATAGATAGTTTTATCTCTTCTAGCATAGTTAGGGATATACTAAAAATACCAGGATATTTGGCACAAGGGTGGAAGGTCGAATATGGTTATGAGAAAACCTACTTAGTAGATCAATGTTTTCCAATGGAAAAAATTACCCTAACTAGTGGTTCTATCAAGGGATGTTTGTATGGAGCTCCATTATATGATTTTGATGTTATCCTAAGGATGGACTAGTAGATTCATAAATCCTTGATAACTTTCTAGGATAGGTGGTTAGAGTATTCTAAAGAAATCAAGGGAAGAATAAGGATCCATAGCGATCAAGGATCATTCAAACCCTAGTTGTTGTCTACTATGTAGCTAAAATAAACCTTAAAAAAAGGAGGGACGATCTATGTCATGAAGCTCAATGAAGTCAAATAGGATCAAAAGAGAGAGGGGTTGGAGAAACACCCAATATTGCAAGAATAAAGGGGTTTATTTCTTAAATACCAACTTGGACTTCCTCTCGTGTGAGAATTTGATTTTACTTTTGAGTTAATGTTGGGAGTGGAACCTATCCAAAAATATCATTATAGGATAAACCCTATAGAGATGCAAGAGTTGAAGGTGCAACTATAGGGATTGTTGGAAAAGGGATTGATAAAGCTGAGTGTGTCGCCATAGGTTACATCTATGCTATTCATTAAAAATAAACACGGTTCATTAATATTATATATTGAATATAGAATACTAAAAAAAGCTACCATCAAGAACTGATACCCTTTACCAAGGATCAAAGACTTGTTTGACCAATTGAAGGATGCCACAGTATTCATAAAGATTGAATTGAATTCAAGATACCATCAATTAAGGATACATGAGGATGATACTTATAAAAACATATTGAAGACCAGATACGAGCATGAATTTATAATCTTGCCCTTTAGGTTGACTAATTCCCTAAATGCATTTATGAATTTAATGATCAGTGTGTTTAGGAGGCATCTAGATCAGTTTATCCTTGTATTTTTAGATGATATCCTAATATACTCTTGAGATAAAAAGGAACATGATAAAAAACTCAAAATCATGTTATAGTTATTAAGAAGGAATAAATTCTATGGAAATCTAACAAAAAATGATTTCTATATCTTGAAAGTACAATATCTAGGATACATAATAGCTGCAAAGGGAATTACAATGGATCCAAAAAATATTGAGGTCATTTTGAACTGGCCACCACTACCAATGTTACAAAAATACAAATATTTATGGATATGATGAGCGATTATAGATGTTATGCAAAGGATTAATCTAATATAGTAGTTGCAATAACCAATATCCAAAAGAAAGGAAAGAAATTTAAGTGGATAGAAAAGTGTGAGACTGCTTTTGCATTGCTTAAATAGAAACTCACTACGAAACTAATACTAAAAATTTTAGATCCTCATGGGAAATTTTTAGTATGCACTAATGCATCACTAGAGGGTTAGAAGGAGTGCTCTCCCAAGATGAGTCAGTAGTAGCATATGCATTAAGGAAACTTAAGAAGCATGGAATTAACTATGCCACACACAATTTACATCTAGCAACAACTGTGCACACTCTAAAAATCTATCATCATTACTTGGTAGGAAGAACCTTTGAGATGAGAATTAACCATCAAAGATTGAGGTATATATTTATCCAAAAATGCTTAGTGTGAGAAAAAGAAGATGGATTAAGTTTCTAGTTGAATATGACTTTGAAATTGAGTATATAAAAATAAAATAAAATAAGGTTGTCGATGCATTAAGAAAAAGAAGGCATATAGTAGCCCTAGCCCATAGTCATGTGGATTTAGTAGATCAAGTTAGGAAGATGCAATCTCAAGATGAGTATTGCAAGGAAATTTGAGTCAAAATGAGCATAGATCCTAAGAAAAATAAGGATTTCAACATGAAATATAGCCTTTTGTGCTAAAGAATATGATCTTCATACCAAAAATAGGTGATTTAAGGAGACTAATCATGCGATAAGCACATAGATATCCTTGCTCTGCTCATATTGGAGGGGCCAAGATGAGAGAAAATATGAAAATAACCTTATTTTGTATGAGAATGAAGAAGGATATCATCAATTTTATCACTTAGTACCATGAATGCTAAAAGATAAAGGCTGAATGCAAACATCCTGTAGGACAATTATATCCACATGATATACCTACACAAAAATGGTAGATTATATCTATGGAATTCATAGTAGGTTTACCCAAGATCAAGTAAAAACATGATGCAATCCTTGTAATATTCGGTAGATTGACTAAGATTGCAAATTTTATACTAGGAAACATCAAGGATAATGCTCAGTTTGTAGCCAATAGATTTGCCAAAGAGATATTCAAGTTACATGGGTTTCTTGAAATGCTTATTTTTAAATAGGGATTCTAGATTCACTTTTAAATTTTGGAAAGCCCTAAATTATGTGGTAGGCATGAAATTGAATATAAGCTCAACATATCACCCTGATATTGATGGTCAAACTAAGAGGGTATGGTCAAACTAAGAGGGTAAATCAAGTACTAGAAGATATGCTTCACATGTATTTCATGGATCAAAAGTCTCAATGGGAAGACTATCTACACTTTGTAGAGTTTACCTACAACAATGGACATCACTCTTCTTTTGGAGTGACACCATTTGATGCATTGTATGCCCAAATATGTAGAACACCATTATATTGGGATAATTTGGAGGATCGAGTTGTGATCGAGCCAAACATGGTCAAGGAAATGGAAGACCAACTAAAGATAATCAGGCAATAATTTAAGGAAGTTATTGACTATTAGAAAAGCTACATTGATCTAAAAATAACACCAATGGAATACTCTATGGGAGATAGAGTATTCTTAAGGGTTAATCTAATGAAAAGTGCCATATAATACATGAAGTTGGATCCTTGATTTATTTCACCCTTTGAGATCACTAAGAATATTAGCCCAATTGTGTACAAACTTGCCTTATTGCCTAACCTGTCAAAGATCCATGACACCTTCCACTTATCCCTGCTTAGAAAACATGTTGTTGACCTTGATCATGTGTGGGATATTTCTAAATTGCATATGACAAACCTTGAGGTTATTGAAATAATATCGATGAGAATTCTAGAGTTTCATTCCAAATCCATGAGGACATGAACTCTAGAACAATGTAAGGTCTAGTGGGATTGATATTCTGAAAGGAATGCCACTTGGAAGAAAGTGGATGATATGAAGAGACATTTTCCCTTATTATTTAAAAATGTATTGTAATAGCATTTTATTAATAACCAGAAAGACACCTTACAATGTTTAGCCCAAGGAGGTAGTATGTCACGACCCTCCTTGGTAGATATTTTTGCATAGAAGACTATGTACTGATCAATGTTAACTTGATGCCTAGTTTTTATGCTTTTGTTGGTAATGCTATTTATAGTGATCTATCTTGGAATAATATGGTACTACTAATGTGTTATCAATATGCAAGACCAGGTACATCCATGGGTGGAAGAGGTAGAATCAACCATGTAGAATGGGGTACTTGAAAATGGAAATGATGATTTTGGTAACTCAAGGTAACATGAACGATTACCCTCATATAGATTCATGCTACTTGTTTTGGTGGTCGTAAGAAATCCAATTTTCTAGAGCCTAAAGTTGGTAACCTAGAAGTTACTAAAAGTCTTTAGTTGGAATGAATAATTGGAATTGCAAAGGATCACCCACCTTGTTTGATGCATTTTAATTACTTGCTTTTATACATGCATGTTTGTGTGTAGGTGGTTTAAGTATAAAATACCCTTCGAAAGAAATTAATACATATAGGACCTATTAAACCTAGGCCACTTGAATACCATACTAATGTTTAATATTAGTATTGTTATTTTATTTAAATTGATCAATGTAAGAAATTATTAATGATTTATTTAATTTGAATTAAATACTAAGTAATAATGCTTGGAAAGTTTTATTTAATTCTTTTGTTATCCATTTTATTATGCAAAAGAAAAAAGAGCTCAAACTTATTTAAATTAAATAAAAAATAGGATGATCATTTTATGTTTCAAATCAAATAAAGTTCAAAAAATATTTTTAATTTAAATAAAGGTTTGCATTTAGGAACATGAGATTTTGAAAGAAGGAAAGAGTTATTTTTTAAAATATTCCCCTCTTTCCCTTGGATATGCATGCCTTTAATTTTAGTAGAGGGCATTAATGTCTAAAGGAATACTTTAGGCTTAGGGCAGATGGGAGACCTTGTTAAGAGGGCCATAGTGAAAAGTTTTGGGGGATTTGAGAGAAGGGGGATCTTTGTTATTGGTGAGAAGAGGATGAAAACGAGGAGGAGAAAGAGAAATATTTTGAAGGATACACCAAAGGAAGTAAACTAAATTGGAACTTCATTCTCTAATCTCACTTTTAATTCTAGCAATTCGTGTTAAAGCTGCCTTTTGATTTATAAGGAAAGATAGCTTTAGAATGGTATGTTGGGTATAGCTTTGGATAAGATATACACCCTCTATTATATCTTTATTATTTGTTGTATAGCTTTGATTAAGCTATACACCTTTTGTTATAGCTTTATTGTTTGTTGTATAGCTTTGGATAAGTTATAAACCCTCTATTTTAGCTTTGGATTTGTTGTGCATAGCTTCAGTTAAGCTATATATCCTCTGTTATAGCCTTAGATTTGTTGTGTATAACTATGTTGTAGCTATGTATATATTTTTAAGCTTTATGGCTTGGTGTTTGACACTATATGGCTTGAGTGACCTATAAGTTTGCATTCAATTTATTGATAATTTTGTTATAAGCTTAGTTATTTTGATGTATGTTAATTATATAGCTTTATATTAACTATACATTTGTTGCTATAGCTTGTAACCGATGTCAATAAACTTTATTTACTTACATCCATGATGGTTTGGCTTTGTGTTCATCACTAGCCATGCTACCTATTGAAAATTTATGTTTTAAGGGTATTATTATCCCATTGCCAAGGCACAACACCATGGTATGACATCTCTATGTTTAAATGGATGTGGGAAAAGTGGAGATGGCCACTTGAGCCTCCCTTCGTATTAATACCATATGACATGTGTGTGTGGAATGCTTGACCAGGCTTGAATGGGATTTTAGATATCTTTAGACAATGGCTAGTGGGTGGTCAGGACCACTCCACTTGGTGAGCTATCGCGTAGGTTGAGGGCATGGTCAGCCATGCTAACGTTTTTGTTTGGCCTAAGTTAAGCTAGCTTGGATAGAGGACTATGATGTTAATTTTTTTATAACCCCCATTTTAAAGTTTAATAAGATTTAGGTTTGATTGATTAGATCGACTTAATATTGTAATCAAAGTTAGATTAATTAAAGTATGGGCTTTGATTATCTAAGGAATGATTTAATGAAAGATAGAATTTTTGTTAATAAAAGAATAGGCCTTTTGTATTAATGAAAGATATAATTTTTGTTAATAAAAGAATAGACCTTTTGTATTAATGAAAGATAGATTTTTTGGTAATAAAAGAATAGACCTTTTGTATTAATGGAAGATAGACATTTTGTTAATTGATTGAAGAAATTAAATATTTTTAAGTATTTGATTGATTAAGGGTATGAGGCCTAAATTTATTGAAGAAATAGATTGTTTTAATTATTTGATTGATTAAGGGTATGGGACCTTAGTTGATGGTATTAATGGAATTGTTTTAAGTATTTTATTGATTAAGGGTATGGGACCTTAGTTGATTAAAGAAATGGATTTTTTGAGAGCAATTAATTGATTAAGGGTATGGGACCTTAATGGATTAAGGAAATTGAATTTGTGTAATGGAAAGTAGGAACATTTGATTGACTAAAGGAAGAGTTGTGAATTACTTTGCATTTGTTGAAACAACTCTCTTCTTTTATTGCTAAAGATAAGAGTGGATATGAGGGATTCCTTCTTATGTTGACTTAATGCATCCTTTTGTATAGTTGCAATTTGGCAACCAAATTATATATGCACTTTCTTCATGAGTTATTTAGTATATGCATTTAGAGTTATGTTTCATAAGATCCATGAATTGTCCTAATCCCTTACTACCATCAATTGAGTGATGGTAAGACAAGAAGAATCCATGAGGACACTTATATCCGAAGCATTGACCTTGAAATTTGTTGTAGTAATGAATTTATTTATTAGATTATGCTCTAGTTGAGTAATATCCTAAATGGATATTGATGTAATACCTTATTCTTTTTAAGTATGGAAGTTTTACCATACTTGGGTTATGTAATGATTTAATAAATAAATGAAGAATGTATCTCTAACTTGTTGTTTATGAGAATTGTAGTTGTTATGGTTTCATAGCAATTCCTTTGCTTAAATTCTTTAGTTAGATGATGATATTTTATTTAAGTACTTTCTTGATGCTTTTGTAGATATTATTCCATGTTTAAATTAAGTAGATAGACTTAATCTTGTCCTTCTAAAGAAAGAAGGGTTAGAAGGTTTTATATTTTAACATAGTTAGATGGTTGATTTGTTATCCAAAAATTATTATTGATTATGTGATAGAAGTAGAGAAAGAGGAACCCAAGGGATTATAGGACCTCTTAGGACAAAACTTGGAAAAACTAAATCAGTTATCAAAAACTTGGATATCTATGAAAGGAATAAGTTAGTCCATCGTGGAGATGAGATTGATAGATTATTTGTAATATTCATAGTATACCTACACATACAAAATTGTGTATGGTATAGATATGGGTGTATTACTGTGATTGATAGAAGGAGATAAAATAGCTAATTGCGGAGGTGATATTGATAGCTTATTTACAATACACATAGTATACCTACACAGATGAACTTGTGTATGGTATAGAGATGGGTGTAACCTTTACTATATTAGGGAAGAGAATGTCGATCGACTTAAACATTAGATTAGATTAGTTCTCTTAATATTAATGCATGTGCTGGTCAAGGATATGTGAATCCCTCTCAGGTCTATGCTTGTAAGTTTTTTTTTTTTTTTACCTTAGACTATTTATATTTTGGATCATTAAATCTTGGTTAAAAAATATCTTAGTGAAGCCTAGAGCACAAAAATATCTTTAACAATGTAAAGCTTTCTAAATAGAAATGCACAACAACAATATCCATACTGAGAATCATAATGACATAGGAACATCTAATGACATCCTGAGAGAAATGAGAACAACATTAGATCATGAAATAGCATTGAAACAAGGGTAACTTAGCGTAAGAAAAGAAGTTGAATCATTTAAAAGTGATAGAAACAAGGAAGACAAAGGAAAGGGAAAAATTGGAAGTGGTTGGTAAGCAAAATAACCAAGAAAAAAAACATTGGAGGCTATTGGTAAGCAAAAATACCAAGTAATCAAATGTTGGAGGTAGTTGGTAAGTGAAAGAACCAAGCAATTGAGTGCATAATGTTATCATTTTGGGTGCAAAAGTAATATTCAAAGCACAAAATATTATCCAAAATGGTAGTTTTAGAATCATAATAACAACGTTAATGTGAAGAGCAATGGCTTGAGAAATGCTATGCCATGCATGAATACATATATCAATTGCCTATCACCTATTAAAAGGAGTTTGCATGAGTTTCTAGAGTGAAGTGATGTAGAACAAAGTCATGTGCAAAAGAGTTAGTGCGATTTCTAAGGTATTCTTGAGTTTTAGGTTTTTATATATAAGGTTTTACATTAGAATCTATAAGGTTAAAGTATAATATATTTGAATTATTAGGAGAATGGAGTGATAAGTAGGGTTAATTAAGTTTATTTAAGTTTTTAAAGTTCTTTATTATTAGGTTGGAATGATAAGGACTTCAACTAGTTTATTTGATTGTTAAAGTTTTTAAGTTTGACGTTTTTGAAGAATATTTAACTTAGTCTTTATTTTTGAAAAATTAATTAAAAAATATTGAATATTTGCAAATTTAGTTATTTGGGAGATAAAAGGTTTCAACACCAAAATTTAGGAAAACAAAAATTTGCAAAATTCATTCTTTAGTTTCTAAAACTAGGGAGACAATTTTTTTTTTATATCATGGAAGAAATTATAAAAAATGTATTCAATGAGGATAGTGAAGAAATTATGCACAAACTCAAGTTTTGTTATAAAAGTTAATAGATGACTTTTATGGAAATAAACAAATGACTAATGATATAAAGTCAAAATTGTATTTGTTTCTCAAGGATGCAAAAGAAGAAAAAATTACAACACTTACAAGTTATCTTCATGAAAAAAATTTCAAAACATGGTGGAATTCACAAAACACAATTATGCTTTCTTGAAACGAATGCTTAATTATGTATTTATCATTAATTAGTTTTGATATTTTCCAAGAAAAGAAGCAAGCAAAGAAAAATGACATATATAATTTAAATGAAGATTAAGCTATCTTCAATGAGGAATTGATGAAATCAAGGTTGTATTATTATGATGATTTACTAACTCAACACTTAGAAGGCATATCATCAGGTATATCATAAATGAAAGTGCAAATATAGAAAATAAGAAAGAAGAAATCACATAAATAAGGATAATAGAAAATTTGAATTCAAATACAAAGAGGAATCTCATATTACAGGTTTAGATATTGATCTAAAAGAGGTGGATTGAAGACGAAGACAAAGACCATGATTGAAGACTAAAGTCTTCAATAATCAAATAATGTAATACGAGGGATGTTGGAGTATATTACATTATTTGGTAGATACTAATGTACTCCCATGGAACCTTCATGGTACATATATAAATAATATATTAGGGTTGAGTCATAGTTTAGAGTGTGAGTTGTATTTCCCATTTTATGTAAGTGTGAATGTGCAGGAAATGCATAAGTATCATGTAAAGTTGTAATGTGCAGGAAATGCACAAGTGTCATGTGAGTTAGAGTGCAAGTGTAAGTTGATTCTATTTCCACAAGTGTCTTACATGTAATAGTGAAATTATGTAATATAAATATGTGTACACATGTCTTAGATTAGAGTGTGAAAGTTATAGAAGTTTAAGATTCATTTTTAGGTGTACATACATTATAGAATCAAGTGTTCATCAAGTATGCAAGTATCAAGTAGACACGACAAGAGTCATGAGACTTGTCATATGGAAAGGAATATTCAATTATCCAAAGAGTCACACTACTATGGCTATGTTATGGAGGTAATACTCCATACGAAAAGGTGAAAACACAGAGAAAAGAGAACATCACTATCATATCTATAAGAGAAAGAAGAGTAATAAATATTGCATACATTTTAACCAATTAATATTATGATTTGTATTACATGCTCAGTACATGTATATTAAGGCTATCTACATTCATATTATTGACTGTTATTTGATATACTATAAGCCTTATGTTACATATTAATTTGCTCATATTATTCTACTCTTATCATTATATTGATCTCATTATATTGTGTCTATATTAAATTTGATCTTGTGATATTAACCTATGCTATTTGTTGTAGTATTTAAAAGCCATAAAAGTCATAGGATCAAGTGTTCATCAAGTATACAAGTGGCAATATGAGAAGCCAAGAGTCATAGGAAAGCAATAGTCAAGTACTTGAAGAGTCATTTCACTATGGCTATATTATGGAGACAATGCTCCATAGGAGATATATCAAATCATATTTGTATATCTTATTATCTAATTTTAAAAAGTAGAGAAGCAATAAATCTTGTATATAGTTTGATCAATTAATATATAGATTGTTCTTCATGCATAGTAAATGAATGATTTAAGCTATTTACATTAATATTTTAGTAAATAATGAATGTTATCCGAGAGTATAGTGTAAGTGACCAATGCTTACATTTTTTACAATAAAAAATAAGCATAAAAGTTAGTAAAGAAGGTGAGCACAACATAACACTATAGGAAAGAAGACCAGGTAACAAGTGAAAGAGAGGTAGAAGAACCAGGGTGACATGCAAAAAATATTAAGTGAAAAGAACCAAGGTGAAATCACATTATAGAGAAAAACTAGTGAAATACAATGAATAAATATTAAACTACAAGAACCAAGTCGATATTGCATTCTAAATAAAAACAATGAAAGGCAATGAACGATAATTGTAGACTAAGTACCATTTCATTTTAGAGAATAACTAGGGAAGGAAATGAAGGAGAATAAAATAACATTATGGAGAAGAGCCAAGGAATGGTGACAAAGTAAGAACAAATGTGAAGTGACATTGCATACTAGGAAAGGATCCACACAAAGGTGACAGAAGAGCAAAGCTAGAACATCAAAGGAACTAGCAAACAATAACTAAGGAGAGTGAATATGGAACATTGAAGAGACTAGATAATGATGACTAAGGAGATCAAAGATGGAAATTTGAAGGAACTAGTGCAGGTAAGTGAAAAGTGAAGCACCTACAGTGGTGAAGTGAACCATCTCCTTCCTAATGTTTCACATGCAATATTCCAAGTGGAGAAAATACTTGATTGGAATTAATATTTTTAACTTGAGGTGCAACATTGAATGCACTACTTGAAAGCAAACTGAGATTGGTATTGAATGCAATAGTTTAAATCAAATTGAGATTGATAGTGAATGCAACAACTAAAACATAAATCTAGGTTGGCAATGAACGTTGAGGAAATAAGTGAAATGCTTGTCAAGTTAATTCAAGACAAGGATAAATTGGAGTGCTTGCTATATAAATTATAAGGTTAGTTTTTAATTTAAATTATTGGAGCCATAAGGTAAGATTAAGATTTACTATAATATTTTAAGGTTTAATATAAAGGTGGAGTGATAAGGATTTTAACATTGATAAAAAATTTGATTATTTAAAAGATTTTTAGATTAAAGGATTTATTGAATTATTAAGAAATAAATTTTTATTTTGCAAACATTAGAAGTTTTTGAAATTTTGCAAATTTATAATTTTGAGAGTTGAAATATTTTCAACATCAAAGGATTAACAATTTAAGGATTTGCAAATTTTATTTTTGATTTTTTTTTAACTAGGGAGATATAAGGTTTTCAACTACAAAGGAAATAAACCATTGAATTATCTCATATTATGGAAGAAATGGTGCATAAAATAAAGTTTTATTATCAAAACTTGATAGATGTTTTTGATGAAAAGAAGAAAATGAAAAAATTATTAAAAGATAAAGTATATTTATTTATCAAAGAAGCAAGAGATGAAAAATTCACAACACTTATAAGCTATCTTCATGATTATTTTTTAGAACATGGTGGAATTCACAAAACACTACATACTTTCACTAGAAGAATGCTTAATGATGTATTTTTAATTACTTAGTTTTGATATCTTTCAATAAAAAATATAAGAAAAGAAAGATAGCACATACAACTTGAATGAATCTTATGTTAGCTTCAATGAATAATTATTGAAATCAAGGTTGTATTATTGTGATGATTTTCTAACTAAATGTTTGGAAGGTACATCATAAAGTATATCATAGATAAAGAAGCAAAAGAGAAGAGGAATGAAGAAGAATAAAGACAAACACAAAAGGAAGGGTAACATAAGACATGATTCTAAATCCAAAGAAGAATCATATTCTAAAGATTCTGATATAGACCTAAAATAAATAGGTTACAAAAGCTAAAGTAGATTCAAGAGAAGCAAAGGTTCATGAATAGTGCAAGATCACTTGAAGATTGAAGATAAATACAAAGACTAAAGTTTTCAATAACTAAATAATGTAATACATGGGGGTGTTGAGATAAACTACACTATTTGGTACATGCTAATGTACCCCCATGGTACCTTCATAGTACATTTGTAAATAGTATATTAGGATTGAGTTTATAATTTAGGGTGTGATTTATATTTCCCCTTTTATGTAAGTGTAAATGTGCAAAAAATGCATAAGTTTCATGTGAGGAAGAATGTGCACAAGTGTCCTAGATTAGGAGTTGAAGAGTCTTGTAGATATGTCCAAGAGTCATAGAGTCAAGTGTTCATCAAGTATACAAGTGGCAATATGAGAAGCCAAGAGTCATAGGAAAGCAATAGTCAAGTACTTGAAGAGTCATTTCACTATGGCTATATTATGGAGATAATGATCCATAGGAGATATATCGAATCATATTCATATATCTTATTATCTAATTGTAAGAAGTAAAGAAGCAATAAAGCTTGTATATATTTTGAGCAATTAATATTGTAAGTTGTTCTTCATGCATAGTATATGAATGATTCAAGCTATTTACATTCATATTTTAGCATATAAATGAATTTTATTTGATTTATTATAAGCCTTGATATACATATTATTTTTCTCATATTATTCTACTCATCTTATTATTATTTGACCTTTATTGTGGCTAGTTCATATTTGGGGCCTTGTGTGATATTGTTGAGATAACATGTGATCATTTGTGGTAGTATAAAGGCTTATAAATATAGAAATAATAAGGATTTAGTCTCAAACATTGGATTGTAATTATATTTTCCTTGAAAGAATTAATTCCCATATCACTTAGACACAACATAATAAGGTATAGGACTGTAGTTTTCGTGGAAAGACTCAACTAGGATTTGACTAGCCTGACTCATATCTCACCTCCTAAAAATTAATCCCATTATCCAAGTTCTTTGAGAGAGCAACCAAGTATGACCTCCAACCAACTACCTAAATGTGCTTAGCACTAAATATGTGGTGATGTTGTCACATATTGTTGATATCCCTTGGAGAGCCTAAATGGAGAGATTGAATCATCCCTAATCTCCATAGGCTCACCCACATCAACTTATAAAATCAATTAGGCATATAAACACTTCAATAAGAAGAAAATATTAGTATGGCTAATGATGCCTTCTAAAATGTTCCACCTTTTTTATAGAAATGCTAAGAGAAATCCACACACTACGAGAAAGTTATGACGTGGTATTACCATAAGTTTTGTTAGCAATAAGCATGATATGAAATGTCAACATGTACCAAAAATATCCCATAGAGATTGAAATATAGACACAATTCTAGTTCCCATAAGTTATTGACAAATAGAAGCCATTTCATCCTCATGGTAAAATTCCTCTTGGCCAGAGCCATGTGACTAGGAAAAAATCAAGTAGTATGAAATTGGATGGTCATCTTCAGTATTCTATAGCAAGCATGTACCTATACCAAAAATAAAAAATGCTCTTCAAAAATTGGACTTCCAAGAGGATAAGGGCTTCAGAAAGGTTTCTTGCACTTTGGTCCATTTCAAGGTGAGGAAGTAACACTTAGGAGAAATCACCAACTTCTCTCCCCATGGAAACTATTGAAATAAGCATCTTGAGAGGGACACTTGGCACCCATATGTCTTATAAAAATGGGGCTAGTGAGAAAGAAAAATACAAACCATCTGATAAAATTTTCAATGGGGAGGATAAAAAGCTTCCTCAACATAATATATTTATAATAAAGGCTGATCACATCTTGGTAGCAAAATTAAAAAAAAATTCAATAAGGGAACACAAGCCAAGGATTCTTAGGAACCTATAATAAGGCTCCACTCATCCTAGCCAACCATGGTGAAAGGGGATTTCACACACAAGAATTTATAATGGCCAAAAGGGACCTATGAATACCTTCATCTCCTCCCAATATTTTTATTGCACCATTAGCTAAAAACCACCAAGAGCTTTGAAGCACATAATACTATTAAGTGATTGTGAAGATAAAGGTGCATCATAGCTTATAGTAGCCATGGAATCCAACAAAAATATTTTGTCTTATAGGACAATGCACTCCCATTCCAACAAAAGAACCCATGTAGAGTCTGAGTAGACTGAAAACCCATGACTCCTGACACTACGTCCTAGAAGGTAAAGTCTTAGTCATAAATAAAATCCTATTAGAATTCTAAATAGGGGATCTACCACAATTTAAAAGGGCATATTTCTTATACTTTGAGTCACAATTAGAGCCCTATTTTGATTTTTACAAGGTGGTTGGCAAGGTCAACCCCAAGTCTTGGATTTTCAAGAACAAGAAATAAAGATTAGAAGAGTTGGGGTGAAGCGATGAAAATATTAGGGTCTGGTGGAAATTTTACCAAGAAATTATTGATATAGTATTGTATATTTAGAATATAAGCATGTAAAGGGGGGATTTTTTAGAACCCCTACTTCCCTACAAGAGACCTCTTTCCAAAGGAGACCTTGAAGAATGGGATCTTCATGCGAGTAGGCTCTACCTTATGTATTAAAAGGTTACTATGTGTTCTATTAATGTTCAATATTGTACAATGTTTAATTATTTAATTCAAAAAACACCTAAGGTTTTTAATTGTTAATATAATTCTTTATTGAGCCTTTACAAGATAAAATTCATGCTAATTTAAAGTAAGGATCATCTAAAGTATATGCTAGATGCAATCACACAAGATGTAAGAAAACAAGTTCTAGCCTAATATGCTCTTTTGATTTGAATGATGACTATGCTAAAGAGGTTTTTCCTTTCAAAGCAATAAGAGATAATGCAGTGAAAAACTAGCCTAGGATGCAAGTTATATGACCTTTTATTCCTTGCCTATTTGCTTTTGAAGGAAAGAGTATGTTCTAAGGATTCTTTGATTTTTCCAAAAGTAAATATGACTTTAAACGAGTAATTTATAAAAATAGAGAATTAGAAGATATAAAGTATTGAAATTATAGCAAGTAGAGTAGTGCCAAGTAGTAGGGTTACCTATTCTAGAGCACTCTAACAAATTCACCATTGGCTTTTTTTCAACTAGTTGGCATTTTTGTAACCTATAATATTTAGGTAAAAAAATAGATTTATATAATTTTTAGGGTCTATCTGATTTTTAGAGAGGTGATAAGCTGTATTCCTAGCTGATAAGACCCATATTAAAAGAAATTTGAGTGTGAAACTTGAACCTTGGGAATGGAAGCAAATATTGATAAATTTGCCACTGGTTCTTTTGTTTATATTTGGTAAATTTTCTTTGTGTAATTATAGAAAGTAAAATTTTCCAATGGCTATAGGAAGTGGTAAATTTGTCCTATAATTAAGGCTAACTAAGTTTTGTGATAAAATTTTGGGTTATTTGGATCAATTTGGTTTGGAATTAGAGGAAGGCTAAAACCCTAATCCCCAAGGATTTCAACTTGGGGACTTACAAAATATTAGGAAAAACTTTATATATATTCCAAATATTGTGAAAGGGGATAAATATGATCAAGGATAATGTAATGGGGTAGTTGAATGCTTATTTATGCTTTGAGTGAAAGTATGAAGTTGTTTATGAGGTAAAATAGGAGCTAATATTCCTTCAAGATGAATTCAAAAGGCTAAAAACCTATGATGGAGTAAGTGGGCTGTTAAAAAGGGAAGAATATGTCATATAATAGAGTTTTGAACCATTATTATTGATAAAAAGCTATAGTAGATGGTTGAATACTGCCTTATATAAAATAAGGAGCATCAAGAGTATGCAACATGAAGTAGAAATGCAAGTAAGATATGCATAATTTGTTGCAATATTAATGTGAAATTAAAGAACATGAAATGACATGTGAATGGAAGCCTATTTAAAGTGCATGGAGGTAAAGTATATGAGCATGATATTAGGTGAAGAAAAAAGTATATGAACTTGCAAATAAAATAGAAATAAACATGAAAAACCAACAAAATGTAAATGCAACGTAAAAATAGAAATGAGTTAGATGAAGTGGGGGTGAATTGTTGCAAGTGAGAAATATAAATGACAATGAAACATGGATAAGAAAATAAAAAATATTAGTATGCCAAAATAAAATAGAATTACTTGTAAATGACTAGATAGTAAGACAATGAAAGAAACTAATGCAAAATTCAAGTTAGCAAGGCCAAAATAAGAGGAAAAATGCATGTAATGAATGCAAGGAAATGGAAAGAGAGAGGTGCTAGGAAATATACATCCCTATAAAATGCTTGTCCTCTCATCAAGATGATATTAATGCCCCAATTCCCAATTGCCTTGCTTTACTTTCTCAAATGCTTGTTGAAGATGCTCCAAATGGGAAGATGAGAATATGCAAATGAAAAGAGAGAACAAGATAATTTTGGTAGAGTATTCTTAGCTTATTATTCCTTATTGAATGCTCATCCCAAGGGATGCATTTAAAGATTTATGGAGAAGGTATTGAGAGGGAAATTTAGGTGCAAGAAACCCTTAGGAAACAAGACCATATTTTATATTTGTAGGCCTAGTTTGTGGTTGAAGCATGTGAGGCTAGAGGAGGTAGTGAGGTAAAGGAATCTCCATTCCTCTAGCTTGTGCTAAAGAACTCTAGATATTTTTGCAAACATGTTACTTGTTGATAAAATTATCATTGGTATTTTTATCATGATTTAGAGAATTTGCTTAAAAATCAATTTAACTAGTCAAATGGTTAAAAATTACTATTGATAAAAATGCCATAGGTTGACAAAATTGCCAATGGTATTTTTGTCATAAAGTGGTAAATTTGAAAAATGTTGAGAATGATGTATAGATTGCCTAGATTGATATGATTGATTAATTTTTGATGTCTAGTATGATGCTTGATGTTTTTTCTTAGTTTGAGTGTGTCAAAATTGGGTTTCTATATTTTACCCCATTTTGATGTGATTTTTGTGAAATTGCATAAAAATAAGTTGGACTCCAATTTTGATACTAGGATATTTGTTAATGCCTTGAAATGTTGTTTGAAAGAGATGATTGTACTTGTGGTTACTTTTTATTATTCAGTGTCATTGTTGCATGTATACCTTGAAATTGGTGATGTATGCCTTGGAATAGTGTCCTATGAGTGTTTGCTAATTTGTGCCCCATGGGCATCCCATCAAGAATTGATGCCAAATATTATTTGGAAAAAGTCTTGATGTGATGGAAAAATTGGATGGGATGCAAATAGTTGGAAAGGTAATTTGGAGGGAAAGTAATTTAGGGTGGGTAATGTGGGTTAAAAGGGAGGAATGTGGTGAAAAGTGAATTTATTTTCACCACACAAGGTTGCAAGTTTTGAGAGCTCATGCAAAGGAGGCTAGATTTCAATCTAGATGTGGCTAGGTCTGGTCTTATGGGAGTGAATGTATTGATTTTTATATGTGGTGTATCCTCTCTATTAGATGATAAAGGTTGAATGTAACAATATTTGATGTTGTGGTTCACCTATCTCATAGGTATATATGATTTTGAGGCTCTATATGCAGTTATGACACTATGTTTTATGTTTTATCTTTGTATGTTATCTTTTAATGATGTGATAATGTTGATTTGATCTATGTGAAATGAAAAAATGAGATAGATAGAAAAAAATTTGAGAAACAAGAAACGTACCACTTTAGTGGTGGTCTATATAACTAGATAATGGATAAGCACTAAAGATGACAAGAGTATTATCACTAAGTGATAACCTAAATGGATGATAATAGATAAGCACTCACATGCATGTATCTAATAATTTTGATGAGCAATGGTATATAGAGCTGATAAAGGATAAGAATTCATTGTTATACCAATTAAAGTGTTGTCCTTTGAGACCAAAAAACACTTATGGGATAAGAGCTCATCATGCTTAAATGGTGACCTAAAAAACTGCATAAAATATAAGCACTTAAGATATGGTGATATAATATGTACAAGATATATGTATTATGGTTAGTAAAGTTAGTTGTTAGTTATTATTAGTAATTGATTCACATTTTGAGAAATGTGTCTTGAAGGACTTTAATAAGCAATGTATGTCATGCATTAAGCAGTGTGTTCCAAAGGATTTTATTGATAAAATGTATTCCATGTTTTGAGTGGCATGGCCTCAAGGACTTTACTGAGAAAATGTATGTTAAATTTTGAGTGGCATGGCCTGAAGGAATTTACTGAGCAAATGTATGTCACACTTTGAGCAGCATGGCTTGAAGAAATTTATTGAGAAAATGAATATCACCATTTAAGTGGCATGGCTTAAAGGAATTTATTGATCAAATGTATGTCATGCTTTGAACAACATGGTCCAAAGGACTTAACTGAGCAATTATATGTCACCCTTTACATAATGTGTAATGAAGAAATTTACTAATCAAATGTATATCATTCTTTGAGTGGTGTGGCGTGAAGGATTTTACTAAGCAAATGTATGAGAGATGAATGATATTGTATATTTTTCATGATCGTTACCTCCAAGCAGGGAAATAAAATGTATGAGTATGTATAATGACGAGGAGCAAGTTACCCCTATAATTTGTAATAAAAAATATGTATATAGAATGTATCTTGATTTGAAAAGTTTTGAAGTGGATTATCCCTAGATAAGGGATAAATTTTGATGGTGATAAATTTATTGATAAATGATACATGGAAATAATGTCCTAGATATCTTAACATTAGATAGGGTATTTGGGCCTATAAGTCTACCACCTAATGCTTATGCAAATATTTACATTTACATGATGAATAAGACTTAAGACCCAATGCTGCCTCTAATGTGTAAATAAAGTTAAGACTTTTATGAGGATACTACTAAAAGTGCCAATGGTGGTGACTTAGAAAATCATATCTCTCAATTATTGTACCCATAATGTAATCGTGAGTATGCAAAACAAGTGAATATAATATGCTATTCTAATTAAAGTACACATTAGGATTTGCTTCTAATCATAGAGATGATAGATGTGATTTTTTGAACAATGATGATGATTTCGTAAATTATTCAGTACATCATCAGGAGGTTTGAAGACTAGTCACTATTATTGCATATGCAAATAGTTACAAATACATGAGATATTTGTCATGAGGATTTAATTGCCCTATAGATGAATGAGAGAATTAATGTCTTTTTATGATAAGAGTGTTTCCAAGCATGTCATCCAAGGGATAGATATATTATCTTCCCATGAATGACACACTCATAAGCAATTATGAACATGCAAGATACAGGAAGGTAAGTTTCTATCTACCCAGATGATAAAATAGGCTTCACAACTAGTCATAAATATAAATTATGAAATATTTTAATAAGGTTTGATTTCTTTCAGACCGGGTTGATATTTTTGACCCTAGTGATATTATGTTTGGTATGTATAAATAATTGTATGATTACAAGGCATAGGATCAACAAGGTCAAGATCACAACATAACCTGATAGATAAGATATGGTATTGATGACATTGATGAGTGTGATAAGGTTATAGGTTTTATTCTATGTTATTGTATAGATACTCGAGGAAATATGAAAACCTTTAAATTTTTTCTAATGTATGCACAAATGATTCCATACATGTAGAGTATAGGTAAAAGAAATAATATTTTCTTAGAAGTCAAATTCTCTATCATGGTACTAAATCTACAAATTTGTTATTGACGTGAGAGGATATACTCATGCCAATTGATAGACCATTAGAAAACACAAGGATTTAACAATGTACTAATTGGTGCACTCATAAACTCATTATGGATAAGTAAAGTATTGATCATTAAATCCTAACACCTTCTTAGGGTCTATAAATAGGTGAGGTGAACTAAAGTTTGATTACTTGATTGCTTGGATATGTTTCTAGTCAATTCATAGACTGGAAAGGAGCATTGGTACCACATTATCTACTACCTAGCACACTTATAAATTATTGTACATATGCAAGTTGCTTATCAGATCATACCAACATTTCTTATGGGTTTATGAATGGATGAGGTGATGGTGGAAGGAAATAAATTGCTTGAAATCATCATCCTTTGAATTACCTAGTATATTAATAAGTGGATTCAAGGTCCCCATGTTATTTTCTAGTGCATGTACAAAAATTTATGCATACAAAAAGTACCAAAAGGAGGAACTTGATTTTACCTAGTGATATATAAGGTGGTTCGAGGGTGTTGTAATAGATACACCGCATAGTGTTCCAATCATGGTGGAGGAAGTTCTGTATCCATTAACTAGCATAAATTTCTCAAACACATAGATAATATCTATTTGTCTAGATGGCACATGAGGCTACACTATACTGTCACATGAATGATAGGATCAAGGTTTGGTGGTAGGCTTATCCAAAAAATTAGGTGGAAAAGCAAAGACATGTTAATCTAGTGTCTAGAAAGTGTAGGCCCAAAATGACCACATCCTTAGAAAAATTTGAAAATTTATTATAAGGCATGAGAAAGCTCCAAATCCACTAAGGATATAGAGTATTTCGGAATGGATCCATGCAATAATGCTCCAATCTACTCAACATTTGTTTTTTTTTTTGTAATTATGAGCTACGTATTCCACCCCACCTGATACTTAGTGTATTCAACAATGGCTTAGTGTGAAGGTCTCAATCCGTAATCCAAATAAGTTCAGATGATGTCAACACCTTTCAAAGTGTAGGTTGGTGATATTAATTCATCTTGTGCATTCAAGTGACTAAGTTTCGAGAATGCTCATTCTATTGAGTTCCAAGGCTATTTTTGAGCGGAATGGCAACAAGCTCCATACCGCTTGGTAAGAAGGTCGAAAGCACTTGGAAAGAAGTAAATGCAATGGAATAGCGCAAAGATAAATTTTCATTTATTTTTGAGCAGATTGGCATTTTTGTAGACAAACCAAATCAAAGCTGATGGAGCAAAAATCAAGGAGCGGATTGCCACTTATGTCTATGTTGTGGATGCAAGAAGGAAATAAACTATTTTAAAGGCTTGGTTGAGTGGACTGATGATGAGTTGTATTCCACTAAAAACTTAGTATATTTCTCACTAAGTCTCGAATCCACTGGTCAAATCCATCTAAGCTGACGTCAGTGATATTTTAAGAGCGGATTGAAATTCTACTCAGCAAGTAGTGTATTTTTCTTGAGAGCTCAAATCCATTGGTCGAAGCCATCCAAGCTAACATTAGCATTACTTTTTGAGTAGATTGGTGATTTGTTCCACCCCATTGGTCTGTAGAGCATTTTTGAGGTTTAATTGTAGTTGTTCACTAAGTGCATCAACGATGGATATTTTGCTAATATTTTCATGAGCATACAAAGGTAAATTCTTGGTAGATGAAAGCTAGTCAGTTCAAAGTGGGTAGGTGAAGCATCCAAGGGTACCAAGAACCAAGAACCAGAGCGGTTGTAGATCTACGATGGAATGGAGTTCTCAAGAAATATGAATGGTTTAGATCTGGTTTCTAACAACCTGAGGTTCAACTACCACTATCAGATCAGCAAGTTGTAGAGTCGAGCTGCCATGGTAGATGACTTCTAGAAGATTTTCTAGACTCAATAAGTGAATGAAATGATGCCAACATGACTCTCTATTGATCTGTCATATGTTGAATCCTTGTAATGTCTCCTCTAATTTATTTCATTGTAAACTATAAATAGAGGTTAAACCCTCAATTTTTAGGGTTGGCTCTAGTGCGTTTTCTTGCCCTACTATGTAACATTTTATACAAACTAATGGAAGGAGCATTACTTAGATTTTTGACTCAAGATTTGCTATCTTTGATATCTTTCATTAAGAGGTTCAAGCTATGAATTGCATTTCTGTCAATGTTATAACAGTTAGTTCATTCCATTTGTATTGGATTACTAGTTGTTAAGGTAATTAAAATATGTTCATAGTTAGATCTGTGTTGGCAAGAATTTTATTTCTACAAAGTCTGATTATTGATCTATTATGCTAAATTGGATTGTTGATATATTAGATATTAAAATTGCTTCTTGGAACATATCTCTATTCTGCTTTATTGTATGAAGATTTCATAGGTTTTGGGTGTTACCAATCCTAAGTGTGGGACACTGGAAGTAGTTTGCTAGAGATTTTCTTGTGGATGCCTATGTTGTTAGCCCTATCCAACCACTGTTAATGCATAATTTCTTAACCCTAAACCTTTTTCTAACCCTATTCCTCAAAACCCTTATTGAGATTAATTGAGTCAACATTCTATTTAGTTGACAAGGAACCAACCTACTCTGGAGGTTGGGCTGAAGCAATATTTGGTCCATCCAATGTTGAGTTTTGAGTTGTGACTATCGAGTGCAAGCCTGGCCAAAAAATTGGAAGATAGACAGTTGCAGTATCAAGTAAAACTTGATGACAATTTGGATCCCAACAATTTTGGCACGCCCGGTGGGACCTGTTTGTAAGAAACACTAAAACCCATCATATTCTTTATTGTTTTTATCTTTTCCCAAAGGAATAAATATTTGGTGAATTGTCTTGACCTTGCTAAGTGGTGATCAACAAATTCACCTAGCGACTCCCTGGTCTATGAATCCAAAAAAGTTATCCCTATAGCTTGCAATTTTTTCATGAATACTAGGTCATCCATGAGGAATAACCTAGAATCCTTTTTCTACTGTGAGCTACCTTATATAGGATCTAATTTCATAAGGGATTTGAATCAATATTTCCATTTAGACAAAACTCCTCTTGAGGATAATCCCACAGTACACCCAAGGCCACCTCCAATAGGAGCTACACCTAGGAACATGGCCCAACATCAAAATGCAATTCCAAATCAGCCCTTACAAAAGTATCCTAGCTGGAATACATATGACCCCCTTATATTGGCTTAGATGCATGAAATTCCATAAGATGTATCTAAGGCCATCCCCACCTATGATGGATCTGGTAAAACTACATATGACCACTGCCAAGATATTTTGAATATGGCAACAATCCACAATATAAAAAATGAGGATGTTATTGTTAGAATCCTAGCCCTGTCCTTTAGAGGAAATATTCTACATTGGTTCAAGACCCTTGAAGATAATGCCTTTACCTCATGGATAGCATTGGTTGAGCCCTTTGTGGAAGAATTTAATGAATTTGTTGATCCTTTTTTCCTCCTTAATCAATTCACATCTATGCAAAAGCATCAACAAGAAACTATTTCAAATTTCAACTTGAGGTTCAACAGGACCTGGAAGAGAATTCCCCCTACAGCTAGACCAGATGCAAGCCTTGCTTACATGTATTATATTAGAGCCCTTGGATTAGAGTTAGGCCTGCAAACCCAACAATATAGGGTGGAGATCTTTCCATAGGTTTATAATGCAACTGTTCATGCAGAGAATGTCCTTATTAATGTGGGAAGATTACCCCCAAAAGCTGTGTTGCCCTACAATTTGGAAACCTCTAATATCCAAGGTCAGATAACTACATCATATTATATGGACCTCCTCCTTTGTCATCTCCATTCCCACATATGACTTACATTCCTCATTCAAAAGCACCACCTATTGCAGTTCCTTTCCCTCCCCTTCCTTCTCAGATTCCCCAAGAATCCTCTATCCTCCTTGATATCCAGAATACCTTGAAAACTATTAGAAACAAGATGAATTCAATGGAGAAGAGAGATATGGAGAGGTCTCAACAAAGGATATTTCCTTATGTGAATAAGGATCAAAGACATGGTCCTAGCAATAGTACTGGGGTTAGAGTAAATGCGATGTAAGAAGAGCCTGAGTGTTCTTCAGAAACAAGTCTGGTGAATGTATGGTGTTTGGTGTGCAATGATCCTCATGATTCACAATATTGTGTTATGTACCAACACCATGTACAATAGACTATGGAGAAAGTAGAGAGAAATAAGAAAGGAAGAGTGAACATGCTATGGAAACCAGATCAAATCATGGTTGGAAAATATCTTGAGGAGGATGGACCTATTTTTGTCATGAAAAGGTCAAGCAAGAAGGCACTACAGGTTGATCCAAAAAATATGGATCAATTTTAGGTCCCCTCTCAAAAGAAGAAGGATCCACCTTCCCAGAGCAGTGATACTTTCCCTATCCCCCAGGCCAAAGAAAAGGAGGTCAATATTCCCAAGATATTTGAGAAAGAAACTAAAGGAGATAGAATGAGATCCAAGAATGAGGCTCAAGAGAGGCTTAGGTTCCCTTCTATTACCAAGAGATAGAGAATTGAGGCCACACAATAGTATAAAAGAAAGTATGGTGAGCCAGAGAGAAGGCCTGAGAGACCTACCTCTACCAAGTCTGAATATAATATTATGGAAGAAATGAAGAAGATACCATCCAAAGCTAACCTATATGATACTCTCTTCATTCTTGATCCAAATAGACCTACTAAAAGCTTCTCTAAACAAATATCCATAGGAAAAGTAGGCCACCACAATCCTCAGCATACCCTCTAAAAAGAAGGAAATGTCCCCTACCACTTTAAAGAACAAACCCCCTCCTTTTTACATTTCTCTAAGGATGGAGGGGTGGATTGTCTACAACTGTATGATTGACTCAGGGGCATCCACTACAGTCATGCCTAAAGTAGTCTATGAAGAGATGGGTATGGAATATACCATATCTTACCTTGGAGTTCTGTAGTTAGATGGGACACCTAGTGAAGATAGTGGGAGTGATAAAAGATGTCTTGATGAGGCTACATAGAGCACCTGAGGTAACCATAGTGCAAGAAATAGTGGTGGTGGACCTAGAGCCTTATTTTAGCTTATGCCTTTCAAGAGAATTCACTACAAAGTTGGGTGGATGCATGTATATGGACTATTCTAGCATGGTGATTCCTTTCAAAGGAAAGAGGATAAGAATAATACCTGAGAAGCCTGTGTCTTATCACATTGAAAAAATTGAAGAGGACATGTGCAATCTCACTCCTCTAGAGGAATTTGAATTTGTGGATAACTTTGAAGAGTTGGATATTGAAGATGAATTACCTTTCAGAGAGGATTATAGTCAATTTGGGACAGGTATGGGCACATACAATATTTTTGTAGAGATAGAGAAAAGAGTTCCTACTATATCTAACCAATACTTGAGAGAAACAAAAATATGGACCATGCACTTTGATGGTGCTAGATGCAGAAATGGTGTTGGTGTCAGTGTAGTATTATAGTCCCAATAAGAAGGGACAAAGAGTTTCACATATAGGCTAACATGGTCATGCACTAATAATGCTGCAGAATATGAGGCTCTATACCTTGGGCTAATGCAAGCTGAAAGCATGGGCATCAAGATCTTGAACATATATGGTGACTCTAAATTAATTGTAAATCAGGTAAGGGAAAGGTGCAATAGTAAGCACCATTACCTGAAAGCATATAGAAATAGGGTATGGGATTTGATGGAATCCTTTGATGCCCTAAACATAAATTTTATTCCTAGAAGAAAGAATACCTTGGCATATTCCTTAGCAGTAAGGGGAGCTAATTTCAACCCTTCTGTAGACATAGGAGTTACGAAATACAAAGGGATCAAAATTATTTTCAGGCATACAGTGCCAGATAAGTAAATTTTCTGGTAGGTCTTTGAAAGTGATGAACAAATCATTGATTTTCTAGTGAGAGAAGCCTATTTATCCACTTTTCAAGAGGAAAATCTAGAGGATATTGATCAATAGGATGTCATCCAACTCAAGAACAATCACATACCTAGAGGGTTGGTTACTCTAGAGAGCCTGTTTGACAATGAAGACAGGAAAAATATTAGATCCATGGAAATCAATGAGAAAATCTATAAAGAAATTGAAATTGAAAAGGAAAAGAAGCTCAAGGTTGGATTCCGATGTTCTCTGGAAGAAGAGGAGGATATCAAAGCTTTATGCCTGAAGTACCAAGACATTGTAGCTTGGTCATATGAGGATCTTAAAGTATATGACAAGAAGGTCATCCAACACACAATTGAGCTAGAGCCTAATGCAAAACCATTCAAGCAAAAACAAAGGCCTGTGAATCCTAGGATCAAAGCCATAATGAGAGAAGAACTATTGAAGTTTCTAAAGGCTAAGATAATTTATCCAATCAAACATTCAACTTGGGTAGCCAACTTGGTACCTATAAGGAAGAAGAATGGTGACATCCGCTTGTGTGTAGATTTCAAAAATCTCAATCAAGCATCACTAAAGGACCACTACCCCCTCCCACAGATTGATCAAATATTGTAGATTATGGTATATGGTAGGAGTAAAAAGGTTCTCACTACTATATGGCTTCTCTGGCTATAACCAAATTTGGGTGAAGGATGAATATCAGTTTAAAACAACATTCACCACCAAATGGGGCACTTTTACTTATCATAGAATGCCTTTTGGGATATCTAATGTAGGAGCCACATTCTAGAGAGTAATGGACTATGCCTTTGGGGAGTTTATAAACAAGGTCATTCTAATATATTTAGATGACATGAATGTGTTCTCCCACAACAAGCAAGACCACTTGACACACCTAGAACAAGTCTTCCATAAGTGCAAAGAATTTGGCATCTCCCTCAATCCTAAGAAGTCATTTTTTGTAGTTCATGAGGGAAATTTTCTAGGCCATGTGGTCTCCAAAGAAGGTATGGCCATTGATCTATATAGAATCAAATCCATTCTTTCTCTTCCACTACCTATGAATAAGAAAGCTCTACAGTCATTCTTTGATCAGATAAACTTTGTCAGGAAATTCATATCTGATTTTTCTCAGAAGGTGAAGCCTATATTTGAACTGCTGAAGAAGAATTCAAATTTCAAATGGAATGAGGTAAGAAAACAAGCCTTTGAATCATAAAGTAATCCATTTCTACATTTCCAGTATTAGTCAATCTATAATTTAGCAAGGACTTCATTCTTTATGCTTATGGAGCCGAGGAAAGCTATGCATCAGTGCTCACCCAAAAGAATGATGAAGGAGAGGAGCACCCCATATTATTTTGGAGCTAGAATCTTCATGAATATCAGGTTAAGTATAATTTCATTGAGAAACAAGTATTTGTAGTAATGAAATCATTGAAAAAATTTAGGTAATACTTGGTTCAAAGCAAGACCCTAGTTTATGTGGTTCATCTGGATGTGAGAAGTTTCATTCTACAAGGTGAACTGGGAGATAAGAGAGTTGGTTGGATTACTAAGATCCAAGAATATGATGTGGAAATCCATCCTACCAAGTATGGTCAAAGGTATATCCCTATGCAAAGGCTTGATAAAAGCAACGGTTTCAGTAGAAGTGACAGCTTGTCAGTCAACAACAGATGATCAGGTTGAAGAATTACAGTCAGGTGAATCAGACAAGGTAGATCAGATGACTAAGTACTTTCAAATTGGGGTATGCCCTCATGATATTAATCCATCACAGAGAAGAAGATATAGGCTTCAGGATTTGAAGTATGTCTTATTACCAAAAGGTCTATACAAAATAAACCTTGATGGAGTCCTCTTAAGATGCTTAAAGGATGATCAACAACAAAAGGTCATAGAGGAGTTCCATGGAGGACTATCCAGAGGACACTTCTCAAGAAGAGTAATAACTTTGAAGATTATTAGGGCAAGCTATTACTGGCCTACCATATTTTTTGACACCTTCAAAGTCACTAGAGCCTATGATGAATGCCAATAGTATGTGGGAAGAACAAGGAATGCATCATTTCCCCTTAAGCCAATTCAAGTGGAAGAACCCTTCCAAGTAATGGGGTTTGGACTTCATAGGAGTTATCAATCCAAATTTCTTAGTTGGCCACAAGTACATTTTTACTTCTATAGACTACCTCACTAGATGGGTAGAAGCTATTCCTACAAAGAAATTAGACCAAGAGGTGGTGATAGATTTCATGGAAAGTTTTATTACAAGGTTTGGTGTTCCAGAAGCTTTGGTGAGTGACAATGGACCAACATTCATAGGAGCCATATATATTGAGTTTACAAACAAGTATGGTATTACCATAAAGAATACTTCAAACTACTACCCCCAAGGAAATGGATTGGCATAATCAACTAACAAGAATCTATTGAGAATTTTGAGAAGATCATTAGAGGGTAATAAGAGAAGTTGGCATCTACTACTGGAACAAGCTCTATGGGTAGATAGAATCACTACCAAGAAGTCCATCAAGACCTCCCCTTATGCCTTAGTATATGGCAAGGAGGTAGTGTTACCTATTCATTTGGATATTCCAACACTCAAGTTGATAAACACAGAAGATGAACCTAAGAAAAATCCAGTGGAAACAAGGTTGACACACTTGCTACAGTTAGAGGAGAAAAGAACTCAGGCATATGAAGATTTTCAAAAGCATTCAGTTGACATCAAGGCATGGTTTGATAAGAAATCTAGGTTTAAAAAATTCCAAGTAGGAGATTCTGTACTCAGGTGGAATGTTGAAAGAGCTAAACCAGGACACCATCAGAAGTTTGACTCCTTCTGGGATGGCCCTTTCAAAATAGCAGAAGTTAAGGAGACCAATGTTTTCCAACTTGAAGATCTTGAGGGAAACATACAACCAATTTCGGTCAATGGTTTCCACCTCAAACTCTATTTTTATTAAGCTAAGCTCATTGTAACATATGTACATACTTTGTATCATATCCTTTTTTCCATTTTATTTCAAAGTTTTCATTTTTGATAAAATGCTTAAAAAAAAAGAGAGAAAATTTTGCTTCAAAAAGCAAAGTGATGAGTTGCAAAATAGGCTAAGTGGTAATGGAATACAACATGGTACCAATCCACTCTCAAATAAGCTAATCAGTAAGGTAATGTTGCATGCATTCCAATCTACTCTTAAAGGACCGAGGTAGTAGCGGATCATGACCAGTGTTCCAATCGACCCAAGTTTGTGACTATTTTTGAGTGGAAAAGTAAAATCTTGCACAATGCCATTTTCAAAGAAAGAAATATTTGCAAAATCACCTCACGACCTTCCCACACCACTACGAAGGAAAGAAAGAAGATGAGCGATGCCACAAGTGCATAAAATTATTTCGTGCTTTAGCAAATCAGCAAGTGACGTAATGTCTCCAAGCCACCATGATGCATAAGTTTAATTTGAAAAAGTGTGCAAATGAATAGTTCTCATAGTGGTTGTATTAATGGTGGAAGGTGTACATGCAATGCCATTTAAAAAAGTGTTAAAGCACAAAGCTCATTTAATTATCAAAAGCAACACCTACCAAGCAGAAAGAGAGGAGAATAACAAATCATTGTCTATAAACGCTAGAGAAAGAGCATTCTAAATATTTATGCCAAAATGGATCCTAAGAAAGCGCTAATATATATGTAGAAAAGAGAAGTAGAGATGTATGACTATGTAAATCAGACGAGGTAGTTGGCAGATACTGTAATGACCCAAGTAAGGAGAAATTTCTTGAGGAGAAATTTTGAGTTTAGATACTTCGAAGGGAGACCAATTCGACCTCAAGGTATCATTTCTATAAAATCCTTCTTATTCTCTTACATCTATGATTCCGTTCACCATTATCCTAAGTTAATTTTTGCAATCATAAAATTTTATGATCCTAAGAGGAGGGCAATGAAAATAGCTAATGGCATGACATTATTTAATATTACTAAAGAAGCTTGTTATGATTTGTTTATCATAGGGGTAAGCCCATCCTTAGAACCTAAACAATTTGATATAGTATAACAAGCTAGGGTTTATGCTTCATTATGGCTTCTAAATAAAAGGAAGTCATGGAAAGATGGCTTCACTTCTAATTTATATGAATAAAGGAGGAAGATGATATGCCTGAAGTCCCAATTCCCATTGACCAATTTTCTAACCTAGAGCTCTATTCCATGCTAGCTTGTTTGGAGGGTTTGGATTCTAACCAATTCATGAGAGATTGGTAAATAGCCACTACTTACTGCATTTCTAATGAGAAAATATATGAACTAGGACTAGAGAAAAAGGGGATTAAGGCCATTTAATTTGACTATCAGGCTTTCCTTGCCAAAAGAATACATGAAAAATTGGTAAGAATGAAAAGGGATTCTAATACACCCTCTTTCTAGCATTGTTTGAGTTTGTTTTGGATGTTCTTTGCTATTGTAAGGAAGATGATACCTTGAATTTCGGTAAAAGAAAAGAATGACTAGGGAGACCCTATCCCCGTATACTATTGGACTACTCATTTGAGGAGCACTGAGTCTGTTTACAGATTTAACTTGGAATTTTTAGGGCTAACATTGAAGATAATGTATGGTAAATGCCCTAGGTTACCACCATTGACCAGAGAATTATTGAGAACAGAAGGTGCCGAATAAGGAGACTGGTACATCCTTAAATAAGGCACAGTGATTAGACTGTATGGCTTCACGGATAATCCTTTTATGCTTCCTCATTTTGTTATAAACAGATTATTAGGTCTAGAATATTTGAGGCAAGCAAATTTTATCAATATGAACTATGGCTCTGGAAAGAAAAGAAAATATTTTTTGACCTACCATAGCATTGATGATATAACTATCACCAAAAAGGGCCAGGGTGAACAAATCACCCAATATTTGGATAAGCTATGGTCTGTTCTACATCCCTGAGAGGTGGAGATACGACCCAGATGATAAATTCCATAAGAGGAACATTTCCCTCAATAGAGAGAAGGCCCACAAATTTGAAAAAACCTCAAGGTCTCATTTTGAGTAGGGCAGGAATAATAAAGAAAATGCTCCTTTAGATTGGAATGTTGCCAAGATGGAACAACTTCATCCATGGCTAGATTTCTATGAATAGATAGTTGATTTTTATTTAGATAGAAATGAAAGCCATCAATTGAAGGAGTGTACAATCAGATAAGTTGAGAGTAAAAAGAAAAGGAATGAAGCTAAGATAGTAGACTGGTGGAGGATGATAGTGGAAATCAACACAATAGAATCTAAGTTTGGGTGAGTAATCGACAATGATTTCTCTGATAGATATGATAAGAACATCACAACTTGGAAGGCAAAGGACCCAAATAATTTAGTGCTAATTTATAAGAAGCCACAACCAGGGTTAGATTCTCCATCCCCACCTTCACAAGAGGAAACTCAAGGAGAAGGGACTGATACTCCATTAACTGATACTGAGGCTCTTAAAATATTTGAATCCTCAATAGAGAAACTAGAGAATTTCCCTAAAGGGGCATAATTAATGAGTAGAATGCATTATTCTGATGAGAGAACCATTAGCATAGAAGTCATTGAACTAGTAAGTAGGCCCAAGTGCCTAGCTCTAGGTGGAAAGATCCCCACAATAGAAATATATTGGAATGAGAAGAATAAGAATTTGTGTTTACATCGACGAGTTTCGCCACTACAACTATAGTGGAGTTGAATACTATTTTTTAAGAATCATTGTAGGAAGGATTGTTCGGGAAAAATAAAAAGAATGATAAACTAGCAGTATTGCAAGTTATAAAAAGAAAAGTAAAAAAGGCACCAAAGAGAAATCAAAAGGAGGTCTGTAAAAAATAGAAGGTGGATAAGGAGAAAATTGATGAGGAAACCCCTATTTCAATTACAGAAGAATCAATACAACAAACACAACAACAAAGTACCAAGGCAGCTCTAGAACACCCTACATCTATAGGTGAAGGTATGATTTCTATCCCCTCTTCTCCTTCTTATCCTCTTTCCCAAAAGAAAACTCCTTACCCTTCTAAGGAAAAATTTGTAACAAAAGTGCCCTCTCCCCCTCATAATTCATTGCCTTCTTCACTAGCAAAGACTGAGGGCCAAGCCAACCCATCACCTCCACAATCATCTGAAATGCCTCCTCCATCATCTCTTGTGATCCCATCTTGGCCATATCAACCACCCACATCATCTAAATTCAAGTTGCTTTGTCCAAACCCACTCACCCTTCCCTGAGTTATACTTTAGTTCCCATGACTTTTCCAATTGTAAAAACATCAGTAGTTATAGAATCAACTGTAGTAATTGTTGGTCATAAAATCCTCACAGGAAAGGACTTTCGATGGGGTTTGCGTGCCCTGGACCTGCAACCAATGTTGAAAGGCCGAGGGGAAGAGATGCCCCTCGTGCCAATCTCCGGAGAAAGGCCAGCTCCTATACTAATCTACTTTTGGGGTTTGAGACAAGAGTGTAGGAAAGAAATAAAAGGAGTTCGGGTTAGAGAAAGAAATAAAAAGGATAAGGGTTAGAGATTGATGATTTAAGGTGGGGAAGAATAGGAAGCACGATCACTCACTAATAACTCGAATAGCAGCAAAGAACACCAAGAACAGATGAAAGAAACAAAATGCCAAACTTCCTATGTATCCTCTAGACGGGTTCACAGGGTTCTCCTTTCTCTTCTTGCTGGAATTCAAGATTCAGAGTAACAGTGATTGAGATAAGGGAATAATAGAAACCTCAATCCACTAGGCAGCATAAAGGAAGGCGACAAGGCATTTTTCCTCTCCTACGTATCCTTCAGGGTGAATTTTAGGGGTACAGTCCTCAATCGTATATCAGATTTAGGATTCAGAGTCTCAGTATACGAGTGCAGATAGACAAAATAATTAAGCATAGAAGGTAGCATAAAAGAGAGAAATGGAGTACAAAAATCTTTAGTATTAAATGCAGGACATCAAGTTATAGCAACTTTCTAGCAAAAAGTTCCCCCCCTTTTACATTGCAAGGCCTAGGTTTTTATAGAGGACCCGGCCCCCTGAATCATTATTACAAAATCAGCGGAGTATGCCCTCGGGCCCTAAGAAATCAGCTCCTCGCTACTGCTGCAGATGATCTCTCAAATCGACTACCAAAATTGGTAACGATGACCGAGTCAACCGGGGAAAGACGCATTAAATGAGACACCTAGATGTCCTTGGATTGCAGGTGCAGTGCTTGAGTGGCGGCCATGCTTGCCGGACTCTTCTTCTTGGGGTGATACTTCGCATCCAATTGCCAAAAATGTGCAGTGGGCTTATCAGGCAAGAAAATATGCATTTATGAGGCCCTCTGATTGCCTCAGGAAAATACCCAACTCAAGAAGCATTCTTGGGAAGCACCTCACTGATTTCTGCTTTGCAAAACTACTTTGGGGGCGTGGAGTGCCGAAGCTGATCCTCTTCTATCCTTTGCTGCTTCACTGGCAAAACTGCTTCACTGATGGGTTGGGACAAACACTTCGGGCCGATCTTCTTTTGAAACGGTGGTTCGGGGGAGTTTTGGCCGAAGTACTTTCTCGACTTCTACTGCTTCGGGAGAAATTTGGCCGAAGTGGATTTTAGAAATACTTCGGGCCCAAAGTATTTTCTTTGCCTTAGCCGATTCGGGCTATCTTTTCTTCTTTGAAAAACTCGCTTGGATGCCGCTTCGCAAACTCTTCACCCGAAGTAGTCGCTGGGAATGCTTTGGGTGCGAAGTATTTTTCTTGAATCTTTTCGGAAAAGTTCTCGCTCGAAGTGATGATTTGAAGCGCTTCGGGCCCGAAGCTCTTTTCTTTTCATTTTGTCCACCAGGGGCGATAGGGAAAACCAAAATTGCTATAACTTGAAAACAAAAGAAAACTTTCAACAAAACAAATATTATAAAAAGTTTCAATTTTTTTTGCCCCTTGGTGGAATGTGACAATAATGTCAACAGTAACTACCATCCTTTCATGGTTAGCTACTGAGTCTACTCTTCCCTATATTATAGCCTCTCCTCCTCCTGTAAGTTATCTTACACTCACAAATTTGCAAAATGAGAAGGAAATTGCATAGAAAATTCAAGATTTTTGGGTAAAAAAGTTGTCCAAATATTCAAAGAGGATGGCTACAAAGAGAAGTACTATGTCTGGTGACCTGATTTCAAGGCAAAGAACATCTAGATCCATTATTTCTTTAGTAAGACTAAAACTGAAATGACTACCCAGGACTATCGTCTGGAAGAGTATACAGAGGACATTGAGCAGTTACCTACTAAATATGAATTGGTTATAGCTAAATGCCACTTGGACACTTTCTATGTCAAGGTTGATATATACAAAGAGAAGGTCGACAAGGTAGAGTAGATAATAGAAAAGCTTGAGAATACAATCAATAACTAAAAATAGATAGAGAAAACTATCTGAAGTGAAGCAAAGAACTAGAAAAACAAATTCCAAGAGGTTAATAAGCTCAAAGAGCAAGTAGAGGAGAAAAAGAAAAAAATGAAGAACAAGCCAAAGAGATACAGAGCTTGAAGCAATAGCTTCAAATTGAAAAGGCTAAGTCTTTAGGCTTCTTGAAAGCAGGTCTAAAGAAATTAAGGAAAGAACTGTTATCTAAGATTTTGGAGAAATGCTTAGAACTACAACCCATCATTTACTACATGGATGATGCCATCCACCTACTTCAAAATACCCAAGAAGATCTGGATAGCTTCACCCAAGAACTACAACCCATGGTGGTTCCATCCGAGCAGATTTATAAGCTGGCAGATAGCAGGCTCAGTGAGACTGCTAAACATATTCCCAATAAAGAATGAAATACTGCTATATTAGCTACCAGAGTCATAGTAAAGAATAAAATATTGCTGTAAAAGGCTTGGATGTTGTTTTATAACGTGGAAAATACAATTCGAGATGTGGTGGACATCAATAAAGAGATGGTTTAAAATAGCTTCAAAGGGTTATGGCTCGAGAATAACACTTTATTATTGAAGGAAGAGATTAAAAAGAGTGTATCCAAGAACCTCCAATATGAATCTAAGATTGATGCTCTGGAAGAGCCAATTTATCAGGAGCGGGTTTCACAAATGATAATTGATCTAACCAAGCTCCGAGACCTGATGGAAGACTTGGTAAATAAAGGAAGTGCTATAAATAATGAAGATATTGTTGAGTTGGAGTACATTCACAAGTAGCTTAAGGATACTTCCAATACCCTTGAAGCAATCTGGAAGTAAGCTTTGCAAAATTTGAAGTTGATGGTGCAATTTTTTGGAAAGGATGTTGAGGAAAAAGATAAAGAGCAGGATTCACCTGTGGAAGAAGAAGAGGTTGAGCAAGACCAAGAGGATAATGTTGTAGAAGAATCTCAGTAGGAAGGTGAAGAACCAGATAGGGTTACTGCAAACCCTCAAGAGGCACAAGCATAAAGTGTTTTCTATTTTACACATTTTTGTAGTCATGTAGAAGTATTATATTTTTGTTTTGTTTTGAATCTGACACTATCATAAGATAATAATAAAAGCATGAAGCTAAGATATGCAGAGAATGAAATTTTTATGAAGGCATTCATATCATTTTTTGAAGAAGCTTTATAAGGAGAGCATAGCTTGAAGGATTGTAACTTTTTGACTCCTAATACCCAATGGATAAGACTCTGATTTCATTGTATTTACGAGCAAATCCACCTAAGAGGTGCCAGAATGTAGGCCCAAAATGGCCACATCCTTAGAAAACTTTAAAAATTTATTCTAAGGCATGAGAAAGCTCTAAATACACTAAGGATATAGAGTATTTTAGAGTGGATCCGTGCAAGAATGCTCCAATCCATTCAACACTTGTTTTTGTTTTTGCAAATATGAGCTAAGTATTCCACCCTGCCTGATACTTAGTGTATTCAGTAGCAGCTTAGTGTGAAGGTCTCAATCCACCATCCAAATGAGTTTAGATGACATCAAAACCTTTCAAAGTGCATATTGGCGATATTACTTCATCCTACATGCTCAAACGACTAAGTGTCGAGAATACCCATTTCACTGAGTTCCAAGGCTATTTTTGAGCAGAATGAGGACAAGCTTCGTGTTGCTTGGTAAGAAGGGCAAAAACACTTGGAAAGAAGTAAAGGTAGTGGAATAGTGCAAATATCATTTTTCATTACTTTTTGAGCAGATTGGGGTTTTCGTGGTCAAACCAAGTCAAAATTGATGGAGGAAAAATCAAGGAGAAGATTGCCACTTATATCTTATGCTACATATGTAATAATGAAATAAACTATTTTAAAGGGTTAGTTGAGTAGACTGACGATGAGCTTTACTTCACTAAAAAATTAGTATATTTCTTACTAAGTCTTGAATCCACTCGACGAAGCCATCTAAGCTAACGTCAGTGATATTTTAAGAGAGGATTGAAATTTTGCTCAAAAAGCAGTGTATTTTTTCTTGAAATCTTGAATTCACTGGTTGAAGCCATCCAAGCTGATGTCAGCATTCATTTTTGAGCAGATTGGTGATTTGTTCCACCCCGCTAGCCTATAGAGTTTTTTTGAGGTTTAATCGTAGTCGTTCATTGAGTGCATCAACGAAAAATATTTTGTTGACATTTTTCATGAGCATACAAAGGTAGATTATTGGTGGATGAAAGCCATTTAGTTTTAAGTGGGCAGGTAAAATGTCCAAGAATACCAAGAACCAAGAACCAGAGTGGTTATAGATCTATGATGGAATGGAGTTCTCAAGAAAGATGAATGGTTCAAATCTACTTTCTAATGGCCTGAGGTTCAATTGCCACTATCATATCAACAAGTTGTAGAGTCAAGCTACCATGGTGGATGACTTCCAGTGGATTTCCCGAACTCAACAAGTGAATTAAATGATGCCAGCATGACTCTTTACTGATTTGTCATACGTTGAATCCTTGTAATGTCTCCTCTAATTTATTTCATTGTAAACTATAAATAGAGGTCAAACCCTCAATTTTTAGGATTGACTCTAGTGTGTTTGCTTGCCCTACTGTGTAATATATTTTTAAAATAATGGAAGGAGCATTACTTAGATTTTTGACTCAAGATTTTCTATCTTTAATATCTTTCATTAAGAGGTTCGAGCTGCGAATTGCATTTATTTCAATGTTGTAATAGTTAGTTCATTCCATTTGTATTGGATTACTAGTTGTTAAGGTAATTAAAATATGTTCATAGTTAGATATATGTTGGCAAAAAGTTTATTTTTGCAAATTTTTAATGTTGATATGTTCTACTAAATTGGATTATTAATATATTAGATATTGAAATTACTTCTTGGAACATATCTCTATTCTACTTTATTGTATGAATATTCCATAGGTTTTGGGTGTTGCCAATCCTGAGTGTGGGACATTGGAAGTAGTTTGCTAGATATTTTCCTATGGATGCCTATGCTATTAGCCCTATCCAACCACTATTAATGCATAATTTATTAACCTTAAACCTTTTTCGAACCCTATTCCTCAAAACCCTTATTGATATTAATTGAGTCAACATTCTATTCAATTGACAAGGAACCAACCTACTCTGGAGGTTTGGGCTGAAGCAATATTTGGTCCATCCAATGTTGAGTTCTGAGCTATGACTATCGAGTGCAAGCCTGGCAAAAAAATTGGAAGATAGACAGTTGTAGTATCAAGTAAAACTTGATGAAAATTTAGATCCCAACATTAAGGTTTACAAATAATTGTAAACCTACAAGATATTCAACCAACATGGCTTTATAGTCTAAGTGATCTATTAGACACGTAACTTTTGTTGAGAGTATTATTTATGTCTTATTGCATGCTTATAAAGTAATCTAAGTGGAAAAGAGGGCCTTATTAATCCAATTCCTAATAAGGCTAACAAATAATTGTAGGCCTACAAGTTTTTATATTAATAAGGCTTCTTAGCTTGAGTGGTCTACTAGACAAGCAACATTTGATACGTTTGATATCATGACACATTTGATGTTGAATTTTAAGCTACATTATATCAGGTCCCAACATTTCAATATCATATAAAATATAATGAAGACTTAATTACAGAATAATATCAATGCATACAAATCTCATATAATATGAATCAACATAATATTTAACAATATAACAATATTATTGAAAGAAAATACTCACAATATTATTCATGAGTCAAATATACAATCTTGAGATTTGCTCTACATTTAGATACATTTCATGGAGCTTTGTCTCTATAATATAACCTTTGAAAGATGACTCTTCAATACTTGAATCCTCACATATCTGGGAGTTGCAACCTTTCCTATTTATTACATAAGATAATTCTTTCATGTTCTTTGGTTTCTCATCTTGCCACTTGTATACATGAATATTGACTCTCTATTTACTTGCACACTTAACTCTATGACACTTGCACACTTCTACATGCACACCTAATACATGATACTTGTGCACTTTATCACATTACACACTTGCACACTTAATTACATGATACTTGTGCACTTTATCACATTATACACTTGTGCATATCCTATACATATCCACTTACATAAAGGGGAAAGATAAATCACACTCCTAAACTATGGATTCAAACCCTACATTGTATCATATGTACCATGGGGGTACATTAGCATATACCAAATAATGTAATATTCTCCAACATCCCCCTATATTACATTATTTGGTTATTGAAGACTTAGTCTTCAATCTATTTCCTTCAAAATTTTATCTTGATCTTTAGTTTGAGATCCTTCTTCAATTTTTGCTTCATGTCTTTTGTTCTCCTTTATTTTGTGCTTTCCTCTATTCTTCTTCTTGGGTTTTCTTCATGTTCAACTATGATACAACTAGTGATATAACTTTTTAACAATGATTTATTAAGTCATCATAATTATACATTGTGGAATTTAAATATTCCCTATTGAAGCTAACATAAGATTCATTCAAATTATATGTGTAACAACTAACATATTTTTTCTTATCTTTTTTCCTAAAATATCTCAAAGGTGAGTAAAGACATGTACATCATTAAAAATTCTTTAGAAGAAAATATAATGGTATTTTGTGAATTCCACCATGTCCTAAAAATATTTTTATGAAGATAACTTTAAAGTGTTGTGAATTATTCATATTTTGCACTTTTGAGAAATAAAGATAAATTCTCTTTTAAATCATTTGATATTTCCTTCTTTTCATCAAAAACATATATCAAATATTGAGCATAAATTTTAACATATTCACTGTTTCTTCACTATCTTTATTGAATACATTTTTAATGATTTCTTCCATCAAAATATTTTTAAAATAATTTTGCAAATTCAATACTTTAAATTTTTTTTGAATCCTTTGAAGTAGAAATCCTTTTATCTTCCTAATTTGTTAAATTTGCAATTTCTCTAAATTCCTTAAATTTTAAAATTTCCAAATATTTTCCTTTTGGAGTAGAAAAGTTTATCTCTCCAAAATCTAATAAATTGATCAAATTTTCAAAAATCAAAATTTTAAAATAGATTGCAAAATTAATTACAATTATAAAAATATCAAATTTCAGTAATTTTCAGTCTTTCAAAAAAAGTTGAAGTCCTTTTAACTCCCACCTTAATATTAAATCCTATGGGGTTGAATTGCTTTTAAATCCCTCAAGTAAATAAAGTTCCTAAGTTTTCAATTTCATAAAATTAATATAAACTTAGGAATTTAGCACCAAATTTAATAAATAAAAATAAAGGTAATGTTCTTACCTTTTATTCTCTTGAAATATGATGGGGGACCGAAAAACACACTTCTGCAAACCCTACTTTTTCATTAAAATCAACTATAAATATACATCAAAAATAAATAGCCCGCAGGCTTTACAATGACCAGCGCTTGGCTTGGTCTTCTCTTCTCGCTTCTACGCTCTAAGTGCATTCCCCGATCCACCACCCGAACAAATACAATAAACTAGGTTTTTATAGAGGCCCCGACCATCTGAAGCATAAACTCACGCATAAATGGATTCACCAACCCGATTAATTACATTAACACAAAAACCGGGACACCAACCCGATTAAAGACCCCTCTCCACACGGTCCTTGTCACCACTGAATCCGTCAGATTCTTTGCGCGCCCATCCTCTTCGTTCCCCACGCTTCTGGGTAATCCCCCGCTTTAACTTTAGCTTGTGCCATGTGTCATCTTTGAACGGTTCTCGAAAATACCATTCCCGCCATCTCTTTCTCTTCCCGCACCTTCTTCTCTCTCCATCGCGATATCGTGACATGTCACGATATCGCGACGTTTCTGCTCCTCTACGCTCCTTGGCACTTTTGGTCGCGATATCGCGACATGTCACGATATCGCGACCAACTCTCGCTGCTTGCCTACTTTCAAATTCTTGTCGCGATATCGCGACCGTTCTGCCACTTACTCCCCTGCTTTGAAAATTGTCACGACATCGCGACGTCGCGAAATCACGACGTCACGATATCACGACCGTTCTGCCTTCCAGCCTTTTGCATCGATTTTTGTCACGATATCATGATAGGTCGTGATATCGTGACCTTTGCCTTCTACTGCCCCTCGTCTGCCTGCACTGGTCGTGATTTCATGACAGTCATGATTTTGTGACATGTCATGAAATCGTGACCTCTCCATTGCTTTCCCCCGCTGCTGCCTTGCTGTCATGATTTTGTGACGTCATGAAATCGTGATGTCGTGATTTCACTAAACTTCTCTACTTTCGCCTCTTCGCTGCTCCATTGTCACGATTTCGTGACATGTCATGAAATCGTGACCTCTCCATTGCCCTCGCTGTGCCACCGCTCTGCTGTCGTGATTCTGCGACATGTCACGATTTCGCGACATGTCACGATTTTGCGACCTGTCGCGATTTCATGACATTTTTTCCATTATGCCACATTTGCATTTTTTCGTCGTGATTTCACGACATGTCGTGAAATCGTGACGTTCTTCTTCCTCTGCCTTAAATTTTTTTCTTGCCTTCTTCTTCCTGAGCCGACTCTTCAGAAGTGGCTCTCCCGCAACTGGATGCTTCTGCTGCAGGTGCTGCTGGATGCTCCTGCATCAGACACCTGGGGTAAGTGGAGAAGTGATCTTCACTTCTGCTTTGTCTGGTCACTGCCTCTTGCAGCACTTCTAGAATTTTCTCTGCCTCAACAGCCTGCTCCATCTCCTCCTCTTTGCCAGTTAAATTTTTGCCTTCTTCTAGGCAAATCCTGTCACTGCTGCACTCTTCTACAACCTTTTTCAGCTTCAACTTCTGATGCACTCTGACATCTCTCTTTCTCTGTCTTTCTTCCCACCTTTTACGATTATCCTCTTGCTCCCACAATTTCATTCAGAGCCACTCTTCTTGTAGGGACTTCAACTGGTTCTGCAAAGCTATGAATTCTTCTTCTGTCACCATATATTCCTTGTTGTCTCGGCTTCTTCGGGGATGCATTTTTTTTTTTTTACCAGGTCCCAACGTAAACTGCCTCCTGCTCGACGAATCGAATTATGCACTCAAAGACCCTAACTCACTCTCTCTCTCAGAACCCTACCACAGATCCTGGTGTAACTGCCTCACATCCGACGATCTGTTACACACTTAGGAACTTCTAGCTCTGATACCACTGATGGGGGATCAAAAAACACACTTCTGCAAACCCTACTTTTTCATTAAAATCAACTGTAAATATACATTAGAAATAAATAGCATGTAGGCTTTACAATGACCAGCGCTCGGCTTGGTCTTCTCTTCTTGCTTTTATGCTCTAAGTGCATTCCCCGATCCACCACCCAGACAAATACAATAAACTAGGTTTTTATAAAGGCCCTGACCCTCTGAAGCATCAACTCATGCATAAATGGATTCACCAACCCGATTAATTACATTGACATAAAAACCAGGACACCAACCCGATTAAAGACCCCTCTCTGCACGGTCCTTGTCACCACTGAATTCGTCAGATTCTCTGTGCGCCCATCCTCTTCGTTCCCCGTGCTTCTGGGTAATCCCCCGCTTTAACTTTAGCTTGTGCCACGTGTCATCTTTGAACGGTTCCCAAAAATACCGTTCCCACCATCTCTTTCTCTTCCCGTGCCTTCTTCTCTCTCCATCGCGATATCATGACATGTCGCGATATCGCGATGTTTCTGCTCCTCTGCGCTCCTTGGCACTTTTGGTCGTGATATCATGACATGTCGCAATATCGTGACCAACTCTCACTGCTAGCCCGCTTTCAAATTCTTATCGCGATATCGCGACATCGCGATATCATGACCGTTTCGCCGCTTACTCCCCTGCTTTGAAAATTGTCGCGACATCGTGACGTCACAAAATTACGACGTCGTGATATCGCGATCATTCTACCTTCCAGCCTTTCGCATCGATTTATGTCACGATATCACGATAGGTCGTGATATTGTGACCTTTGCCTTCTGTTGCCCCTCGTCCGCTTGCACTGGTCACGATTTCGCGACATGTCATGAAATTGCGACCTCTCCATTGCTTTCCCCTACTGCTGCCTTGCTATCGCGATTTTGTGACGTTGCGAAATCACGACATCATGATTTCACTACACTTATCCGCTTTCGCCTCTCCGCTACTCCGCTGTCACGATTTCGTGACATGTCATGAAATTGCGACCTCTCCATTGCCCTCGTTGCGCCACCGCTCTGCTGTCGCGATTCTGCGACATGTCATGATTTCGTGACATGTCGCGATTTCGTGACCTGTCACAAAATTGCGACATTTTTTCCACTGTGCCACCTTTGCATTTTTTCGTTACGATTTCATGACACATCATGAAATCGCGACGTTCTTCTTCCTCTGCCTTAATTTTTTTTTTCTTGCCTTCTTCTTCTTCCTGAGCCGACTCTTCAGAAGTGGCTCTCTCGCAACTGGGTGCTTCTGCTGCAGGTGCTGCTGGATGCTCTTGCATCAGACACCCGGGGTAAGTGGAGAAGTGATCTTCACTTTTGCTTGGTTCGGTCACTGCCTCTTGCAGCACTTCCAGACTTTTCTCTGCCTCAGCAGCCTACTCCATCTCCTCCTCTTTGCCAGTTAAATTTTTGCCTTCTTCCAGGTAGATCCTATCACTGCTACACTCTTCTGTAGCCTTTTTCAACTTCAAATTTTGATGCACTCCGACATCTCTCTTTCTCTGTCTTTCTTCCCACCTTTTACGCTTCTCCTCTTGCTATCGCAATTTCATTCGGAGCCACTCTTCTTGTAGGGATTTCAACTGGTTTTGCAAAGCTATGAATTCTTCTTCTATCACCATATCTTCCTTGCTATCTTGGCTTCTTCGAGGATGCATTTTTTTTTCTTTTTTACCAAGTCTCAGCGTAAAATGCCTCCCGCTCGGTGAATCGGCTTACGCACTCAAAGACCCTAACTCACTCTCTCCTCTCAGCACCCTACCACAGATCCTGGTGTAACTGCCTCACATCCGGCGATCTGTTACACACTCAGGAACTTTCGGCTCTAATACCACTGATGGGGGACCAAAAAACACACTTCTATAAACCCTACTTTTTCATTAAAATCAACTATAAATATACATAAAAAATAAACAGCCCGCAGGCTTTACAATGACCAGTGCTCGGCTTGGTCTTCTCTTCTCGTTTCTACGCTCTAAGTGCATTCCTCGATCCACCACCCAAACAAATACAATAAATTAGGTTTTATAGAGGCCCCGATCCTCTAAAGCATCAACTCATGCATAAATGGATTCACCAACCCAATTAATTACATTAACACAAAAATCAGGACACCAACCCGATTAAAGACCCCTCTCCGCACGGTCCTTGTCACCACTGAATCCGTCAGATTCTCTGTGCGCCCATCCTCTTTGTTCCCCATGCTTCTGGGTAATCCCCCACTTTAACTTCAGCTTGTGCCACGTGTCATCTTTGAACGGTTCCCAAAAATACCATTCCTACCATCTCTTTCTCTTCCCGTGCCTTCTTCTCTCTCCGTCGTGATATCATGACATGTCGCGATATCGTGACGTTTCTGCTCCTATGCGCTCCTTGGAACTTTTGGTCGTTATATCGCGACCAACTCTCGTTGCTATCCCACTTTCAAATTCTTGTCGCGATGTCGCGATATCGCGATGTCGCGATATTGCTACTGTTCTGCCGCTTACTCCCCTGCTTTGAAAATTGTCGTGACATCGCGACATCACAAAATCGCGACGTCACGATATCGTGACCGTTCTGCCTTCCAGCCTTCTGCATCAATTTTTTTTGTGATATCACGACAAGTCACGATATCATGACCTTTGCCTTCTGTTTCCCCTTGTCTACCTGCACTGGTCGTGATTTCGCGACAGTCATGATTTCACAACATGTCACGAAATCGTGACCTCTCCATTGCTTTCCCTCGTTGCTGCCTTGCTGTCGTGATTTTGCGACGTTGCAAAATTGTGACGTCATGAAATCATGACATCGCGATTTCGCTACACTTCTCCGCTTCTGCCTCTCCACTACTCCGCTATCGCAATTTCATGACAGTCGTGATTTCGCAACATGTCGCGAAATCGTGACCTCTCCATTGACCTCGCTGCACCACCGCTCCGTTGTCGCGATTCTGCGACATGTCGCGATTTCGTGACATGTCACGAAATCGTGACATTTTTTCCACTGCGCCACCTTTGCATTTTTTTGTCGCGATTTTGCGACATGTCACGAAATCGCGACGTTCTTCTTCCTCTGCCTTAAATTTTTTTTTCTTGCCTTCTTCTTCTTCCTTAGCCGACTCTTCAGAAGTGGCTCTCCCGCAACTGGGTGCTTCTGTTGTAGGTGCTGCTGGATGCTCCTGCATCAGAATATTAGGTCAAATTGACCATGAACATCTGATTATGCATCATTCTAATTGAAAATTCTCATAGTAAATGATTGTTGCACTATGACAAACACTCTTAATGGATAAAATAGAGTAATGAGTGAATCACTTAATGATTGGATATTACAGTATTGTGTAACATTCATGCAAATATTTCCTTTCATATCTCCCATATGTTGTCTATCCTACCTATGTGATAATGATTCTATCAAAAAACTCAAAAATATTAGCACTAGAGTTGGTTGTCTTCCTTTGGCTAAATTGAATTACATATGGAATGGTGCTATTGGCTTGAACAACTCATATCACTCAGGCACTCTAGCTGCACTAAATTAGAATATTGCTTTGGATCCAACAACATGTCTCACTTAGGCACTCTGACTAGATGGAATTAGAATAGCGCTCTAGCTCAAATAACTTGTCTCACTCAAGTTCTATGGTTGGACTTGATTTGTGTCTCGTATTAATAGATTCAGTATAAAACTTGATGCTTCAACTTATACTTTTTTCCTACTTTGTAGCTATTGTGTGGAACTCCCACTTACCCTTTTAAGATGTGTCACATCATGAAAATCCTAGACGTCACAACCAGTTTGTAGACTCTGGTGGGTCTACCTCTTTGACCTAGGAAAATATTATCTATAAGACTCTAGATAGATCAGGTCAGGTAAGGAAACCTAGGATGATGGGCTTGGATGTTTATTGTTATGATATTATAACCCATGTTTCACCAGGTTAAGCATTTTTAACATTAGTTTTTGTTCTTTTTGATCTAACCATGTAGCATTCAAATTAATCAAACCAGTCCAGTGCCATGTCCATTGGGTAGTCGTAGCAGCTTTATGAAATTCATGAATTAATAGAGAAATGGGAAAGAGAAACTAGTTCATTTAGATTTATTCAAATGATGTAATAAAAATGAACCATCAAACTAGCGAAGAGAGGGCACTATTCACACATTTGGATACCGTAATATGAAAATAGGCAACACACAAATAATTAACACTGGAGATACTAGGAACAAAGTTGGAATTTATATTCATCAAAATATTACATAAAAGAACCTAGTAGAGTGCTCGAGTCTATATAACAACATTTACAATTACACCCCTATTTGAATATCGTAACAGGGGGTTGTTCCTCTCCATCCTAATTGTAGTGATGTAAGAGTCTCCAACTCTTTATGCATCCACTGGAAATGATCTCAGCTGGTCAAGCTTCTTGGATAGTTCTTGGGTAATGATAGAAGAAATGGCGATGTAAGAGATAAAGGAAAAACACACAGAGGGAAAATACGACTAACTTTAAGACACAACTATACCTGGACAAAAATTTTTCTATCTAAGGCTTGTTAAACTCTTTCATTGCAATGCTTATCTATGTATAGTGCCAGGAGGAGATCGGGTCATGATGTAATTGCTTTTCCATCTGTCCTCCATCTGACCTGATCTCCTGTATTATATAAAATTATGGTAGGGACAAAAAGGGATAGGTAGCCCACTCCATTCTTCCTATAATTGCTCTTCTTATGTTCCAATGCCCCCACCACCTTGAGAATGTGGCTCTAGTATGCCTTGATCAGTTACATCCTTTGTTGTGTTAGACCCCACTCCACCTTATTTGTTATTGGGCACCTCTTCTTGTGGGTCCCCCACCACTCATTTTTTGAGATTCTGTAGCCTCTGGTTAATGTAGAAACAAGCCTCATCATGGAATAACAAGGTAAATTTTAACATGTTGACATCTTGGGTAATATTATTTACTCATTCCTTAGACCATTCCATGGTGTTATCAGAGAATACACATAGACAATCTATTAACTCAACCAAGGAATTAAATTGTCTCATCAACTTCATATTTTGACCAAAATCAAATTCTTGTATCTTATTAAATATTAGATCTTTAATGTTAGGTGCTTGGAAAAAATACTCCAACGTGAACCCATAGTCATTGAGTTCATTATCTAATTCTTCTTCGGAGCTTGCTATCTCTTAATCCCATTAATGCCAGTTCAACCTATTCTGCAAGCAAATGAAGACCTTTGTGTACTCCTCTACGAAGAAATAGATGGTTTTGTCTCCTAGAGTGACCACCCCCTCATTGAATTCCATGTAATTTTACTTGAATTTTTGAAATACAGGGTATATCATATTTATCCTTTGATTTACTTATTGCAAAAGGTCCCTTAAAGCATCTACAGTGTACCTTGTGGCATAGATATTATAAAATATTGTTGTTAAATTGGACATATTCTCTTGCACTTTATCTTTCATTTCTTGCTTCAATTCTTCAATGATAATGGGTGATCATCAGCCTGTACGGTAGTACTCTGAGAGGAAGTCAACATTTGTCTTAATTGATCTATCTCAACTTGCAACTACTATGCTTTTTTCTATAATTGTTCTACTTTTGTGGCCTTGATATTTAAAATTGTCAACTCATTTTCTATAGCTTCTACCACCTGCACCTGAGAGACCATATGTGATTTCATCATGTATATAGGACCGATCATAACCATCATCACTCCTATGTCAAAATAAATCGTGGCTTCCTTTAGGTTCAGTGGTAAGGGAAGACAACCTTAGAAATGAATACATCACAAGTTTCTTATTTGTTGTTCTCCTAACCTTGCTCACTCCTTTACTAAGAGCTCTCTACCCCTCCATGTCCTATATTTGATCCTCCTCACTAACAGTGAATTGAATCACTTATATCACCCTAATTAGTGTGAAATTCTCAATATCTAGATATGATGAATCAGTCTTGGACTTATTTCAGGAGGGAGACCATGAGGGTCTCTCCATATGGACTTCATACTCCTAGAGTATTTTTTACAATCCCCTTGCTTCTTGTATTTTCTTTAGTGCCTTGGGAGGAATTGGATATTATTTTTTATTGATAACTAGGGTGGAAAAGACCAAAGAAGATTGGCCAACCACCAGGTCTATCTAGCTGGATGGAGATATCAAAATCTAGGATGAGGTCATAGCTAAAATTTGTGCCTGATATGAGGGATGAGCTACTAACTTCTTTCCCCTTGAAATTGTAGTGGGGGAGCTGGAAGACACGAAGAGTCTTGTCTACTCCCAATGGGTGGCATCTGAGATTCACATTGTTACCTCACATATTCTAAATCTTGGTTGATAATTTGAAGGGTGGGATCCTAGAAATCTTCAGGTACTATAACGAGGACCAAGGGGACCACATTGTTCATCAAAAAATTCTTGTGAAGCCTTGGATCGATGATATAATCACCCACTACTTCTAGCTTGCTGTTGGGCCTATCCTGTATTTTCCAAACCAATTTTAGTGATAGGTCCTACGTGAGGGATTTCTACATTTCATTTTCAAAGTCATAAATCCTGTGTGTAACCTATAATAGGGGCAGTTTCCCTGTAATAGTCTGTTTATGTAAGCCAAAAGTATCGTAAGACCTCCAGGTGACCTCTAAGAAACAATATGTATCCATGTTCCAAATGGTCCCCAATAAACTAAAATAACCCATGTATATGTAAGGGCCCATTACACAAGGGATGGGCAGCCAAGGAACTCCTCTCTTCTTCCTTATGGATATAATTTTTACTTGAGAAATTTTCCTGGTTATTTTTGGGATAGCTATGGAAGTAGGGCAACAAAAATAACTCTCTTGTATGCAAAGCAAATGGTCTTGAACTGTGGTGGAATTCACTCCCCCTACTTGAGTGACCAACAATTTTTCCATTTGAACCAAAACCAATTGAATTAAGAATGACTAATATGAGAAAGGAGGAAGCTACTCTTTGTATGCAAGAATAACTTCCTATAATTCTATCAATTCCCATTCGATATTGTCACTAATAGCTTTCTCCCACTTGTACATGGGCATATGATCTCTTTTGTTACATTGAATGATAAAAAACTTAACCTCAATAAACTATTCCAGATCCTTCTTCCCCAGCACTAGGTTGATCATATCTGCATAATATTTTTTTGGTAGATAAGATACTATAGCTTTAATACCGGGTTTTATAGGTTGGCCCAAAACCTTTTACAAAAATCAACCTAGGGTTGTTGATGAACATGTCCTTACTAAGGATCATATATATGTAAAATCTACATGCTGCAAAAGCCATTATATCCGGTAAGGCACATAGCCTGTTTATCAAAAAGAAACTTCCCATACAAAATTTTGGGTATACCCCAATAAAATACACCTACATCATAATTACAAAAAAATAAACAAACACTGATCCCTTCCTTGAAATAGTGGAGAAACAAAAAGTTGCAGACACACATAGCAAAGTACTAAAAAAAACTCCCACAAGCTCTGTATTGACAGTTACTCTTAATAATTCTTTGGTAATTAATTTCTTCCATATATGACATGCTTTGGGACCACATCCCGTCTTGGCCAATCGGCCTTGGAGAAGTGAACCTGCTGGCTAGATTTATGGTGGTGGTTATCTGGTGGTCCACGTGGCTCTGGTTTGAAGTCTTATATTGCCATTTATTTCTTACCTTGTGATTATCAACCAACCTCAAATTACTAAGATGACTAGGAGCCATGTTATCTGACATGTGACTGTCCCCATTAGTCTTTGTGGTATTTCCAAGCAACATCCATGAAGACTGATAGCTCGGATAATTTTTATTGTGAGTCCATTTCAAAAAAGAGGTGGGAATACTCCTAGCCTTCGAACTTACAATGCCTTCCCTGTTGGTAAATTTGACTATCATTCTTGGAATTCTTATTGAATAAGCTCCTCTACTTAGCTCGAGACACCATGTTCCCATTTGAAAATTTTGTCACCATCGACACCCAAATTGGCCAGCTTATCAACAATTTTGTTAGCTTCCCGAAAGACATGTTGGGCTTTTCTGTCCTGTCTTCCCTAGAAAAGGATCCTAGCCTCTTCAAAAATTGTTTTAATCCTCCAAGGAGGTGTTTTCAAATTATTTAGGAGATTTATAACATGCATAGAGTCTCCTTCTATGATCAAATTGCCTTCTAAGTATTGAGTCATTTGAAGGCCTCTCCACATAGCTCTAGCTTCAACTTCGTTGTTCATCCTTGTTCCCAAATATTCAAAAAATGCAAGCATCATATTCCCATTATGATCTCGCACAATACCGCCAGTGCCTAATCTACTAGGATTGTCCTTAGCTGCTCCATCAAAATTAAGCTTAAACCAACCCGTAGGAGGTGGGGACCACTTGGCTCTGGGGTTGACTACCCTAGGCACAAACTCATCCATAAAAAATTGAGCAATCATGGTCTCCTGCAGATGAGGTTTACGACTATCAAAATGGATAAGGTTAACATTCTCATTGGCAAAGGATAGGATCCTAACAATGATAGCTTGATGATCATTGATAGACTCATTAAAGACTCTATGGTTCCTTTCTAACCAAACCTGCCAAAGATAGTGATTGAGACAAATTTTCTACATGTATCTAAGTCTTTGGCTTGAAAAGGGGCAAGGCCATTGGACAAAAAAATCAAGTACGATGGCTGGTTTAACCCAATAAATATTGAAGGCCTAAAAAACCCCACTTAGGATAGTCAAGGAAAAATGACACTCAAGGAAAATGTGATAAATGGTCTCCCAATTAGCCCTACATAGATAACATCGATTAGTGATACAAATACCTTTACACATCATATTATCAATGGTTAGAATTCTTCCTTGGATAACCAACCATGAAAAGACTACAATTTTTGGAATTAAATTTTTATCCAAACTAAGTCCTTTTGGAGGACAAAATCCTCGTCATCAAGCAGAAGCTTGTAAGCTTATTTAATAGTGAACTGCCCATTTTTCATTGGAGCCCAGGTCACTTGATATTCCTTGGGTCTCATGGGGATAAACTATTTTCTAAGAATGTTACAAAGATCATTTGATTCCACTTAAAATACCTGAATCCTTATTTGTTTCCACTTCATTCTACCTCTGTCCTTAACCATATAATCGAAGACTTTTCTACCAATGAGTTCTTTCGTGATATCTCTGATTTGGGCTAAGTTAGGATATTGCATCAGTGGTTCATCCTTAGCCCACCTGTCATTCCAACAATTTATCCTCTCACCATTGCCTAAAACCCATCTTAAACCTTTTTTATGATTTCCTTACAATTGAGAATTGCTTTCCAAAAAGCAGAACCTCTGATTGGAACTAAGTCACTTAGAAATTCCATATTTTGAAGATAATTTCATTTTATGATAGTTGTCTATTCATTTTCTTCACCAGAAATGAGGTGCCATGCCTGCTTAGCTAGTAAATCTAAATTCATATGAGCAATTCTCCTCAGACCTAAGCCCCCATTTTCCCTGGTTCTGCAAACTTTGGTCCATCCTACAAGGTGTATCCTTTTTTTCTCCTCTGATCCAGTCCATAGAAATTCTTTTTTGAGTTTCTCAATTTTCTAGAAAATCTTCACAGGGGCTTTGAAAATGGAGAGGAAATATATTGGAATGCTCTAAAGAGAGGCCTTAGTGAGGGTCAAATTTTTTTCTTGAGATAGAATATGACCTTTCCATCCAACAAGTTTTTTTTGAATTCTTTCAATAACCTAGTCCCACATTGACTCTCTCGGAGAACCAATGAAAAGAGGGAGACCAAGATATGAAGTGGGGAGGTTTTCTATATCACACACTAAAATTTCTACAATCCTTCCTTACCTCTGAATGGGGGTGTTCAATAAATATAACTTGCTTTTACTAAAATTAACTTTCTGACCAGTAGTGTCCTCGTAGAGTTACAAGATGTATTTAATTCTTTTGGCCTCAACCATCGACGCCTTAGTCAATATAAGGGTATCATCGATGAATTTTTGGTGAGAAACAACCCTAGTGAGAGATGTTGCCTTGATTCCCAAAATTAGCCTTGAACTACAAGCATTTTTTATGGTTCTACCTAAAGCTTCTGCCATAATGATGAATAACATGGGGCTGATAGGGTCCCCCTACCGAATTCCTTTGACTTTGAAAGTAACCAACAGTTGTTCCATTAACCAAAATCGAGAACCATGCTTTAGAAATGCATTATTTGATCAAATTAATCCATTGGTGGTGAAAACCAAACTTAAGGAGGATAGCAATTAGAAAGTCCCAATTTAGCCTATCAAATGCTTTGTTCATATCAAGCTTGAGGGCAAAAACATACATGTTAGTCTTATGAGCATAGTGCAAAGCTTCATGAATTGTGATAACTCCATCCAATATTGACCTGCCCTAGACAAATCTTTCCTGACATGGATCTATGATGTGAGGCAGAACATCTCTTATTCTATTTTCAATGGCTTTAGTTAAGATCTTGTAAGAAACATTTCATAGACTGATTGGTCTGAAGTCAGCCATAGATTCATGGGTTTGCTTCTTAAGAATTAGAGAAATAAAATTAGAGTTGATACCTTTTGGGATATGATTGCTTGATTGGAATTATATGACAGCAAAAATTACATCCTCACTTATGATGTCCCAAAAATATTGATAGAAACGAGGGGGAAAGCCGTCGGGTCCCGGGGCTTTGTCTGGCTCCATGCTAAACAAGGCTTCCTTAATTTAATCATCAGAAAAGGGAGCTAGAAGCTTAAGGTTTATATCCTCATTTATTATTCTAAGAATTTATTGCAAGAGAATATCTTTGGCCTCATTGCACTGCAATTTTTGACCAAGGATATAATTGAAATAAGTTACTGCCTCCTTTCTGATTTCTGTTAAGTCCTGAGTAATAGAACCATATGCTTTTTAAAAAAAAATTATCTTGTTATTTCTTCTGTTTCTAAGCGTGGTGATGTGAAAAAAATTGGAATTTGAATCTCCATATTTCAACCAAAGAGCCCTTGATTTTTTCCTCCAATATATTTCCTCACAGGCCAAAATGTTATGAAACTTTGCTAGTTTTGTTCGTTCCTCCTGCCTAGTAGTTTCATCAGCATCACCATATTGAATCCTATGATCAATTATATTCAAAATTTCAACAACCTATTTTTTATTTTCAAAGAGGTTCCCAAAGACCTCTTTGTTCCAAGTTTGAAGCTTTTCCTTAACAAACTTTAATTTGCCAGCAAGTTTAAAAGTTGCACTACCCCTGATAGACTACTGCCACCAATGAATTAAGTTATCTCTAAAATTGGAATTTTTGATCCACATAGATTGAAATCTAAAAGGTTTCTTGAAGGACAAAGAGTTAGGGATCTCAAACAAAGTAGGATTATGATCAGAGGTAATTTTAGGAAGGGCTTGTAGGGTAGAATCACCGAACAGAGTTGTAGCCTCCTTTGATAGAAAAAACTTGTCAAGCCTTTCTTGAATGAGATGACACCCTATTTTCCGATTGATCCAGGTATAATTTGCTCCTCTAAGTTTTACATCGATCAACATGTTGGAGTTCACAAAGTCATTGAACTCATCCATGCTCCTGATAGGTGGTCCATTTCCACCCATTTTGTTTGAAGGGTAAAGAGGAGTGTTAAAATACCCAGCCAAAATCCAGGGGACATTATGGAAGATTTCACTAAGATTGCCTAAGTACTCCCACAGTAGAGCTCTCCCTTGAATTGAATTCGGGGCATAAATATTTGAAAGGATCCATGACCTGTTGCTATTTATTTCCTTAAATAAAACACTAATAACCCTATCATATTTATGAATAATGGTTCCTTCTACTATTCGAGGATCCCACAAAGTGATAAGAACTCCAGACGCTCCTATGGATGATTTACAAACCATCTCCCCTTGATTCTAGAATTTTTTTGCTACTTTTTTTGACTGAATATCATCAGTTTTTATTTATTGCAACATGATAATAGTTGGATTCACGTGATTTCTTATTGCACTGACTTCCCTGTGTTTGGGTAGGCCATTGAGGTCTCTCACATTACATGAGAGGAACTTCATTTATATTGTTTGGGATTTCTTCCTCTTCCCCTCCCATGAAGGGGTTTTACTAATTTTTTGTCTTCAGAACCCGAAATTACCTGTTGAAACAAGGTTCTCTATTTTCCAATGATAATATCATTATCAGTTTTAATTTTTTGATGCTCAGCATTTGATATTCTCCCTATTATTTTTTCACTACCAAAATCTATAGGAGACTTCACAGTGCTCTTGGTTTGTTTAGGACTAAATTGGGGGGAGGTAATTTGTTGCAGAACCGGACTGTCATATTCCTCAGTCTAAAGAGTTTCACATATCTCCACCCCTACATCCAAATCTTCTCCTTTTTTCTTGTATTCCCCTGGTCTGTAGGACGGCCCCTCGGTAGGATTCACTTGGCTACTAGTGATGATGTTAGGGAGATGAGATTTTTTATTTTCCAATGCCTCAAATTTCTTCCTAAGTTCTTTAGCATTAGGGTTTGGCTTTGGGATGCCCACTGGGCTTGAAGTATTTTCAACATTGGGGTTTAAGGATCCCGACTTGGATGGGGATTCTAGATATTGGGCATTAGGGTTTGTCTTTGTGATTCCCATGGGGCTTACAATAATTTTAGCATTAGGGTTTGAGGATCCTAAATTGGATGGGGATTATAGAGATTCAAAAAGGTTAGCCTGAAGGTTCTGGGCTTCCATGTCTTTCGATAATCCTCCTACTCCCATATTGGATAGAATTGAAAATTTATTTGAAACTAAAGGATTGGAACTTACCTAAGTATTTTGGTTGCCAACAACCTATTATTTTCCTTTGTCTTGTTGGGACCCTGCACCCTCTCTTTTATTTTTTTGGTAGACATAGTTTGCCTGATTAAAATCACCTCTTCCAAGGAAACTCTTCAAATTTCCTCTGTCTAGCATTCCCTGTTTCTGCTTTTCTCTATTCATTGACAGGTTAGGGCACTGATTGCATAGATGTCATTTATTTTTGCATTATGCATAGAATTCCGATCTATTCTTGTATTCTACCAGATATTTTTGATACTATTATCCATACTCTAGCTCCACAAACCTTGGATATTCATTATCCAAATTAGCATTTATGCAGATTCACGCATGAGTCATCCTTGTCTTGGCCAAGGTTGCATGGTCAATGGATATCAGGTCCCCTATAGTTTTGGCTATGCCCTACAACCAATATTCATTGAAGAACTGGGCAGGTAGACTCGGGAGACAAACCCAAATAGGGGCAATGTTAATATTTTGCTTTTTAGGGTCGAAATATTCACCCCATCATCTGATAAAAAGGCTCCTTTTGCCCAAAAACCAAGGACCTCCTATTAAAATACGGTTAGCATCCTCCATATTGTTAAAATAGATAATGAAGAACCCTCGAGTTAGAGCTACCAATTCCAAGATGCCTACCGGTTGCCATTTACCCGTCGCCCAAGACCTAATAGTCTCCATGTCCGGCCTACCTCCCAAAAACTTGCCTACCAGGGAGAATTCTTCCATTGAAATAAAATGGCTCATGGAACTTGCCGGGGCCAAAATTTTATTATTTACTAGAACTAGGGGTGGAAGAGAGAGAACCTCCTTTCTTTTTCCTCTAAGAGTCTCAGCAAAAGATAGCCACTTCTTGGGCCTCGCATTATCCTTTGTATTTTTTTTTTGGGGTCTTTCTGAGGAGGGTCAGGCCCATGCATGATGCCCACATCCAAATATATTGTAGCCTAACCGCCTTCCTCTAGATCCTTGTTTGATCCATGCTCGAGGTTACCACCTACCCCTTCCATACCTGCTCTACCTCTGCCACCTTGGCTGAGATTCCTACCCAAAAAATTCAAACCCTCACTCTCACCGCACCCGCTAAACCTTAGCTCACTCATTCCTCTTGGTAGATTTTTTAAGAAAATTTTATTGGATTGATACAAAATTCTTCACACTTGTATCACCTATAGAAAATACGATAGCATTTCGACAACATATGGGTACAAGGGACCTAAGGGTGGAGAATGGATTTGTGAATTGGAAAATTGGGGGGCATGGATCCATTTCTCTTCAAAAGTTTGCCTAGGAAAGAGATCTCAAGCATGAAATTGAACTAGAGGGCCAATACTTGGAAGTCCAATATCAAGGATACTTTGGAAATCCTGAATAGTCTTCTAATTCTATTAGCTATGAACCTGAATGCTACCTAGTTAGCATAATCCCTGATAGTCCTATTTCTAGGATCGTATGCCACCACCAACCATGCTAGGATATCTGACGAGTGGTATACTTTAGGGAACACCAATTTCCCTAGGTTTTTGGTCAACTTGTTATAGAAAATACTTAGCTCATCTTTATTTTTCCATGCCCTCAATAACAATCCTCTAAGGAGAGTCGGGTGGCACTAGTTATCCTCCTCCATTGGGTTAAAGTTGTATATAGTGATACTCTCTAGTTCCTCCTACTGGTCCGATGTAATTTCCCTATTTAAAATCGGTTGAGCCACCAGGGAACCTGGTTCTTTGGTCCTTCCTATTTTCTTTATCATTGGCCAAGCCCCTATTATTTTATTGATACGAGATTTGATATCCATAACCCCAGTTGACATAGTGATTAAGGAAGCCATTAGATCAAGAAATCACAGGCTACGTTTACCCCCCTCTATCACAATTTTTTTTTGGTCTGTAACCAGCTTGAATTTACTCTGTGTTTGATATTTACGATGTCTTTTGCATGCGCCTATTTAATTTCTCTCATCGATGTTGGGGTGATTTTTCCACCTTTATTTTTAAATAGCTTCCATTAATGATAGTAGATGGCATGCTGGATTTTCATTGGCCGAGGGAGTATAATTTGCCATGCCATGGGGGTTGAGCACGTGGATCAGTTTTTCATATGCACTGGAGGGAGTCCTTTTCAATCTACTCAGTCAAATTCCTATGTTAAAAAATCTAAGTCGTTCATGTGTATTTTCCTTATTATCTTAGGTGCTGAATTCTTGCATGCCATAAATTTGAGGTGTGTGACTTTAAGAAGAGGTGCTCGAATCCAAGAGAAGTCACACAAAATTTATGCACCTTTAATAGCTTTAAGTGGGTGGGTGCACGACCTTTAAGAAGGGCACATGATTTTTGTGTGCTCTCTAGGCCTTGGTGCACTCCAAAGAGAGGGATCACATGATTTTAGCAAGGGGTATGAGAGTTGCACACCTCCTTTACTTTTTTGTATGCCCTACTTGAAATAAGTGCATGCCGCAACAAGGGGGGAGCGCAAAAACTTTAGAACATGGTGCACTCCATTTAAAAAAAATTGGAGTGCATGATACATTTTCATGCGCTCTAACAAAGTGAGCACTGCATTTAATATTGGGTGCACGACTCTAAATGTAGGGTGCATGAGTTTCATGCAACCTTTACCTTTTCATGTGCCTCATTTAATATTGGCACACAAAATAAAAGGGAAGCACACGACCTTTAAACCAAGGTGCACCCTCTTTAAGACTTGAGTGTGTGACACATTAGACCCCTCATGCACTCTAAACAAGGAGAGCATTCCATTTAAAAATGAGCACATTAATTAAAGGGAGGGCATGCGAGTTTCATGTGCTTTATACCTTTTCGTGTGCTCAAGAAAAATACTAGTGCATGAAATTTAAAAATTAAACATTAAACATAAAAGGAGGGGCACACGGAATGCAAGAGGGTGCACGACCTCAATAATTTTGTGCACCCATTAAAATTTCATGCACCCAAAAAAATTTTGAGTGCCTAAGAGATAAAAGGGGCATTAAACCGATAGAGAAAAAATTAAAACTCATGGTTAAAAATTGGGTTGCTTACAAGGCCAACACCAACTCTGATTGGGATAGGAGAATGAGTGATGTTGGGAAACTACATGAATTGGCCTGAGAATACCAGATTCTCCATTTTTACTGGACACTACCTAATTAAAAATAAAGAAAAAGAAAAATACAAAGGACTCAACGATAACTTTGTACACACATAGAGACATAAAACACTACATACACACACAATTTTTTTTTGAAATGGAGTCAAATTAACCTCCATTACCCTCATGAAGAGGGCCAAAAAACTTCAGGTGCTTGCTGTTGATAGGTATGGGTATTTATTCTCTTTCCAAGTCCTATAACCTATAAGTGTGCTAACCAATCACCTTAGCAACCTGTTATGGACCTATCCATTTTGGCTCAAACTTACCTTTCTCACCTGGTTTTTTATTTTGTAGATCCCAGTAGAGTACTTCTTCACCCTCTGAAAAGGAATTTCCTTTTGCATTCTTATTAAATGAATCAACTATCATTTTTTTTGGAAAATCATCTTTGTAATAACCTCTCTTCTATCTTCTTCCAATTTAACAATTTGACCCATCCTCCTTTATAGGGCATCAGGCCTTTCATGATCTTGAATAAGTAAAAAGAGAGTTGTTCACTCCAGTTGAGGTGGCAAAAGTGCACTTTCCCCATAAACCAACTCATCTGGTGATCTGCCTATGGCCATTTTTACTGATAATATATCTAACCATAAAACATATTTTAACTGACTATCCTAGCTTCTTTTGTTCTTCCCTAGTAACCTCTTGATTCGGGTAATGATATTTTTATTAGAATATTTCGCTAACCCATTTCCTTGGGGGTAATAGTTCATGGAATGGGCCAGTTCTATATTGTACTTAGTACAAAAGTCTACCATCTCAAAGGAGGTGAAATATTTGGCATTATCTATAACAAGATTTCTAGGCACCCCAAACATGGTCAAAATGTTTTTCTCTAAGAATATGATGAGAACCATGGTTGTTAATATCCTAAGGGGGGCTGCATCGACCCACTTGCTAAGGTAATCCATTACTGTAATTATACATTTATGGCATCTTGAGGAGTCTGGGTTGACTTCTCCTATAAGGTATATTCCCCATTGAGTGAATGAGGCTTCAACAATGATCAATTTTAGTGTTATTGTAGGCAGATTCTTCTTGCTTGTAAAAATTTTGTATCTATAACATCCCTTGATAAATTGATAGACATATTTAAACATCGAAGGCTAATAGTACCCCACCCTCATTATAGTGTTATATGTTTCCTTCGAAGCGAAGTGACCACCATAGAATCCTACATGGAAATCTTTAATGATCTTGGGGACTTCATCCTTTGATAGACACAATATCAATACCCCACTTGGGTGTCACCAATAAAGCTGGTCCTCCTCGAGAATACTTTTGGGCTTGCTATTTGATGCTTCTTATCCATATTTGTGATTTCCCTGGTAGGAATGGTAGGGTTTGCAGGTATAACATGATTTTTATGTACCAATCACATCTATTATCACCCACGAGTATATCATGTCACAAATCCCTTGCTATGTATTGTTAATATCTTCTCATACTTTACTTGCCATGTATTTTTCTAGTCCTTGTATTTTTATCACTTTGACTACTTTGAACTCAGAATCGTATTGTAATAGTTTAACCATCCATATTGCTGAGCTTCCCATAGGCTTTGGTTGTGTGAGGACATCTTTCACAACCATATAAGGTATGCAAGCAATTACTTTTCTAGAAAAAAAAATGCTCTTAAAATGTTCTAGGGCTTGTATTAAAGTAAATGCTTGTTTCTCCATGATCTTGTACCTCAATTGAGCTCCTTTCACCCCTGAGCTCATGAATGCTATGGGTATTTCATTTCCTTCTTCATCCTTTTGTGATACAACTGTAGCTATGGTGTGTTCTAAAGTGAATGAGTAGATGCTAAAGTCCTTTGAATGGTCTGGGTATCTTAGGATAGGTGTAGTGGTGATGGCATCATTGATCCACTAGAAAGTCTTCATGTTTTCTTCTTTCTACCTTATTATTGCATCCTTTTTTATCATAACATTGATAGGTTTAGCAATATCAACAAAGTTTAGAACAAATCTTCTGACGAATTTTATCTTGCCAAAGAAGGACCTAACCCCCTTTACACTCTTCAAGGGTGTGAATTTTGCAATGGCCTCCATCCTTTGAGGATCAATACTTATTCCCTATTTAGAGACCACATGTTCTAACAACTTGCCATGGGTGGCTCCAAATAAGCACTTATTTGGATTTAGTGATATCCCATACTCCTTGCATCTTTCAAAAACTTGGGATAAATGAGAGAAATGATCACTAGGATTTTTTGAAAATATTGTAATGTCATCCAAGTTTACCACTATGATCTTGAACATCAACCCTTTGAAGATGAAGTCCATGGCCCTCTGGAAAGTGGCACCAACATTCATCAACCCGAAAGACATTCTTTGATACTCGAATGTACCCCATGGTGTGGTAAAGGTAGTTTTATATTGATCCTATGGGTTGAATAAGATTTGATTATAACCTAAGAAACTGTCCAATAAGGACATCCTATATCACCCTACTACTACCTGTAGAAGTTGTTCCATATTAGGAAGTGGGTAATTATCCTTGAGGGAATTTTTGTTCAGGTTCCTGAAGTAAATGCATAACCTAATTTCTCCATTCTTCTTTCTAGCAGGGACTAAATTGGCTATCGAGAATGAGAATCTCACTTTCTTGATTATCTTTGCACTTAAAAATTTTTGTACCTCTTTCTATATGATAGGATGAAGTGTGGGATTTAATTTCCTCTATTTTTTCCTAAAAGGTTTAGTGCCTTCTTGTAGGGGAATGATGTGGATCATGACATTAGTATTAAAAGTCCTCAAGTCTTCATAACTCCAAGAAAAAATTTCCATGTTCTTCTTCAAAAAATCCATGTACTATTTTTTTCTTTCCTAAAGAGTGCCCTATTTATTTTGACTAATTTGGGTTCTTCAACTATTCCAATGTTAACCTCCTTGGCTTTAGATTCTTGAAATGCAATCTTATGTGCTTTATCAAAATCATCAAACAAAGTCTCTAAAGACACTAACCCCCTACGAATTTTGTTATTTTTTAATTGTATGACTTTCGAGGATTCCCCTATGACATGTTTTAGTTTGTTCTTGTCTTCTTCATCACAGATCATACTGGAAAAATGATTCTACACAGCCATAAAATCTCTGATATCAACGTCATCCTGGAAAACTTGTAAGTACACCACATAATCTAGGATAGAGAGATGATACAAAAAAATGGTGGAAAACCTATCCATATACTCAGTGTCAATCTCGAGACTATCTATCTCAAATGCATTTACAACAAATAGGTTAGCAATATGGTTTTTCTCCCTAGGGATGTAAGACATGTTTTTTGATTTTGTAATCTATATATAGCATATCCGCATCATGTGAGGGGAGATATTTGAACCTAGGGCCTCTCTTTTTCAACTGGAGAGTTTTAAATACCCACTTTCTCTCCAAATCCTCTACATGATCAGATGGATGTAAGACATGTTAAAGGCCAGGAATTTGTCTATTTCATCTTGCACTGCTTGCCTATATTGCTTCAACTTGGGGTGTTTAGTCTGGTATTTTACTTTTACTTGTATTATTTGTTCAACATCTCCACTGATGGTGAGGTAATTTATACCAAGTTCCTTAGCTTTTCTCAACTCAAGCAGCAATACCTCATATTCAGCCACATTATTTGTGTAGGGGAACTCTAGGTAGTAAGGTATACCCAAATAGTTACCTTTTATGTCAGTCAGGTTTATCCTAGCACCAACCCAAATTTGTGACTTGGCCCCATAAAAAGTCATTGTCCACATTTTGGTAGTCAAAATCCTATCTGATTCTGCATCCACTTCTACCTTTGCTTTGGGATCCATATTTTCTACATTGGAGATGTCTTTGAGAAAAGGCATGTGCTATATGGAATAAACACCCAGTTCATTTTCTTCCACTGAGTTGACCAGATTAATTGTCATATTATCATACCTCCTTAACTTGAAGGAATGCTTATTAAAAGTTTCCCTTCTTAGAGTGGCCTACTCTTTAGCTAAGAAGGGTATAGTGGCATAAGATCAATCCAACTGGATTGAACCGTCTCACTATTCTATCCAATGTCTAGACAATAACAAGAAAAAGAAAGTATCCACATCTACCATAGCCACATCCATTATAATGCCTTTCTTAGGGTATTGGTTTAGGAAAACCAAAAAGCCTATGATTATTCCCATGCATGGTACTTGCCTGCTATCCATAACCAAGATGGGGGGGTATATTTAGTGCACATTAATCCTAATTAGTCAACTACTTATTTAGGCATGATGTTATAGGATGCCCCACTGTCAAGCATGTAGTTGTGAATTACATACTGATATCCATAGCCTAAAGTATAGTAGAGGGATATATAGAAAGGCATGACCAAGGAAGGATTTCTGCCTGAAGGATTGGAAGGTTAAGTGCTGAGAACATGATTGTCACATGGTTTAATTAATCTAAAGGCCTTACAAACTTGCTCTTTATATTTGGGTATTGTCATTAATTCCCCAAATGTTATGTTTATTTTTTTATTGGACAACTCGAGGTCGACATCAAACTCAACCTTCTTGTTCTCTATGACATTGCTGGCCTCCAGTTATTTTTTATTTTCACTCATTGGGTCTATTTTTCAGGGGGTACAAGCGGTGTGGGTTAGTTAACGATGTTCTATTTTTTTGAATTATGTTGTATCCTACTCTCTACTGCATTATTTCTATCAATTTTCTCTAGCATAGTTTTGTTTTGAAGGTTGGTAGCATGAACCCTCTCTGAGGCTTGTATGTGTTCTGCTGTGGATGCTAAATTATCCTTTTTTATTCTTTCAATGTGGCTATCTTGTGGCATATTTAAAAATTTTACATTATCAAGGGTAAAGGCTATGGGTTTTTCATTAGAACTGGAGGACTAATTCACCTCTTCTTCGATTCTTGATCCCTTAACTGTTTCATCCCAAGTCCAGCATGCATTCACCCTTATCTCTTCATCTGATTATTCTTCGAGGTTAATGTTCAAATGTAGGTTGACATATACCCCAAAATCAGCTAAATTATGGGGGACATCACATGCAAGATAGAAGAACAGGAAATCAAAGGCCACATTAATCGAAGCCATGGGTTTGGGGATAACATCTTGATTTTTTTAGATTTCCTTCTTTTTCCAATTGTTATTCGTATGTCTTCCCCTTCATTATTCCAATTTCTATTGAAGTTTCTCCTAAAAGAAGGTCTATTTTCATTCTAGTTCTAAGAATATTACCCATTTTATATCGTGTCTCTTTCTATTTTGGATAACTTATTATCTATCAAATAGAAACAATTGTCAGTTGGGTTGACAAATTCTCAATGGGATCAAGCTCCAGTTTTTTAACATACTAAAGCCCACTTGCTTGGGCTTCTTCTTAGCTTAGCTTGGGTTGGGATCTACTGAGGATGGCTTCATTTATCTACTGTCTATCATATTTCTTTTGATTATGATAGCTCTCTCCATACAGGCATCAATGGTCAATGTGGATTCCTATCTGAGTTCATAGTTGAAGTCCCCACAAAATGAATTTTTATAAAATAAAATGGATTGGTGGTTATTCGGTATTAGAGTTGTGGGGATTTTTTTTCTCAACTTAGTGAACCACCTATTAAAATCATCAAAATTTTTATTATATTTATTTTTCATTATGGCCAACTCGATTAAAAGTGATTTGTCATTTTTTTTTTCCTCGTATTTATGAGGAAAACAACTTCTAATTATTGGAAGGTGCCTACAGTATCTATGGTGAGGCCATTGAACCACTCTCTAGCATATTTCTCTAAGGTTTTTAGGAATAACCTGAGAACAACATCCTCCTCTTCTACTTCCAAACTATCCATGGCGTACATAAAATCCTTGATGTGGTCTTCCCTAGTTATGGTATTGTCCCCTAAGAACTTGGGTAGATATTTATGGGATTTAGGGGGCAGTGGATTCAGGATAGGTGGTAACATAAAATACCTATACATATTAGTGTGCAAGTTGTTTAAAGGAGAGTTGGCCATTTGTGTAACTGGACTTCCTAGTACAAGAGGTACAATAGATAGAACAATACTTGATAGATGGGGACTTTCAAAAAGAAAAATAGTACTGCTATTATTATAATTATCTAAAGAAATAGAAGGTGTAAGCTCCTTTCTATTTTTATGTGCCCAAAAAACTACGTATGGATCTATAAGTTTAGGGTAGAGTTATTTTTAACTGCTTCTTGTGGCCACCAGATCAAATTTTGCTTATTGGTTGTGGTTTCTTCAAAGTCACTAGCACAATGAGCAAAAATAAGAAATACTCTCTGGATAAGATTGCTCAGCCCACTAATCCTAAATCTCACAGGAAATAATCGGGAAAATTTTGAAAACTGTAATCAATAAGGTAAGTCCCCAACAACAGTGCAAAAAATTATTGTATGGAACTTATGCTTACTCTTTTTAAGATGTATCACGTCACTATCCTAGGGGTCACAACTAGTTTGTAGACTCTAGTAAGTCTACCTCTTTGACCCAGGAAAATATTATCTATAAGACTCTAGACAAAATAAGTCAGGTAAGGAAACCTTGGATGATGGGCTTAAATGTTTATCATTATGATATTATAACCCATGTTTCACCAGATTAAGCATTTTTACATTAGTTTTTGTTCTTTTTACAAAGCCATGTAGCATTCAAATTACTCAAACTAGACCGGTGCCATGTCCATTGGGTAGTCATAGCAGCTTTATGAACTTCATAAATTAAGAGAGAAATAGGAAAGAGAAACTAGTTCATTCAAATTTATTCAAATTATTTAATAAATATGAACCATTCAACTAGATAAGAGAGGGTGCTATTCACACATTCAAATATCACAATATGAAAACAAGAAACACACAAATAATGAACATGAGAGATACCAAGAATAGAGTTGGAATTTATATTCATCAAAATATTATACAAAAGAACCCAACAGAATGCTCAGGTCTATATAGCAATAGTTACAATTATACCCATGTTTGAATATCATAACAGGGGGATATTCCTCTGCATCCTAACTGTAGTGATGTGAGAGTCTCCAACTCTTTGCACATTTACTAGAAATGATCTTAGCTGGTCAGGATTCTTGGACAATTCCTAGGTAATGATAGAAGAAATGGTAGCATAAGAGATAAAGGAAGAACACGCACAAAGGGAAAATACGACTAACTTTAAGACACAACTATACCTGGACCAACAGTTTGCTCTCTAAGGCTTGATAAAATCTTTCATTGCAATAATTATTTATGTATAGCACCAGGAGGATATCGGGTCGTGCTGTAAATACTTTCCCATTAACCCTCCATCTGGCTTGATCTCCTATCATGTACAAAATTGTGGCACGAACAAAAATGGATAGGTTGCCAATACCATTCTTCCTATAACTGCTCTTATTGCATGCCATCCTCCCCACCACCTTGATAAGGTGGCTCTAGTGTTCCTTGATTAGTTACATCCTTTGCTATGGTGGACCCCACTCCATCTTGTTCACTACCAGGTGCCTCTTCTTTTGGATCCCCTGCCACTCCTTTTTTGATATTTTTTAGCCTCTGGTCAATGTATATCCAAGCCTCATCGTGGAAGGACAAGGCAAATTTTAACATGTTGACATATTGGATAATATTATTTATTCGTTCCTTGGACCATTCCACAGTGTTATCAAAGAATACACATAGGCAATCTATTAACTCAGCCAAGGAATTGAACTGCCTTGTCAACTTCATGTTTTGACCAAAGTCAAATTCCTATATCTTATTAAATATTAAATCTTTAATGTTGGGTACTTGGAAAAAATCCTCTAACATGAACCTATAGTCGTTGAGTTCATTCTCTAATTCTTCTTCGAAGCTCACTATCTCTTCATCCCATCGAAGCTAGTTTGACCTATTTTGCAACCAGATGAAGACCTTTGTGTACTCCTCTACAAAGAAGCAGATGGATCCATCTCCTAGAGTGACCATCTCCTCATTGACTTCCACAAAATTTTCTTCAAATTTTTGAAATACAGGGTATATCAAATTTATCCTTTGATTTGCTTGTTATTTCATATCCTGCTTTAATTCTTCAATGAGAATGGGGTCATCATCAACCTGTACGGTAGTACTCTAAGAAGAAGTTAGTATTTGTATTAGTTAATCTATCCCAACTTGCAACTACTACACTTTTTGCTATAATTGTTCTACTTCTACAGAATTGGTATTTAAAAATGTCACCTCATTTTCTATAGCTTCCACCACCTATACTTGAGAGTTTGCATGTGATTTCATCATGTCTAGAGGACCGATCATAGCCATCATCACTCCTCTATCAAAATTAATCATGGATTTCTTAAGGCTCGGTGCTAGGAGAATGACAACCATGGTAATGGATACATCACAAGTATCTTGTTCTGCTATTATCTTGGCTCTGCTCACTCCTTTACTAGGAGCTCTCTACTCCTCCATGTCCTGTATTTTATCCTCCTCATCGATAGTAAATTGAATCACTTCTCTCACCCTAGATAGTGTGAAATTCTCCATTTCTAGAGCTAAAGACTCAGTCCTAGCCTTATTTTAGGTGGGAGACTATGAGGGGCTCTCTATATGGACTTCATACTCTTGGAGTATGTTTGATAATCCCCCTACTTCCTATATTTTCTTTAGTACCTTGGGAGGAATTGGATGTTCTTTTTGATTGATCACCAGGGTGGTGGAGACCATAGAAGATTGGCTAATCACCAGGTTAGTCTATATGGATGGATATATCAATGCCTGGATTGAGGTCGTAGCTAAAATTCATGCCTAATATGAGGGATATGTTACTAACTTCTTTTCCCTTGATGTTGCAAGTGGGGGAGCTGGAAGACACAGAGAGTCTTACATAATACCAATGGGTGGCATTTGAGATTCTCATTATCACCTCAAATAATTCAAAATATTGGTTGAAAATTTGAAGGGTGGGGTCATAGTAATATTTAGGTACTATAATGGGGACCAAGAGAACCACATTTTCCATCAAAAAATTCATGTGAAGCCTCAGGTCAACGGTATAATTGCCCACTACTTCTAGCTTGTTGTAGGGAATGTCCTGCATTTGCCAAACCAATTTTAGTGATAGGTCCTGCTTGAGGGCTTTCTACATTTGATCTTCAAAGTCATCAATCGTATGTGTAACCTGTAAGTGGGGAAATTTCCTTATATCAATCTACTTATAGAAGCCAAAAGGATTGTAAGACCTCATGGTGACCTATAATAAATAGTATGTATCCATGTTCCAAATGGCCCTTAATAAATTGAAATCACCCATGTATACATAAGAGCCCATTAAACAAGGGATGGGCAGCCAAGGAACTCCTCCCTTCTTCCTTATGGATCTGATTTTTACTTCTTCAAAAATTTGCTTGGTTATTTCTAGGATAGCTATGGAAGTAGGGCAATGGAAAGGTAGTGCCTTTGGAGGTAGCTTTGACCCATACAACCTGATATATGTAAATTGTTCTATTAGGAAGAAATCACCCGTATTAACCTCGTGCAGGAATTTTTTCACACCAGCCCCAATTTTGTCGAGCTTTTCTCCATACAATTGTTCATGAACAATTGGAAGGACATTCTAAAATAAGATAGTGTAACTAGAGCAACCCTCCTATATGCAAAGCATTCGGTCCTAAAATATGGTGATGTTCACTCCCCCTACATGAGTGACCAATGATTGCTCCATTTTACCCAAGAATAGGTGAATTAAGAATGAGTAATATAAGAAAGGAGGAAGCTGCTCTTTGTCTTCCAAAATAGCTTCCTATAATTCTGTCAATTCCTGGTCGATATTATCACTGATAACTTCCTCCCACCTATACATGGGTATCTTATCTCTTTTGTTACACTGAATGATCAAAAACATAACCTCCTTGGTAACCTATTCTAGATCCTTCATCCCTAGCACTAGGTTGATCATATCCGCATAATCTTGGGCCCAAGGGTGGAGTATGGATTTACAAATTGGAAAATTTGGGGGCTGTTGGCAATTTTGCACCTTGCCACATTGGGACAATTTTGTTGGAGTATTTTGATGCAATATTTTGATTGTATATGGCGGATTTTATTTCGAAGATAATTTCATATGTTCCTAATTTGTTTACATATGTATTCTTTTTGCATTGGCATTATAAGTGTTTTGTAAACTTCATTCGGGATTCGAGTTCGCCATACTATGAATGCATTAAAAATGAAGGTGCCTGTAGGCTTGTAAAAACAAAGAAGGATTAAGTTGAAAAATTTAAGGGGCTTAAAATTTTTGAAAGCGTCAGTGCGTTCGCCCCAAAGATAGGGCGAACACCCCGTTCGCCCCATGTTGGGGTGAACGAAATATCAAAGGGAGACAAAAGGGAGTTCAAAAATTCAAAGAATGGGTGTGGCAAAATGCAATTGCATTCACCTCGATTGAGGGGTGAACATCCCGTTCGCCCCTCCCATGGGCGAATGCGCTTCAATACCTGAACGTGATTGGTGGCAAACATCCTATTCACCCCTCCCATGGGTGAACGTGTTCTTAAAGGGAAAGTCGTGTGCATATGATCGGGTGAAGCTGATTTTTGGTCAAAGGGTGAATGTAATTTTTGGGTGAAAAGGATTATGGTCAAAAATTCAAAAGGACCAGATTTGCAAGCATTAAATAATGGTGGCAATAAGTAATTCGAATTGTGAATCCCGAGTGAAGAAAGAAGTTTCATAGAAGTATAGGGAGTATTTTCATGATTTTCAAGGTAGGAGTGCATTTCCAAGATATTGAATATCTCCTAATTCTCTATGCACCGATGCCTAAGTTGTTGATTTCCTAGGAATATTTCCCTAAAATATGGATCGCTACCCCAAAAGGATGGATTTTTAATGATTCCAAGGAGGAATTTCCTCACTCTTGTTCCTGATCTACGATCATTTTGTTCTCATATGCATTTAATGAAAGAGGTGAAATCCTCTATAAATACTAATCAAATTTCTATTGTAAATAGAGGTTGGACATTCTACAAGAAAAATTTCTAAGTTCTCTACATCAATAGAAGAGACTTGGCTTCTAAAATTTGCAAGCATTCTTATGTGTGTGATTTCCTTCTATTTTTAAGCATTTCTATTTATGCTCATGTTCCTACTGTTAAGTTTAAAATTCTATTTCTGGATTTAAAACATTGTTGGTGAGTGAGTTAGTTTTGGAATGCAATCTGGAGGTTGTCTCTACTAAGGTGTGAGTGAAATTCTACTACTTTCCTTCTATTACATGTTGTCATAAAACTTGGTAGAATTCTTGCTACTAGTCTACCCCAAATCCTACATTTTGGCCTGTGGCCATATTTCCCTTTCTTTCTATCATTTTCTAATTTCTTTCCTACATCTCTAGTCTTCAACCAGTTTAGGATTAGTAAGGGAACCAACCCTCTCTGGAGATTGGCATGAAGGACATTCCTTTCCTCCAACCTTTCAATGTTGGTCGTATCTAGGGTGCACAAACGTAGTTTTTGTTGATTAGGCAGATATTTGACCAACAATTTTTGGCACGCCCGGTGGGACTTCAAAAGTTCCACTTCCAATAATATTAAGGTTTGATGTTCACCTTTGTGCTATGAAATTAGAACATCTGGTGACTCGATTACACCCAAAAATCTCCAAACGTGAGGGCAACGAAAGTTGTGTCTCATGAATACAAGATCGAAGGCCAAAAATCTAGATCATCAAATTGAGTTCTATGAACTTGATATTCAAAGGTTAGGGGAACATCCTCAATTAGCTACTTTTTAACGTACATCCTCATTACCCCACATATCTCATATACCATCTATCACATCCTCAAGATTAGCTGGTGTATTCTCTGCTCCTGTAAGTCCAGTGAGTACTACCACGAGTTTCCCTCAACCTCCACCTCACATGACCACAAGTCTTCCTCACACTACACCTCATATACCAGTCCATATGGCTCAGAATCCTCCACCAAGGTAGTTCCCAACATGGAATAGTTCAGGGGATTTGAACCTGCAAGCACAAAACCCGATGCCCCAAGTAGCTTTGAAGGCTTTGCCAACCTATGATGGTACTGGTAAAACTGCATATGAGCATATTCAAGATGTGGCTTCTTTTGTGACCATCCATGACATAACAGATGAATATGTAATGATAAAGTTATTAGTATTATCACTAAGAGGGAAATTGTTGTATTGGTACCGATCACTACAACCAGGCACTATTACCTCATGGGATCAATTGGCGGAGTTGTTGATTAAAAATTTTCATGAACAAGCCGATCCATACTCCTTGTTGCATCAGTTTACAACAATTCAAAGGCATCCACAAGAGGAGATAGTTGACTTCAATATCAGGTTCACACAAAGCTAGCAGAGAATCCCTGATGGTTTATGGCCCACACATGAGCAAGCTACGTTCTACTATCTCAGGGTATTTAGCACTAAAATTGGTATGGTCGTATGATAGGCCAATGTGACTACATTCCCAGACTTGTACACACAAGCTCAGAAAGCCGAATCTAATATGATCGTAGTAGGTAGGCTTCCCCTAAAAATGACTATGCCTATTCTTCCTGACCTCCCACAATATTTATATTCAAGTGTATTTTCGTAACCCATGCCTTCCATGTACCCAGTTCCCTCATGGAGTTCTAGCCCACCTCATATTGCTTCGATCCCTATCCCACAATATTTAACCCCAAGTTTTTCATAGTTACCAACTCAATCAGTTCCCCAACTATCGACATTTGTTCCTCTTCCAACATTGCTAGCACCTCCGACCCCTTTATTGTTACCTGCATCACAAGCACCTCTACCTTTTCTAGTGACGACCACATCTTCTAATCCTGATCCCCTTATGACCTTATTGCAAGAAGTAAAATCTAATAACTCAGCCCTAAGGATGATATCAAATGAGCTTACGATGGTGAGGAAGAAGCAAGTTGAAGCTAAATTTTGATCAAGAAGATTTCAAACTCCACCAATTACTGAGGGAACAAGCTTCTACCAATAGAGGCCCTGAGAAGAGCACAACAGTGCTAGAAAATGAGGAGACTAGCACAACAAAAAAGGTGTATTGGTGTTCAACATGCAATGATCCTCATGGGGAAGAGACCTGCATGGTGCATATGAATTATGTGCAAATGCTAGCAGAGAGTTTAGCTAGCGGACAAGTCAATATGATCAGAGAAGTTGATCACAATTTTATGATGCCATATTTGGAGTAAGTTTCGGTCCTCACGAGATCCAGAAAGAAGCCAGTAACGGTAGATCCAGCTGAGCTCGAACCTTTGAAGGTGCCTATAGAGCCAAAGGTACAAGATGAAAAATGACAAGCTCCAGTGAAAGCGCCTGGTGTAAGGACTAAGGGGGAGGATTCTATCAAGTTAAGAGATTTATTGCCTAAGCAAGCTCAAGAGAAGGTACAAGCTAAGGCATCAACTTCACAACCTACAGTAGCTGCTCAAACATCGAATGAGACAAAAGAGCAGGCCAAAGAGTGACTCAAGTACCCATCATTAACAAAGAGACAAAGAGTAGAAGCTACTCAATAGTATCAAGAAAAGTATGAATGGGCTATAGAAGAGAAGGTTTTGGCCATCTCAAGTTACAATATTGTGGAAGAGATGAAGAAGATACCTACAAAAGTGAGCTTGTATGATGCACTACAGCTGCCAGGGCAAATTGACTTGTTGCAAGAATCTTTGAAAACTGCTAAATATCAGAAGGAGTATCCTTCTCAAATAGTCCTAGCACAAGCGCTACCAACTTTAGTGATAGGAAAGAATAGACCTCCCCCATTTTATTTGTCACTCAGAATGGAAGGGTGGATTGTACACAACTGTATGATCGACTCTAGAGCTGCAACTACTATCATGCCAAAGGCAGTATGTGAAGTGATGGGGATGGAATATACAAGGAGTAGCCCAGGAGTGTTACAGCTGGATGGGACTCCAGTCAAGACAGTGGGAGTGATCAAAGACATTCCCATTGTCCTTCATAGTATGCCATAAATCATAGTCATCCAAGAAGTGGTAGTGGTGGACCTGGAGCCATACTTTAGCATGTGCCTCTCGAGGGAGTTCATGGCTAAGCTGGGAGGATACCTCTCATTAGATTACTCACATTTGGAGATACCATTCAAAGGAAAAAGGATTCGTATCCATAATGAAAAGCCTTCACCTTTTCACATTGAAAAGTTGGAAGAGGAAGAACAATCTCCAGGCATAGTTAACATGATGACTGAAGAGCTAGAAGAGGTTGATTTGATGGAAGAAGCATTGGGTGAGCTTCACCTCGAAGATGAGTTTTTGCTCATAGATTTTAATGCAATGATCGAGATAGATATTGGTTGTTATACAATAACTAAGCCTGAGCAAACCGAAGAAGAAGTCCCCGATTCTCAGGAGTCTGACATGGATCAGTTATGGAAATTGTATTTTGATGGTGCCAGATGTAAGAATGGTGTAGGGGCTGGTGTCATGTTGATATCTCCCAAAGGGTTACAAAAAACTTATTCTTATAGGTTGACTTGGAGTTGCACAAATAATGCAGCTGAATATGAAGTATTATGCCTTGGGTTGAAGAAAGCTGAAAAGTTGGGCATTAAGCAGCTGTAGATTTTTGGTGACTCTGAGCTTATTGTCAATCAGACCACTAATAAGTGTGTGTCAAAGCAGCATTACCTGAAAGCCTATCGCAATAGAGTCTGGGATTTATTTGAAGCTTTCACAACTTTGAACATTCAGGCGATTTCTCGAGAGCAGAATAAACATGCAGATATTTTAGCCTCTCTTGGTGCAAATTATTCTCCCATGGAGCAAGTGGTCTGGAAGCCCAAGATTATTAGGGTGATCTATAGACCTTCAGTCCTAGATAAGAATATTCATTGGCAAGTATTCGACAATGATGAACAAATAGTTAATTTCTTACTCAGAGAAGCTGCTAGCATAGATGATAGAGTGCTTGTTGAGGAGGAGAAAGAGGGGATGATTCAATTGAAGAATAATCACATTCCTAGAGGTTTAATCTCATTGGAGAGTTTATTTGATCAAAATGATAGAGCTGACAAGCACAGGATTAAGGTAGATGCCAAGGAGTACAAGGAATTACAGTTGGAACCTGAGAAAGTTATCAAAATTGGAACTGATTGTGTGTTAGATGAATTGGAAGGCATTAAGAATTTGTGCTATGAATACCCTAACATTGTGGCATGGAGCTATCAAGATTTAAAGGGATATGATAAGAACGTGATCCAGCATACCATAGAGCTGCAGGAAGGGGTAAAGCCTTTTTGGCAAAAGCAACATCTTGTTAATCCTAAAATCGAAGTGCTCATGAAGGCGGAATTATTAAAGATGTTGGAGGTAAAGATAATTTATCCGATCAAGCACTCAACATGGGTGGTGAATCTAGTCCTAGTATAGAAGAAGAATGGAGATATTCAGTTGTGTGTTGATTTTTGCAACCTGAATCAGGCATCACTTAAATATCATTACCCTCTACCCCAAATTGATCAAATTCTTCATGTGGTTGCTGGTGCACAGAGATTCTCATTATTAGATGGTTTCTCTCGGATATAATCAAATCTGGGTGAAGGATGAAGACCAATATAAAATAACATTCACCACCAAGTGGGGCACATTTTCCTACCAATGGATGCCCTTTGGACTCTCAAATGCTAGTGCTACCTTCCAGAGAGCCATGGATGTCACCTTCGATGAGTTACTGAATAGAATTATTGTGATATATCTTGATGATATGACTATGTTTTCACATCAAAGAGAAGACCATATTGCGCATTTGAGGTAGGTGTTTGAGAAGTGCCACGAGTTCGGGATCTCCATTAATCCAAAGAAGTCAATATTTGTTGTTAAAGAAGGGAAATTGTTGGGTCATGTGATCTCACAGGAAGGGTTGGCAATTGATCCTGCAAGAGCTGAAGCGCTCATGAAATTGCCGTTACCTACTAATAAGAAGGACCTACAATATTTCTTCGATCAAATAAATTTCATCCACAAATTTATTATCGACTTCGCTCAGGTTGTGAAGCCCATGACTGAGATTTTAAAAAATAATACTGAATTTAAGTGGATAGAAGCCAGGAGATGAGCTTTTCAGGAAATCAAAGAAAGAATTACACAAGCTCTAGTTTTAATTAATCCTGATTATTCAAAAGATTTCATTCTCTATTCAGTGGGTGAGCAAGAAAGCTATGTTGCAGTCTTGACACAGAAACAAGAATATGGAGAAGAGAAGCCAATTGCCTTCTTGAGCCAAGTTATTGCACCACATCAAGAGAAGTACAATTTTATCGAGAAGCAAGTGTATGCAGTGATGAAATCATTGAAGAAATTTTGACACTTTGTTTCTCAGAGCAAAACTATTGTTTACGTTATTCATCCTGATGTTCAAAATTTTATACTCCAAGGAGAACTAGGTGATAAAAGGGCAGGTTGGGTCTCAAAAATTCAAGAATATGATGTGGAGATCCGACCAACAAAGCTAGTTCATGGGTGAGCTCTATGTCAAGAGTTAGCTAAAAGTGCTACCTCGGAGATATTGGATGCAGTACATGAGGAGGACATTGGTGAAAGAATTTGTGCAAATCATACTATGAATGATCGGGACTGGACAGAAGAGTTGGTAGACTATTTTACTTTTGGGAGATGTCCAACTCACCTTGATGCTTCACAACATCGGAGGTTCAGGCTGCAAGTGCTCAAGTACGTACTATTGCCCAATGGATTGTATCATAAGAATATTGATGGAGTTCTTCTCAGGTGTGTGAAAACGTTCGAGAAGGAGAAAATATTAGAGGAATTTCATTCTAGACTATCTGGAGGTCACTATGCAGGTAGGCCCATGGCTTTAAAGATTATTCGAGTGGGTTATTTTTGGCCCACTCTATTTGTCGATGCTCATAGAGTAAGTCAACAATGTGATAGTTGTCAGTGATATGTTGGCAGAACTAGGAAAGGAGCTTTGCCCCTACGCCCAATCCAAGTGGAAGCACCTTTTCAATAGTGGGGTCTTGACTTCATTGGAGTTATTGATCCACATTCTTCCATGGAGCACAAGTACATCTTGACGGTGACTGATTATTTCACTAGATGGGTGGAGGCTATTCCCACCAAGAAGGTCGATCAAGCTACTATTATCTCTTTCCTAGAAGGGCTTATTACTCATTTCAATATCCCAGATTCGATTGTAACTGATAATGGCACTCCATTCATTGGGGCCAAAATCATAGAGTTTGCTAGAAAATATGGCATTTATTTGAAGACATCATCCAATTATTATCCATAAGGGAATGGGTTGGCTGAATCTACCAATAAAAATTTGCTATGAATTTTAAAAAGGATGATGGGCAGCAACAAGAGAAGCTGGCATTTGTTGTTGAATCAAGCGCTTTGGGCGGATCGTATTTCAGTGAAGAAATCTATCAAAACTTCCTCGTATGCCTTGGTTTATGGGAAAGAGGCTATTCTTCCCACTCATATTGAGTTGCCGGTACTCCAAACATTGCAGTTATTCCAGGATGAAGATGAAGAATATGATCCTATGAGTGCAAGGTTGGCATAGTTGTTGCAGTTAGAGGAGGATAGGGAGCAGTCTTATCAAGCATTTGTTGAGCACACTAAAGAGATGAAGAAGTGGTTTGGAAAGAAAACAACTGAACACAGTTTCCAGGTGGGAGATTTAGTTTTAAAATGGAATGAAAAGAAGGCCAAGCCAGGGAAACACCATAAGTTTGATGCTATCTGGGAAGGCCCTTTTCAAATTTTTGCGGTGAATTCGAAAATGCTTACCACCTTCATGATCTGGAGGGTTGTGATCTCCCCATTCCAGTAAATGGTCTTCATTTGAAGGCCTATATTCAATGATGATATTCTAGTAAGGTACCACTTTGTACATATGTAAATATTATTTTCGATATGTTGTTGTTTTTAAATTGTTGATGCTTTTTTAGATCTATTAATATATATATATATAAAAATATATCAAAATATATTTCTAAGAGACACATTCGCCCAAGTAATGGGTGCATTGGCTAAAGCAATGTCTATGATTTGTGTGAAAGAACAAACAATACATCATGTACAAAATGCGTTCACCCCAAGTAGGGGTGAGAGGGCCATTCACCCTAAGGATGAGGTGACTGAGCAATGTGACAAAAGGAAGAGTTAAATTCATTAGCAGCATTGATGTCGCATGAGGAATAAAGGAACAATGTAGATATAAAAGGAATATGTTTGGAATTGTATTCGCCTTGATAAAATACAACATGACCGTTCACCTTTGGATTGGGGTGAACTTAATTCACAAATTGGACATCAGGTTCAGTGAAAACAAGCATGAGATTGGCATCGCGTTCACCTCGGATGATGGGCGAACGTGTCGTTCACCCTTGTTTTGGGTGAACATGTCAGGAAGGGCGATGGAGATTTATCTTTTGCATATGTTTAAAAATTAAAAAATTAAAAAAAGAGAAAGCTCATGCTCTTTATTTTCGAAGCCTTATGATTTATGAGCACTTTCGAAAGAGAAAAAAATCACAAAGAAGAAAAACAAAAAGAGAGAAAAAGCCTTAAGTTATTTTTAGAAAATCTGATTTTCTAAATATGGGTGAAAAAGCAAAAGCAGACAACGTTTTTTTTAAGAAGGTTATTCGCCATGGAATTTCCAAGCAGTTCGAAGGTGCCCTAAAATGAGGAAAAGTGTGACATGTTGCTCTGAGTTTCGAAGTCACCAAGAAAAGGGATAAAATTGCTCAGTGCTCAAAAGTAATTTTGCCAAGAGAAGAGAATAGTCGCATCAGTTTCGAAAGCACGTTGTAAAACAAATTGCGCTCTTGGTTACGTGGCGATAATCGGAGAGCTAGGATACAGGTAAAAGGGCATTAAATTTAAAACGTGCATTGTGTCGAAGGTTTATTTTCCCAAGGAGCGAAAAATATTTATTATTGGTTGTTGAGTGGCCGATTTAGCTTTCCCAACAAGCTTCAGGTGCCAGGGCATGATCTACAATGAAATTACGTAGCGAAGAAGGCACGCTTTTCTAGGAAGATCTGGCAATGAATCAAAGGAGAAACCATTGAAGCATAGGGAATGGTGTCGGACTAGCGAATCGATACTCTCTTTCTCTCGAAGGTGCAAACAATTAATGCAACATTTATTGTGGTAGATGTGGGATGGCTCTATATAAATGATGAGGTAAAAGCCCATAGTTTATGTTCATTTTAAAAAATTTACTATTGTATTTCGCATTGTAGCTGTAGAGGAGTTCAGAGAGTGCTCAAAATTTTTGTTAGATTTAGAGAAAAATAATGGGAAAATGGAGCAAGGAGCCCAAAGAAGTCACAGAGGCTACAGAGCCCAAGAAGTCAAAGAAAAAGGAAGGGGGCTCTAGAGCGAAAAGGGCTCAAAAAAATGACTATGTCGATTTGGACCCATATGAGGACTCTATGGTAGAAATTGGAGACTGCCTTATCACTCATAAAGGAGTGGAGAGATTAAGGCAAGATGTAGAGGTGACGGTGAGCCAAGGAGTAACATCAAACAACTGGCTAATAGTGCCTTATAATTCATAATTATTCTAGTATTTGTGTCTGTCAGTTCATCCATACCCTGAGCTGGTGCAGCTCATTGCCCAGTTTTATGATCCATTTACTAGGGCTATCAGAAATGCAAGAAGGGAAATTTTGTTCACCATCACTCCGGATGAAGTTCGGGAAGCTTTTTCTTGTGGATTGAAGCCCCCTTCTTATATAGTTAATAAGAAATTGCATACAGATGAACAAGAAGATAGATATGTCTCCACGATGACAATGCACCAGTTTATGGAGACTCAACTAATTAAAGAGCCATCGATGGGGCAACTTCCCAATTTACCAAAGTCGCTATCATATTTTAAGAGTTTGGACATATATTCAATGTTGGCATGGGTCATTGGGTTGCCTTCAGATGAAACAATGCATAAATGGTAGGCGGCCCTGGCACAATGTATTTGTAAAGTTGAATTTTATTCTCCCATAGCCATGAGGTAAGGCAACAACCCCATTTTATTTGATTGGGCAGACTATATTTCTCGGAGGTTGAATTTTCAATTGGAGAAGATGCAAACTAGAGAGTCAAAATCATTCAAGCATACTTCCTTTTTGGTATGGTTTTTCTTCTTTCAATTATAACAACACTTCTCTTTCATTGCAGTAACGTAGGTGGGCGAGAAAAATGAACCCCTACCAGTTTATATGTGGACTCCCATTTTGTCAAGAAGGGAGTCATTTTACAGCTTTAATAGTTGGTTTTTGGGACCGACGATAGAATTGCTTTGTGGTACCTGTGAGAGAGTGCCACGGAATTTAAGAGATGTAGTCATTATGCAGGAGAAGGGTGATATTTTTTTGCTTACCTAGGGCGTAGTTGTGAGAATTTTTGGTTTTATGGGTAAGCCATTTTTGTTGTCGTACTTTGCCATAGAGCATGTGTTCACCATGGAAGTTGTGCACCAGATAGATTATGTAAATGATGTATATGGAGTTGGGCATGAAAAGAAGACCACATGCAATATGTCATTCAAATTTGGTAGTCTAGAGGTGAGCCAAGTAGGACAGAATCGGCTCCTGATAGTGGCACTGCAAGATTTGGGCTTGATAGAACTACCACAGTGTTGGAGATATGATCCTCTAGGTAAATTTTTAGCTATTGTGAAAGCTAAATCTTTTCATTGTTGTCCATGACTAGATATTCAGAAGAATAGAAATAATTTTGATGGGTCGGACATGAACTGGCACATTGAGAAGATGACAATGCTCCTACCATGGCATGATTATTATGAGCAAGAGGTAGAATATAATCCGATTAAATATAAGACCCAAATTCCTCCATCGGGTTTATTTAGTTCTATCCAAGAAAGTGAACCCACCTGGACTGAAGAGAAGATAATGAATTGGTGGATAATGTGAATTCACCACGGGAAGCCGACTACTCCTTATGGGCTGAAATTGGATGAGCAATTTTTAGATACTTATGATGAGTATGTAGACTCATATCAACCCATTGCCTTTACCAATATTTTATCGCAAAGCTTCCAGCACTCCGATAGTGGTGAAGGTGAAACTGAACAAGAGCATCCAATGGTCGAAGATGAGACTCCAGAGGAAGAAGAACAACAATATGTGTTTAAACGGAGATCTCAACGAACAAAGTGATAGGTAGAAGAAGCACCTATGCTAGAAAAGCAAAATATGTCGAAAGTACCTCCATTTCCAAAGGTGGCCAAAAGACCGAGGACCAGTGTAGTTATGACTTCTACTATGGAGGCCTCAGTCACTACAACTTCTATAGTTTTGGCCATCACAGTTTCTACAATGCTAGTTGTAGCAGTTCCTATAATTACTAATGTGTCGATGATAGTTATTGATCCTTCACCCATGGTAGAGCTCCCGACCAAAGTTGCACAGATGTTTCCAATGATTCAAGAATAGGAGGAAGATCATCAATCAGAAAGCTCTCACATAGAAGTCATGGATGGTGAAGAGAATGTAAACATTGAAGAGAGGGTGGAAGCGTAGCAAGAGGAAATAATTTCATAGCCACCTTCATCACCACATCACATGGTGCCCATGCTCGAAGGTACGCTCTCTCTTCCCTCTTCTTCTTCTTTGGAGCACGCAATGATTTCTATTCCACTTTCCTCTATTTCACTTCCATCATCATCAGTCTCCATTTCTCTACCATTTGGTATGCCATCCACATCCATTTCACTTCCATATTCTTCCGCTCTCGAAGTCACTGTTGCTCCTTCTTCTATTCCCATTTCTTCATCCTCCATTTCTTTTAGTTCATATGCATCAAAACCCAATCCCTTTTTGCATCCTTCCCCTTCCATTACCGCCACCACTACCATTGAAGTTGTGAGTATGCAAGCTCCTCCCAGAGTAAGCGTAACTACAATCGAACCTGCTTCCTCCATCAAGTCCACCATTTCCATTCCACTTACCATTTCTATTCCACCCCTTTTGGTTGTATCATCCACTTCTACTAAGCCTAGTCACTCAGATATTTTGGTTCCATTCACCCTATTTTTGGAGTTGTAGATAGTTCCTGATGTACAAGTGGCCCGTAAGTAGCCCGACATGGAGAAGATTAACCAGGCACACATGAGCTCTTCATAGTGGTTGAAGAGCATGAGGTGTAAGGAGGCCCTAGCTCTAGCTCGACCAATCAAGAAGGTCACCTTTGATCCTATTGCCATGGAAGCCCACACCACTAAGCTCACACCCTTAGTCTAGAAGCCGCAAGGAGAAATGTTGTCAAGTGACTATGTCAATGAGACTATCACAGAGGACCTCACCAGGATAAATCCAACAAAAAATATGGGCAACATACAGGTGGATATGAGCTCAATATATTTGCATGATGAGCATTATAAAGAAAAGTATTTTGAAAATAAAAATAAAATTATTGAGCTTGAGACTACCCTGGAAAAAAGTAGAGCGCAAGAGGAGAAGACGACCACTAAAAATGAGTATTTGTACCAATAGGTCAAAGTGCACTTGAAGGAGCGCGATACCACCAGGATTGAAATGCACAAGCTCCAACAGTAACTTGAGGATATGAAGAAGTAGTTAGCTGAGAAAGTAGTACAGGCTACTGGTTTTTCACTGGACAATATCAAGGGAACCCATCTTCGCTCTGCATAAAACTATGAGAAGTTGGCCATGCAAGCCATTAAGGTGTTGCACTATTTATGGGAGGCACAAATATAGATACAACTAGGGCAAAAACTAATTGACACCATAGAAGAGATGCTATCACCATACATGGAGATGGCCATGAAGATCCAAGCCTTAGCTAATACCAATTTGAATATTCACCCTCTCAATGAAATGGATCACGCCTGGTCCAAAGCCAAAGTCACTCTACGTAGTTATTTTCAATGAATGGACCTAGTAAGGGAAGGATGGGCAATTCTCAACACTATCGAGCATGAGCATACTATTTCCATGTCTCATTTTGAGACTATTGATGAGTTGGGATTTCTGACCTTCATAGATGAGTGGGGTGAACCCTTGCCAATGGAACAACTGGAAGTGCTCTAGAAGAAGTTTGTTGAAGATACCTCCAAGATTGATGCATGGGAAGAGCCTCTCATAGAAGCATAGGTATTGCCCCTAATGCAAAAATATATGCACCTGGAGCTATCATTGTATGAGTTGGCTCAACGAGCGAAGTACCTCAGCTTGATAGATGTTCAGAATATTATTGCTTCATTTATGAATCTCTTAGTGTCCCATGCTTATTTAATATCATGCCTGGAAGGAGGTTATGATAGTTTATTAAGTTATGATTGAGAGCCTCAAGGAGAAGGAGGAGCAGGCAACGGTAGAGTGCATGATAGCAACGAAGGCAGCGGAGGATGCAGAACAAGCTGAAGTGCTAAGGGTTATAGTGTAAGTGGAAGAGAAGGAGCACATCGAGAAAGAAGCACATCAAAAGGCATCTACGAAATCAAAAAAGGCACCAACCAAGGTGGTCGGGAAAAAAGACTCCATAGCCCAATGAATAAAGGCCTGGGATCACTTGCATCCATGCGAGCTGGATACCCCGTGAGTCACCAGAAATATTGGCAATTTTGCACCTTGCCACATTGGGACAATTTTGTTGGAGTATTTTGATGCAATATTTTGATTGTATATGGCAGCTTTTATTTCGAAGATAATTTCATATGTTCCTGATTTGTTTACATATGTATTCTTTTTGCATTGGCATTATAAGTGTTTTGTAAACTTCATTTATGATTCAGGTTCCTCATACCTTGAATCTTAAAAATGAATTTGTAAGCTTGTAAAAATAAATAATTAAGTTGAAAAACTTAAGGGGCTTAAAAGTTTTGAAAGTGTCGGTGTGTTCACCCCAAAGATAGGGTGAACACCTCATTCACCCCATGTTGGGGTGAACGAAATATCAAAGGAAGACAAAGAGAGTTCAAAAATTCAAAGAAAGGGCACGATAAAATGCAATCACGTTCACCCTAGTTGAGGGGTGAACATCCCGTTCACCCCTCCCATGGGTGAACGCACTCCAACACCCGAACATGATTGTGTTCACCCCGATTGAGGGGAAAATTTTCCATTCACCCCTCCCATGGGTGAACATGTTCTTAAAGGAAAGTCATGCTAGATAACACATGATCGAGCGAAGCTAATTTTTGGTCAAAGGGTGAATGTAATTTTTGGGTGAAAAGGATTATGGTCAAAACTTCAAAATGCTAGATTTGCAAGCATTAAATAATGGTGGCAATAAGTAATTCGAATTGTGGATCCCGAGTGAAGAAAGAAGTTTTATAGAAGCACAGGGAGTATTTTCATGATTTTCAAGGCAGGAGTGCATTTCCAAGATATTGAATGTCTCCTAATTCTCTGTGCACCGATGCCCAAGTTGCTGATTTCCTAGGAATGTTTCCTGAAATATGGATCGCTGCCCCAAATGGATGGATTTTTAATGATTCCAAGGAGGAATTTCCTCACTCTTGTTCCTGATCTACGATCATTTTGTTCTCATGTGCATTTAATGAAAGAGGCGAAATCCTCTATAAATACTAATCAAATTTCTATTGTAAAGAGAGGTTGGACATTCTGCAAGAAAACTTTCTAAGTTCTCTGCATCAATAGAAGAGACTTGGCTTCTAAAATTTGCAAGCATTCTTATGTGTGTGATTTCCTTCTTTTTTTAAGCATTTTTGTTTATGCTCATGTTCCTACTGTTAAGTTTAAAATTCTATTTTTGGATTTAAAACATTGTTGGTTAGTGAGTTATTTTTGGAATGCAATCTGGAGGTTGTCTCTGCTAAGGTGTGAGTGAAATTCTGTTGCTTTCCCTCTGTTACATGTTGTCATAAAACTTGGTAGAATTCTTGCTACTAGTCTACCCCAAATCCTACACTTTCGGCCTGTGGCCATATTTCCCATTTCTTTCTTTCATTTTCTAATTTCTTTCCTGCATCTCTAGTCTTCAACCAGTTTTAGGATTAGTAAGGGAACCAGCCCTCTCTGGATATTGGCATGGAGGACATTCCTTTCCTCTGGCCTTTCAATGTTGGTCGTATCTAGGGCGCACAAATGTAGTTTTTGTTGATTAGGTAGATATTTGACCAACAGGGCATGGACTTGTTTCTTTTTAGAAGTCTACCTGGGAAAGAGGTATCGAGCATGGAATTGGATTGGAGGGCCAATACTTGGAAGTCCAATATCAAGAATACCATAGAAATATTGAACACTCTTCTAATTCTATTAGCCATGAGTGTGAATGCTACCTAGTTAGCATGATCTCTTATAATCCTATTTTTGGGATCATATGCCACCACAAACCATGCTAGGAAATATGATGAGTGTAGAATTTAAAGCACACCAATTTACTTATATTTGTGGTGCACTTGTTATAGACAAGACTTGTATCATATTTATTTTTCTGCATCCTCATAAAAAATCAATTGAGCAGAGTTAGGTGGTGCTGGTTATCCTCCTCCGTTGGGTTGAAGTTGTATATAGTGATGCTCTTTAGTTCCTATTATTGGTCTAGTGTAATTTCCTTGTTTAAAATTGATTGAGCCACCAGAGAACTCGATTCTTTGGCACTTCCTATTTTCTTTATCACCGACTAAAACCTTATTATTTTCTTGATGTAGGCTTTGAAATTCATAACCTTGATTGGCGTAGTGCTTGAGGAAGTCATTAGGTCAAGAAATAACAGGCTGTGTTTACCCCCCTCTATCACAACTTTTTTTTGGTTTGTAACCAACTCGAATTTACTTTGTGACTAATATTTATGATGGCTTCTGCATGTGGCTGTTTCATTTCTCTCATCTATGTTGGGGGACATCACCACATTTTTTTTAAAGAGCTTCCATTAATAGTAGTAGGTGGCATGCTATATTTTCATTGGCTAAGGGAGTCTGATTTTCCGTGCCATGGGGGTTTGGTGCATAGATCAATTTTTCATCTATTCTAGAGAGAGTCCTTTTCAATCTGCTTGGTTATATTCTTGCATCAAAAAATCCAAGCCATCCAAGTATATTTTCCTTATTGGCTTAGGTGCGGCATGCTCACATGCCATAAATTTGAGGTGTGCAACTTTAAGAAGAGGTGCTCAAATCCAAGAGGAGGTGCACAAAATTCATGCACCTTTAATAGCTTTAAGTGGGTGGGTGCATGACCTTTAAGAAGGACACATGAGTTATGTGCACCCTCTGGGCCTTGGTGCACTCCAAAGAGAGGGAGTGCATGATTTTATCAAGGGTGCACCCCCTTTGCTTTTTCATGCACCCTACTTGAAATAAGCGCATGACGCAACAAGGGGGGAGTACACAAAATTTAGAACATGGTGTGCTCCCTTTAAAAAAAATTGGAGTGCGCAACATATTTTTGTGCACTTTAACAAAGTGAGTGCTAAATTTAAGATTGGGCACATGACTCTAAAGGTAGGGTGCACGAGTTTCATGTGTCCTTTACCTTTTTATGCACCTCATTTAATATTGGTGCATGAAACAAAGGGGAAGTGCACGACCTTTAAACCAAGGTGCACCCTATTTAATACTTGAGCACACGACACATTAGACCTCTCATGCACTCTAAATAAGGAGAGTGCTCCATTTAAAAGTGAGTGCATGACTTAAAGGGAGGACGTGTGAGTTTTGCATGCTCTATACCTTTTCGTGTACTTGAAACAAAAGACTAGTGCGTGCACTTTAAACATTAAACATTAAACATTAAACATTAAAGGAGGGGCACGTGGAATGCAAGGGGGTGCATGACCTCAACAATTTTGTGTGCCCCTTAAAATTTCATGCACCCAACAAAATTTTGAGCGCCCAAGAGATAAAAGAGACATTAACCTGACTGAAAAAAATTTAAAACTCATGGTTAATATTGGGTTGCTCACAAGGTGAACAATAGCTTCACTATTTTTTCCATAATGTGCTTTGGAAAATTTTAATGTTTTATTTATTTTTACTTTCTTTTCTTCTTAGGATCTTGCTTAATCTCTTCTATATTATTCTTCTCAAGCTCTTTCTTGATCTCTTTTATATTATTTCTCTTCTTAGGTTCTTTCTTGAGTTCTTCTATCTTCTACTTAGATTATTTCCTAAGTTCTTCTATCATGTTTTCATAGCCTTCTTGAGATTGTTACCTTACAAGTGCACTATCTTTGTCAAGGTAAAAAATGTCTAAATTGTAAAGCATTCTATTTTCTTCTAGGTGGCTTTGGACACTCAATTTTTGATTCTCTTTATTTAGAGACAATCCTTTAAAAAATTAGGGTGACTTTCTATTTGTCCCCTCAATCTACTCTTCAAGCCTTTGAATAGAGTCCTAGTCTTCATTTATTTTGGAGTGGATAGAATTTGACATATAATGAAACTATTTTTAAAATATGTTCTCAAATCAATGGAACATATGTCAATATATAAATTTAAAATTTGCAGCAATATGAGTCAACATTTTCTTCATGTGACTCAATATTAATTCATGCCAAATACTTTCTCCAATACTAGCATTAGAGTCTACTCAAAGTAGCACTGATACCACCGTTGGATTTTAAGTGAGACTATCTCAGGTTCCAATGTCTTAGGATCATATAAAATGTAATGAAGACTTAATTATAGATTAATATGAATGCATACAAATCTCATATAATATTAATCAACAAAATATTCAATAATATAATAATATTATTGAAAGAAAACTATCAGAACCCACCTTGGCAAGGCTCTTGTTAAGAAGACAATATAATTGGACTTATTGTTTTAATGTCTAACATTGTTGGTGTTATGAATATGTAAGGATATGATGTAACATCAGTTATATTTTATGATTATGGTCTTGCTAAATTTTTATGGTTTTGCAGGGCTAACCATGCTTGCAAGTGGACAATGTTGAGCTAACAATTTAATATTTGCTTTGATAATGCTTTTAAATTGTTTAGCCAAGAAATTGATTGATATTATTTTATGCATGTAATGGTTTTTAATTAAAAGGACTAACCATTACAATATTGAGCTAACAATTTGATATTAGCTTTGATAGTGCTTTTAAATTGTTAAGCAAAGGAATTGATCAATATTATTTTATGCATATAATGGTTTTTAATTAAAATGATTAACCATTGCAATATTAAGCTAACAATTTAATATTTGATTTGATAATACCTATAAATTATTTAGCTACATAATTGGTTAATATTTTCTTTATGATCATGATGCCTTTAATTAATGTGACCAAGTTCTTAAATTGTTTAAAACTTTTAAATAGGCATGAGTATCTTTTGAATTTCCAAAAGAAGTAAGTATTTTTGAATACATTAAAAGATGGATATTTTAAAAATACAAGTTAATATCCTCATGTCAGTGAGGTCTGACTAAGGAGGATTGTCTTAATGAAAAGCCTATCCTTTCCAACTAATAAAAGGGGAGACATGTGAGAAATATGTTTTTGATAATGGTGCATGGCTTAGGAAAAGTCATTATGCTTCTATAGGGCACATTCAAAGTGAGAGGAGGAAATATCTTGAAAGCTTGAAGGAAGTTTTTTGAAGAATATTCCATCGAGCAGGGCAAATCAGGTTGGGGGTTTCTACTTCCTTAATCTAGTTTCATTAATATTTCAACAAATTTAATTTATGCTTTAAGAGAACCCTGCTATAATATTTTTTTTAGGTATTTTAATGTTATTCTCGACCTGCATCTACCTATATTCTATTTCATTTTGAACCTTACTTTAATCGATGATTGATTAATAGTCCATGTTCCTACTTTGCTAAAATTTAGGCTTTGTAGCATTACCTAATTCGGTGGATCATATTTCCTATTATAGATACCTAAAATTAATTATCTTCTTTGCTCTATTATATTTACTTCTAACAGGCAAAGTCATCAATGTTTTTGCTACATTGTAGAGCATGAATTGTAAAGTTTCCCTTTTAAATATGTCTCCTTAGGGATTTGTAAGGTTAATAAATGCTATGATATTATTTTGATAGGTCCTCAACACCCATTAGATATCTATTTTGGTGTGATTAACTAGATTAAAACTACTCTCGAAACCTCTATTTTCCTTCATCTGGCGCAATTGTCGAATATTTTGTTGTAGAGGAGGTTTATTTAAATAGCTTCCTTTGGGGTTTGTAAGGGCTTTGTTAATATTAAATATCTTGGAAGGGGTCCTTTTGATTCCATTTGGATGTCACCTGAGTGATTGATGCACTCTGGTTGGCATTCTGTGTGCTCAAGAAAAATGTCTGTGCAGCCTTTAACGAGCATTATCCCACATGGGATATGCTTGGGCCAATGAAGGGTTTAAAGGGATCTTGGATCCTATAACACTTCGACCACCAAGTGGTGGTCGATGAACCAAACCACTTGGTGGTTGCCTAGCATCATATGCAGAATATGTTGATGACACTTGGCTCTTTCTTGCTTATTTGAATTATTCTTATCTCTTGTTGTTGCTTGTTAACCGTCATGGTTTGGGACAGTTTCTAGGTGAGAAAAAACCTTTTTAAGGTTATGCTAGGATTTATCATGCATGTGGGATAAATGGCTTGTAAAATGTGCTAAGAATCTAATGGATAGCAGCCAAGCACCTAGGCACTTGGCTAAGACCTCTTCACCTTTTATCGGCTTGCAACCTAGGTTCCATTGACACACTTGATACATGGAGTGTCATGATTAGTTTCCTTAAAGGTTTGGATTTCTTGGTGTTAGCATTAGTCATCTGGATATTTAGAAACATATTTTATTTTTATATTAGTGTATAATATAAATGCTACATGCTCCTTGTGGGAGTATTTCCAGAAGTGTAAATTGGGATTTCTAGTTATATTTTGGATAAGATGTCGAACGAATATTTATGTTAATCAAGATCATTCAGTTGAGTTAACTTGGCCTCATGTAAATATATGCACATGTTAATATGGAGATTTATGGTATTACCTGGAACAATTTTAAATTGAATATTGTATTAGTTTATGTTCTATGATGTCGAGTTTCGAAGTATCTCTGGTAATAACGATGTGACTGAATTAAAGTAGATTTTATGATTCTACCTATAAATATTTATAGATGTTTAGGTATTTATAACCTTTGAGTGATGTCGTTAATCAATGGATATTCATTACTCAATTATTAGTAATGAAATATAAGTAAGTTGGTTAATCAGTTTAAATAAAATTAAATGAAAAATTCTCTTATCTTGTACTCGTGTAATTGATTTCACCTTTGGAATAGTTGGGTAATGGGAATTAGAGGGAACCCGTTTGAATAATAGACATCGGGTAAGAGATCCTCTTAGGAAGATATGTTGGTCATAAAATGTGGATGATCCTTAGTGCTCCTACTCTAACAAAATTGGGTAGTGAGTTAATATTAGCATATTCATAAAAACTCATTCACTAAAAGGCTTGTGATAAAGAGTAGTGAACTATGTCTATAGATATCTTACCCTAAAATATTTATGTGAAGAGAATGACTAGTGGCCTAGAACCCTTGAACTAAATGACTTATGTAGGGGTAAGGACTAGGACCTTTACTTTCAATAGAGTGAAAGGATATTCAACCACATTGTTAGGAATTTAAGGTAGTTGGAGTGAAAGAGAGTTGCGCTAACACTTCACACAAATGGAAGTATGGTGAAGTAGAAATGGTAGCACTATAGTCTTGGATCATAACTCTTAGTTTGGGATCATGAGTTATTCAAATATAGGAGATATCTCTAGATAATAGGTCTACCTTTCTTAGAATGAGAACATATAAACCCTTATGAGGATTACTATTTATATTTATTAAAAAAAAATAAGGGGATTGAATTGGAATAAACTAGGTTTAAGGTATTTTAGGTCACAATATTTGATATCAAAGTATGGTTCGTAGTGGAATTGGATCACTTCCCAAGAATTAGTTTTTAGTATGAGATAGAAAACATAATAAATATTAATAATTTAAAACAAAATCTAATAGAAGAAAAATTTACCCAAAATGACTAGGATGTAGTGGGTAAGCAATTATTAGTAGGAAGAGCAATTTGAAGGACGAAATGCTAAAAAATTCCTACTATATATTTTGTGAGTGGCTAGGGATAATGCCACCAAAAATAAGAAGAGGATGTGTTACCCCAATGACAAGGCATACACGAGGAACCAATGTAGATAATAGAACACTTGTTGATGGTTTGGAAAACTCCAATGAGAAAGAGAATCTTACCGAAATTGTGGTTCTACTTTGAGAGTAGATAGAAGCCCAAAAATAGTTGTTGGATGTTGTGCTGAGTTGAGAAACACAATATGGTAACCCAATAAGGAAACAAGAAAATAAACCTCTTATAGAGACATAATTGGCAACTGGAGGTTGAGCTAGGTAAGGAGATGAAATATCTAAAATATTCCAAGTTTAATGGAGAGGAAGATGGGGATAAGGCCAATGCTTGGTTGAAGAATATAGAGACATATTATAATTTGAAGAACTTCTCCTCAGGAACTCAAACATCATACACTACTTTACATTTACAAAGATATGGTTTAGATTGGTGGGAAACCCTTAGTGAAGAGCTAAATCTAGCAGTTGTAGTTGACTTAAAATGGGAAGAATTTGTGAGAGCTTTCAAAGAAATATTTCTCACAGAATATTTTTACTCCCAAAAATTTGATGAATTCACTAAAATTTGTCAGGGAATTAGAATAGTGGATAAATATTATCAAAAATTTATTAAGTTGGTAAAGTACGTGCCCGCTTATATTTAGAAAATAAAAATCCATAAGTTCATACTTGGAGTAGATCCTAGAATAGGACAAGAAGTGGACATGAGAGAACCTGAGACATTGAAAAAGGCCTATGAGTTAGCAAGAAAAGTTGAAACATATCTCAAACCTTACTTTGATTATGAGAGGTTAGATGATCAAGGCAAAGAGGCACTAAGGAGGAGGAACAATGCATATTTCATAAAGTGGGAGCGTAAACAATCAATTAGAAGCGTTACAGGGCAAGAAGAGAAAGAAGATAATAAACAAAAAAAATTTAGAAGGAAGTTTCGAGGAAAGAACCATAAATGCTATAATAAGGGTAATAGTGGCAATAGATCACCCCAAATATAGACTAACTTGCCAAAAGGAGTAGCATGAGAGTCGAGATGAAAATAACATCCATGACCAAAAGAAGGATGTTACATTCACATTATGCTAACAATTATCCTCAAAGAGGAGGTATGAGTTCTAAAGGGAAGGAACCAATGTACAAGGAAACAACACCTAAGAAACCAAATCATCGGATTTACGCTGTAACAGGAAACCAAAATCTAGATGGTCAAGCTACACCACTAGTGATAAGAGGTAAGATCTTTGGTAAGAGTGTTAATATATTATTTGATAATGGATCTACAGATATCTTTATTTCCACTAGCTTAGTTAGATATATTGAAAAAAGGCCAATAATCTTAAAACATAGGTGGAATATTGAGTATGGTTCAGGATAAACCTACTTTGTGAACTAGTGCTACTCTATGGCTAAAATTACCTTACCCAGTGGAATGACCTTAGGATGTTTATATGTTGCACCATTGAATGTATTTGAAATAGTATTGGGAATAGATTGGCTACAAGAACATAAAGTAGTGATTAATTTTTAGAATCGATGGGTTAAATATTCAAAGAAGGATGGGCATGTTTATAGAGTAAATAGCCTATAAGGAACTTTTCAACCTTAAATACTTTCGGCTATACAACTTAAGAAAGCCATTAGAAAAATAGGAATGGTATATATTGTGAAGTTAAATAAGATAGAGGATGGGAATAAGTAAGAGGTGTTTGGAAAATATCCTATTATCCAACAATTTAGGGATATATTTCCAAAATATTTACTCGGATTACCCCCTAAAATAGAGTTTGACTTCTCTATCAAGCTTGAACTTGGAATAGAGCCTATTCATAGGGCTCCATATAGAATGAACTCCATAGATATGTAGGAATTAAAAGTACAAACTCAAGGATTACTAGAAAAAGGACTAATTAAACCAAGTGTGTCACCATGGGGTGCACCAGTGTTGTTTGTAAAAAAAAAAGGATGGGTCCTTAAGACTATGTATTGACTATAAAATGTTAAATAAGGCAACTATTAAAAATAGATATCCTTTACCTAGAATCAAATATCTCTTCGATCAACTCAAGGATGCCTTAGTCTTTTCAAAGATTGATTTAAAATCAGGATATCACCAATTAAGAATTTGAGAGGAAGATACTCATAAGACAACTTTTAAAACTCGATATGGAAATTATGAGTTTATTATCTTGCCTTTTGGGCTGAAAAATGCTCTAACAACATTTATGAATCTAATGAATAGTATCTTTAGAAAAAAACCTGGATAGATTTGTTCTGGTATTTTTAGATGACATTTTGATATATTCCTGAAACAAGGATGATCATGATAAACACCTCTGATTAGTTTTGGAATTGCTAAGGTAAAAATAGTTGTATGGGAATTTATCCAAGTGCGAGTTTTATGTGTCAGAGGTTCAATATATGATACACATTATTTTAGCTAGGAGAATTATTGTAGATCCTAAGAAGATAGAAGTCATCTTAAATTGGCCACCACCAACAAATGTAACTGAGGTTTGAAGTTTCATGGGTTTAATTAGGTACTATAGGCGATATGTAAAAGACTACACCAAGATCACCTCACCGATAACTAACCTTCAAAGGAAAGGGAAAAAATTCAAGTGGAAAGATACATGTGAATTCACCTTTGATTTACTTAAGCATAAGCTTACTACACCTCCTATACTAAGAATACCTTATTTGTAGGAAAGTTTTTATGTTTGTACAGATGCATCGCTAGAGGTGAGAAACAATGGTGAAATTGTTCTATTGATCAACAATGCATTACATAGTTTTATAGTTCTTGAAATAACTAAAAATAGACACGGTGGTTGAGAGAAATCCTCTTAAACTTATTACAATAAACTAACTTAAAGATAGCTCTTATCCTAACAACATGCTAATCTTGGAATATGGTCAAACATTGATCAACCAAGCCAAAACCTCAATGTATGCTAATCATATTAACTAGAAATATGTAAATCAAAACATTAAACTAAAACTAAATACTAGGACATAATATTTGGGACTAAGGAGGCAATGTTGAAAATATTCTAACATTCTCCCCCTTGATGCTAAAGACACTTATGCAAGAGTTCTTTAAGCATCACAGAATTGGAAGAAAATATTTCTCTTACGTTTCCTCCAATATTGAATCAAGAAATCAGAATTTACAAAATACTTATGGTGGCATTTCTTCCACTCTTCATGTGGAATTTTTTGCAAATGCTTGAGTGCCTTCTTTTGTTGATTAGCTCCCCCTTCAACAAAAGTATCTCCTCTTGTGGTTTTTAGCAACCAATCTCTTGCATATTTATCATTATGGTCTTTAAACCATGCTCTCACATTTTGATCTTCTTTTACATCTTCAACACTAAACAATACTCCACATGAGTATTTACAATTAATCATCTCACATAGATTATTATACCATAAAACTCTTTCACATATTTCCACACAAAATATCACAATAAATATGGCCATATAATGACCAACTACATATGAAACATAAAGTTTCTCCTCACACAAATATTCTCTCACAACAATGACTTTACAAGAATCCTTCTCCCAAGGAATTTTGAACATGCCATTTTGATCCATGTGACCCAAGTTATCCATCACTGTATTCTCTCCAAGAAGACTCTTCATCAAAGTTGTTTCAATGAGAAAATCACCTTTCTTTTCATTCCTACTCACAAAAAGCAAATCATTAATCATAAAAACATTACCTTTAGTATGAGTAGATTTGGTGCTTCCCATAAAGCTATTTTGTAGCAGTTCTCCTTCATTGTATGGTGCTTCAAGATCAACCATTTTATTGAAAAACTCAAAATGCTAATAAAATCTGCAAATTAGCTCCAAATCACTTGAAATTTTGACAGCATCCTCTTGATACAATTATCTAACAACCCTCAAAATTTCATAATCAAATACCTTAGGATTCATGATATATTAATGATTTACTCGAGCTCTTCCTTGCAACTCTGTTGAGTGCTGGCCACTTGAGTTTCTCTAACAAAGTGCATGCTTCAGATCTCTTCATGCCACTCTCCACAGGTTTTGATCCATCTGATAAAACCTGCTCTGATACCAAATGAGAAGCAATGGTGAAATTGTTCTATTAATCAACAATGCATTACATAGTTTTATAGTTCTTGAAATAACTAAAAATAGACACTGTGGTTGAGAGAAATCCTCTTAAACTTATTATAATAAACTAACTTAAAGATAGCTCTTATCCTAACAACATGCTAATATTGGACTATGGTCAAACATTGATCAACCAAGCCAAAACCTCAACGTATGCTAATCAAATTAAATAGAAATATGTAAATCAAAACATTAAACTAAAACTAAATACTAGGACTTAATACTTAGGACTAAGGAGGCAATGTTTAAAATATTCCAACAAGAGGGACTAGGTGTAACAACCCAGGTCCAACTCTCTTGGTTGTTAAAAATATCAAAAACAAAATTTCAATTTACTTGATAACAGGGTCACAACTGATGGATGCACACCCAATTTTATATTAGTACATAGGCATAGGTTTTCACACTCAAATCATTGACCACTACAGATGGAATCACGAGTGCTCGAGATTGGCCAAATCTCGCAACATGTTGCCATTTGTGATATCCACATTCTCCTATATAGGGTTGATTTATTGATTTAAGAGTTGATTTTTAATATATATATATATTTATGTTATTAATGGTTTTGTGATTTAAACAAAGCATATTCATGCACAAAAACCAAGTTTGGCTAAATTTCACTATTTTTCCAATATTTTAACTCTAATTTTTTTTATTTTTTTTAAAATACATGTTAAAAGAACAACATAAACATTACATATTTCATAAAAACAGTCCACATACTAGCATAATAGATATTGAGTTCGGTTTTTTAAACAATAAACAAAGGAGACCCCACTATAACTCTTCAATAGCTAGTGATACAAATCTATCCAATATTATTATAAACATTATAGTATTCCAAAGTCTCACTCTACTTAAAAATGCACACAACGACCTGGGTACCAAGTGTAATTTTACTAAGGTACTTTCACCATGACATTGAGGAGGTTTCTATCGAAGATAAAAACCTGAAAACATTTTCATACTACCCGGATATCTAACACTATTCTAGATCCTTCATCCCTAGCAATAGTTTGATCATATCCACATAATCGGGGGCCCAAGGGCGGAGTATGGATTTGCAAATTGGAAAATTTGGGGATTGTTGGTAATTTTACACCTTGCCACATTGGGACAATTTTGTTGAGTATTCTGATGCAAAATTTTGATGCAATATTTTGATTTTATATGGTGGCTTTTATTTCAAAGATAATTTCATTTATGGTGGATTTTTGCAATGGCATTATGAGGCTTTTGTAAACTTCATTTATGAAGGTGCCTGTAGGCTTGTAAAAACAAAGAATTAAGTTGGAAAATTTAAGAGGCTTAAAATTTGTGAAAGCGTCAGCGCGTTCACCCCAAAGGTAGGGCAAATGTCTTGTTCACCCCATGTTGGGGTGAACGAAATATCAAAAATTAAGAAAAAAGGGAGTTTTAAAAAATTCAAAAAATAGGTGCAGCAGAATGCAATTGCATTCGCCCTGATTGAGGGGTGAACATTCGGTTCGCCCCTCCCATGGGCAAATGTGATTCAACACCTGAATGTGATTACGTTTACCTTGATTGAGGGGTAAAAATCCTATTTGCCCCTCCCATGGGGAAATGCATTCTTAAAGGAAAGTCGTGCGCACATGATCAGGCTCTAGATTTACAACCATTAAATAATGGTGAATGTAATTTTGGGTGAAAATATTATGGTAAAAACTTCAAAAGGCTCTAGATTTACAACCATTAAATAATGGTGGCAACAAGTAATTCAAATTGTGGATCCTGAGTGAAAAAAAAAGTCATATGGAAACATAGGGAGTCTTTTTCATGATTTTCAAGGCAGGCATGCATTTCCAAAATATTGAATATCTCCCAATTCTCTGTGCACCAACACCCAAGTTGCTAATTTTCAGGGAATGTTTCCCAAAAGGATGTATCGTCACCCAAAATGGATGGATTTTTAATGATTCCAAGGAGGAATTTCCTCATTTTTGTTTCTGATCTGCGATCATTTTGTTCTCATATGCATTTAATGAAAGAGGTGAAATCCTCTATAAATACTAATCAAATTTCTATTGTAAATAAAGGTTGGACATTCTACGAGAAAAATTCCTAAGTTCTCTACATCAATAGAAGAGACTTGGCTTCTGAAATTTGCAAGACTTCTTATGTGTGTGATATCCTTCTAATTTCAAGCATTTCTATTTATGCTCATGTTCCTGCTATTAAGTTTAAAATTCTCTTTATGGATTTAAAACATTGTTGGTGAGTGAGTGATTTTTGGAATGCAATCTGGAGGTTGTCCCTACAAACGTGTGAATGAAATTATGTTGCTTTCCCTCTGTTATATGTTGTTTTAAAACTTAGTAGAATTCTTGCTACTAGTCTGCCCCAAATCTTGCACTTTGGCCTGTAGCCATATTTCCCATTTCTTTTTGCATTTTCTAATTTCTTTCCTACATCTCTAGTCTTCAACCAGTGTAGGATTTAGTTTGGGAACCAGCCCTATCTGGAGATTGTCATGAAGGATATTTCTTTCCTCTAGCCTTTTAATGTTGATCGTATCTAGGGTGAACAAATGTAGTTTTTGTTGATTAGGCAGATATTTGACCAACAATTTTTGGCATGCTTAGTGGGACTTCAAAAGTTCCACTTCCAACAGTATTAAGGTTTGATGTTCACCTTTGTGCTACAAAATCAATACATTTGGCGGCTTGATTACACCCAAAAATATCCGAACATGACGGCAATGAAAGCTGTGTCTCATGAATACAAGATCGAAGGCCAAAAATCCAGATCATCAGATTAAGTTCTATGAACTTGATATTCAAAGGTTGGGAGAACATCCTCAGCTAGCCACTTTTTGGTGTACATATTCACTACCCCACATATCCCATATGGTTGTACGATAGGCCAATGTGACTACATTTCTAAACTTGTATACGCAAGATTAGAAAGCCAAATCTAATTTTATTGCTATATATAAACTTCCTCTAAAAATAACTATGCCTATTCTTCTAGATCTCCCGTAGTATCTGTATTCAAGTGTATTTTTGCAACCCATGCCTTCCATGTACTCAGTTTCCTCATGGAGTTCTAGCCCTCCTCATATCACTCTAATTCCTACTCCATAATATTTGGCCCTAGGTTTTTCATAGTTACAAAATCAATCAATTCCCCAACTACCAGCATATGTACCTCTTCCAAAATTACCTGCACCTCCAACCCCTTTGTCGTTACCCACACTGTAATTACCTCTATCATTTCTAGTGCCAACCACATATTCTAATCCTAACCCCCTCATGGTATTGTTGTAAGAAGTAAAATATAATAACTTAGCTCTAAGGACAATATCAAATGAGCTTACGGTGGTGAGGAAGAAGCAAGATGAAGCTGAATTTTTATCAAGGAGATTTCAAACCCTACCATTTACTCAAGAACAAGCTTCTACTAGCAGAGACCCTGAGAAGAGCACAACAGTGATAGCAAATGAGGAGGCTAGCACAATAGAAAGTGTTTATTGGTGTTTGACATGCAGTGATCCTCATGGAGAAGAAAACTTCATGGTGCATATGAATTATGTGTAGATGCTAGCAAAAAATTTGGTTGGAAGACAAGTTAATATGATTCAAGAAGCTGATCACAATTTTATGATACCATATTTGGAGTAGGTTTCGATCCTCACAAGGTCCAGAAAGAAGCCAGTAACTGTAGATCCAGTTGAGCTTGAACATTTTAATGTGTCTACGAAGCCAAAGGTACATAATAAAAAGTGGACACCTCCAGCAAAAGCACCTGGTGTAAGGGCTAAGGAACATGATTATATCAAGTTAAGAGATTTATTTCCTAAGCAAGCTCAAGAAAAGGTATAAACTAAGGCATCAACTTTGCAACCTGTTGCAGCTACTCAATCACCAAATGAAATAAAAGAGTAGGCCAAGGAGTGACACGAGTACCTATCATTGACAAAAATATAAATAGTAGAAGCTGCTTAGTAGTATTGGGAAAGGTACGAACGGATTATAGAAGAAAAGGTTTTAGCCATTCCAAGTTACAATATTGTAGAATAAATGAAGAAGATCCTGTTGGAATGAAATCTACCTTAGGTAATAATTTGTGCCAAAGACTTCATCAACATTGAAAGACCAGGCTAAAACAAATTTTTCCTGATTCAATCTCCAGAGAAGGATGGTTCCTTGGTTTTTTATATGAAAAAGTGGGGAGAAAAGGGACTTCATAAAAGGGGGAAATATAGCCAAAGCTAGGAGATGATAAGGTACAAATTAAGCAACAACATAGGACTACTTCAAGCTTTTGCAAAAAAACATAATAATAACCAACAAATGGAAAGCTAAGATCATTCAGTGTGTATTTCTATAGTATTTTCTACATGAAGTAAATTGCAGATCTTGTAGAACACTTAACACAAAAATTTAGCTTTAATAATTAATGCATGGTACGTTCAACAAAGACTAAATTAGCAATAAACAAACGTATACATACTTGTACACCTATTGATCCCATAACCAAGATAGATGATCTCTATTTATATTTTAGAATTATGAATATATAGCCTTGTAAACACCTAAGAGTCAACCTGGTGTTTAGGTCGCTCATCCTATATATAGAGTTTTACATAAACAAAAAAGTAAAAGTTGTTACAACAAATTTCCCATAGGCTTATCCTAGTTACATAATGATTAAATGTCATGATCTTCTTGTTATAGAGATATTTCTCAGATCATGAATCTCCTAACTAAAAGAAGTTAAGATATTTCTATTACAAATATCTTCTCCATCTCTTTCAAGATATCATGGTCTGCTGGTTCTCCAAATGTCGTGCCATCATGACAATTATTTCTTGCTTGCCGCTGGCCATCCAAAATGTTGCACCATTGCGAAAATTATTTCTTACTCACCACTGGCCCTCCAAAATGTCGTGCCATCATGAAAATTATTTCTTGCTCACCGCTGGCCCTCCAAAATTTCGCACCATTGACAATTATTTCTTGCTCACCGCTAGCCCTCCAAAATATCGTGCCATCATGACAATTATTTCTTGTTCACCGCTGGCCCTCCAAAATGTCGCACCATCATGAAAATTATTTCTTGCTCACCACTGGCCCTTCAAAATGTTGTGCCATCCTGACAGTTATTTCTTGCTTGTTGCTGGCCCTCCAAAATGTCATGCCATCATGACAATTATTTCTTTCTCGCCGTTGGCCCTCCAAAATATCATGCCATCATGATAATTATTCCCTGCTCACCGCTGGCCCTCCAAAATGTCATGCCATCATGACAATTCTTCCTTGCTCATTGATGGTCCTCCAAAGTGTCCCGACATCATGACAATTTTTCCTTGCTCACTGTTGGTCCTTCAAAATGTCATGCCATCACGACGATTCTTCTTAGCAAAATTTGAGGATAATACCTTTATTTCCCTGCATGTTGGTATTTTGACCAACATTCTTGGTGCCTCCTAGGGTAATTCTATTAACTGAATGTTAGAAATTAGAGCCTTTATCCATTGGGAAACAGAGTCAAAAAAAATATAAAAATATAAAAGAAGAAAGGGAAGGGAAATAAAGGGAATGATACCAAGAGTTATCCGAAAACAAAAATTAAACTTAGGAATAATCATTCCTCTAGAGATTACTCTTCAGAATTTGTCTCCCCTTGTCTCGAAGATGCTGTACTACTTGCTGGGACCTTCTTGGCATTTGCTTGTTTCTACTTAGATTGAATGGCTTCATTATAGGTGGCATAGCCCTTTTTCTAGGTTTCTTTGTTAGTATTCGCCTTTTATTTTAAAGTAGCGTACAAATATTCCAGTTCTTCTATCTTATCGTAAGATAAAATTTTAGACTTTAGATAGAGCTCATTAAGACTGAAATTCATTTGAGTTATATTTTGAGCCATACAAAAAATATGGTCCTCTTGCACAAGATCTTCCCATTCATTAATTTTAGATACATCATTGTAAAAATTTAGCCAATTTGTCTTTATTTGCTCTTTCGTTAAGAGGTTAGATTGAGCATCCCAAAAACTAGGTATACCACAGTCCTCAACCATACCGATATGTTTAGAGATAGAATTTGCCTTCACCCTCAAATCACATAATATCTTCATCGCTGTTGTCACTAGATTATGCCTCTTGAAAAAGTTCTTGGTGATTGATTTTGTTTGAGACCAATTTTCATCCCGAGCTCTATGGCTAGATATTGCTTGCATGCTATTTTCTAGGACCTGGATCTTGTTAGCTGCAAACACCCTCGGTCTTAGGAGCTTAATTGAAGCTTCCAACTCCTTTTCTACTTGGATCATCATATTGTTCACTTTGGAGAGATAAGCGGGGGTGGGTCTAGTCTTAAGTACTATCTTGCTAGCAACTACAAGTTTTTCTCTTCGTACTGCAATCGCTTTTTCTTTAGAGAAGCCCTAAACCTTTTTTGAAGCTGTCAATAACTATTGATTCAAGTCCTCTACTTGTTTCTGCAATGCCTGTACCTACTCCTAGGCCTTGGCTACTTTTTCATGGAAGGATGTGGCCTCTTTGAACTTCTACTCCCAATTTTTAGCATCATTCTTGAGAGCCTTCTCGGTAATTTTTTGTTGGTTGAAGGCCTCTTCCAATCACTATCGAGCCTACTCTATTCTGAGAAAATTTTCTTTGTAATGCTTCACATTCAAATAGATCATACCCATGTGGGTCTAAGCCTTGCTCCACTTGTCATCCATCAGTATCTGAGTCATATCTTCAGTGATTATATTAGTCTGATAATCATCCAGAGTCATTTTTTTCTCTGGCATTTGTACTAGAGGAGTCATCCTCATAGTAGACCTCTGCATGCTGATTGGATCCAAAAATGCCCCCTCTCACACTTGGGCCATATCAGTGTCACTTGGAGGATTTTGTGACTTTAGCCATGTCTCAGCATTCATTGTGGCTTTCCTTATATTTTTAATCTTTGCGATGGTAGATTTATTTGCAGAGAAAGTGTTTTGTAAATACTGAAGGTCCAACAAATTTATGGAAAGGGAAAAGGAAGTGTGTGACAAGACGGATTCCAAACCTATCTGCTAAGAGGGAGGTCCGATTGGGGTACTAGGAGGAGAACTTTACGGAGAATTATGGGAGGAGGATGATTTTGAAACCTCTTTGTCTTTTGATCAAGAAGGGGAATTTGTATGGGGATGAGGGGAATAGGAGGGAGTATCAAGATTAATTGGGGATTTTTCCTACTCCTTTTGTGTATTAGAGCCTTCCTTTTCTGGTGATTCCTCTGAATAAACCTCTGCTAAGTACTGTAAATAGGAAATGTTCATGCTATCTGGTATAAGTGGGGAAGTCTGATCCTAATTTAGATATTATTTATGATGGGGACCCTCTACTTCTTAAGCCACTTTCTCTTCCACCTGTGCTCCTGAACGCTCTTCGATGACCTATTATTCTTGTTGAACTTCTTATTCTTGCATATGTTTAGATCCTTCTTCACCTCATTGCGTAAATTTTGATATGCCTTCAAATATTTCCCTCAATCCCTCTACATCTCTGATTTTTCTTGATCCTCTCCTTCAGATTGTTCAGAAGAGGGTTCTTGTATTTTCCTCTTTTTTCGGATCTCAACTTTCTCTTGTTCAACTTTTCTCTTTCTCCGCATTAATACCGACTTCTTTCGTTCAAGTGGAGCCACATATTTAGACTCTATGTTTGATTATGAACATGGAATGTACACCTTACGCTTCTTATTTTTTGCCCCTGGTTGTTCTACCATGACTTCCTTTCCTTTTTCTTTGTCAACATCTGGAATCGACACTCTTGGGGGAATAACACCTATTCAGAGAGGGACCTCGTTGAATAGCGTCGTAGACCAATTCTTATGGTGCTCATCATATTTTGTACAAAATTTGTTATCTATTTTGAGCCCACACCTGGAGAAAGTATTAAGTTGGCATGACATCTACCACCAAGCCATAATCTTGGGCGCATCCCAGTCATATCCTCTCTTCTTCAGGTTATTTACTATTTTGGTGGGGATGCTGTGGGCCGGGTGAGTCTTTGGGTCATAGTCCACCAAGTGTTCATAAAAATCATGCCATGGAGCTATATATTGCATTTTATTAACATGCCATTCCAGGAGCTGTCCCTCGCTTTTATTTCAATTATGTTCAATGCCTCTATCAGAGGCATGGAATCGTTGGAAAGGATTCTTGTTCAGGGTAACCTTCCTTTTAGCGAATACATCCTCAAGATCATATTTCCACCATTGTGAGAGCTCCAAGAGCTTCATATTTCTTATTACTTTAGTAATTTTTTGATGATCTCCCTTATTTGAGATGATAACTCCTTCGAACTGGAAGGGCATGAGGCAGGTGTGAGTTTTTTGGGCGCAAGTCCCAAATGTGTAATTTATAAATTCTTGTTGCCTTACATACTCCAAGGTGAAAAGTAATTTGGTGAAGTAGTAAGGCAATAGGAAGGGCTTCCCTATGAAGCCATAGAGCCTTATGATTACCCCCTAGGTCAGGACAAAAAAGTCTCCTTCTTCCACTTGAGAGTACCTCAGGGTCTCCTCCACTGTTTTAGGAATTCTTTTTGTGTGCCCTAGCACAATTTGTAGAGAAGGGCCCAAAAAATATCTATTGAATTGATAATATGAATTCTTGCTCAAGAGGAGTGGAGTCCATTCACATACACACAAACTCTATTCTTGTGCATCTTTTTGATTTACAGGTATTGATTTCAAATGCTTTGATTGAAAGAAAAATAAAAGCCAAACCAAATAAAAAGAATATATGAAAACATCTAAAGATTCCATGTGTAATTTTGAGAGTCCCAAGTGTAGCTACTGAGCTAAAAAATATGGCCAATCAAAGAAAAGAGGTACTTTGTTCGAATCCATATGCATTTTATCATAAAATTTATATATGTAAATACACTGCGCCACTTCAACCTGCCATCCATGAACCTAAGAATCGTCTTCTAACCCTGCTATCATGGCCAGGATGGAGAAAAGTGTTTTGCTTTTAAATTTGGACAAAGGGATGGATATTGGGAAATGGAACCTTTGGGGAGTTTGCCTTCAAGATTCTATTGGAGAAAATCCCTAATGTTTGGAGTATTCAGATAAAATTTCACAAAATTGGCTGGATCAAACAAGATAGGAGGAACTGGAAGCTTATATCCTAGGGCGAAGACCACTCTAATTGTGTCTAGATCAATCGTAAAAAGTGTTTCTCCCTTATAATTTTTTACTCTCTTATTATTTGCATCATACATTGTGGCTATTGCCCTAATTAACTCTAGACAAGGGTGAACATGAGGGCATACATACCAGTAAAGCATTGAATAATACGAGAAGTTACTTGGATTCGAAGGTGAACCATCTACGACCAATCTGGTGGCTATGTCTTTGCAAATTTATCTAGGGCTTCTCCATGTCAGCTTTATTTCTGTTATGTGGGCATCAAGATCTACAAAAATGTCTACCTTAAAACTTGAACTTCTCTTCTTCTTTGAAGACACAGATGTAGAGCCCAAAGCTATAGAGGTGGCCATTGTGATACTATTGTAGGGACATTATAAAAAAATATAGAACTCTCAAGAAGGACTTTAGAACTCAGGTAGCAAGATGTAGAAGATGAGAAGAGGGAATGTGAAATAATTACTTAAAATAAACCACTGTGTATGCTTATGCCAAAAAGATATACAATTAAAATGCTTAGGTGACGTGGATTAAATGCAATGAGCAGCACATATTTCAAAATAGATTTCAAACATAGGTGGGAGCTTCAGTTAGTGTGTCAGCTTTAAAATATCTCAACTACCTCGAGTTGCCGTTTTTATTCTAGACCAATAAAAAACCTACATTGTGGTACCGAGCCAATAAGACAACATCATCTCTTGATATGATCATTGAGTATTATTTTCATTTTTTAAGAATGGTGCCTTTTAGGTTCTTAAGGCATGTGCTTTTACCGTTGTTATAACATGGTTCACAATTGTATAGAAAATCGGACCTGACGTGGCTCTCTGCTATAAAAAAAGTCAGATCTGATGTGGCATCATGATAATTTTAGAACATATCACATAAAGAAAACCCAAAAGTTGCACTATCGTGACATATTTCCTAAAAGAAGGCCATGAATGCATGAAAGTCACGGTATCGTGAAATTTTCCTTGAAATAAGGCCATGAATACTTGAAAGTCGCATGATCATGACATTTTCCCTGAAAGAAGATCATGAATGCACAAAAGTTACGATATCACGACATTTTGCTTGAAATAGATATTCTCGCTCTTAAAACTCATGAAAATGTGAGAGTCTTTAACAAAATAAAATCTCATGAAAAGTAACATATTCACAAGGTTATACATACAAAAAATAGTAAAATATATACAAGGATAGATCGGAATCCATTACTTGTAAAATAGCTTTAGGTGAAAGCCATTAACAAGAATGGGTAGGATCTTGTCCTGTTCATATTTTAGCTGGAAGAAATTGTGTTGCTTCTCTTCAATAATTTCGAAAGGGCCATCCTAGAAGGTATCAAACTTGTCATGATTTCCTAGTTTCGACCTCTTTGTATTCCACTTTAGTACTAAATCTCCCACCTTGATGTTTCTTAAGGTTGTATTTTTGTCAAACCACCCCTTCGTTGCAACTGCATATTTTTGATAGTGATCATAGGCTTGTTATTTCTTTTCTTCCAATTGTAAGAGTTGAATCAGCCTATTTTCCATCGGTTTTGCTTCTTCTGTACCAATTAGATCTAACAACTTTAAAGCTGGTATTTCTATGTGTATCGGGAGGACAACTTCTTTACCAAAAACTAGAGAATAAGGGGATGTGTTGATAGATTTTTTAATTGTGATCCTATCAGCCCAAAGTGCTTGGTTTATCAAAGTATGCCAATTTCTTTATTCTCCTTGAGTGTTCTTTCCAAAATCCTAAGCAGATTCTTGTTCCTCGGCTAACCCATTACCTTGAGGATAGTAATTTGATGATATTTTTAAATATATCCCATATTTTCTAGCGAAGTCAATTACCTTGGCTCCTACAAATTATGGGCCATTATCTGTGACCAAGGTATCTGGAATGCCGAACCTCATAATCAAAAATTCTATGAATTCAATCACCACTTCTTGGTCACTCTTTTTCGTGGGTATTGCTTCGAACCACTTCGTGAAATAGTCAGTGGCTGTGAGAATATATTTATGCCTTGTTGATGAATTTGGTTCTATGATGCCTATGAAATCTAGCCCCATTTTTGGAATGGTTCTTCAACCTGAATATTATTTAGAGGTAATGGTGCATGTTTGTTCCTTCCTACATATCTCTAACATTCTTCACAGTCTCTCGTAATTTTGAAAGTATCTTTAAAAATTGTAGGTCAGTAGCACCCATTTTTGATTATTTTCAGTGTGGTAGTTCTCTCAGAGTAGTGTCCTCCTTATAGACCTCCATGAAATTCTTTTAAAATTATTTCTTTCTGTTCATCTGACACACATCGAAGCAATACTCCATCCAAGTTTTTCCTGTATAAGCCTTTAGGTAATAAAGTGTACTTTAGAGCTTGAATCCTGTACCTTCTTCTCTGGGAAGCATTCAAGTTAGTTGGAGATATTCTAGTCTATAAATACCTGATTAATTCATCCCCCTAGTAAAGCTATTCTAAAGCTTGATCTTCTTCTGGTATTACCTTTTTTAACAATTCAGTCATGGGTTTAACAATCTGTGCAAAATCTGCTATGAATTTGCGTACAAAATTAATTTGACCAAAAAATGACTGCAAACCCTTTTTTTTAGTGGAAGGGAGAGTTCTAGCAAGGCTTTCACTCTACTAGGGTCTATTGCTAGGCCAAATTTTGAAACTACATGACCAAGTAAGATTCCTTCCTCTACGACAAAAATAGATTTCTTTGGATTTATGGATATCCCAAACTCTCGACACTTTTCCAACACTTTTCTAAGTCGAGTTATGTGATTTTCTTTTTTGTTGGAAAATATAGTCATATCATATAGGTATATCACTATAATTTTATTTGCAAGTTCTCCAAAAGCTACATCCATGGCTCTTTGAAAAGTTGCTACAGCGTTTGATAACCCAAAAGGCATCCTTTGATACGCAAATGTTCCCCATTTGGTACTGAATGCTATTTTGAATTGATCTTCATATTTTACCCATACCTGATTATACCCAGAGAAACCATCCAACAGAGAAAACCTCTTAGCTCCTGCAACAGTGTGTAAAATTTGATCGATCTGTGGGAGAGGATAATGATCTTTGAGTGAAGCTTTGTTTAGGTTCTAGAATTCAACACATAGTCGGATATCTCCATTTTTATTTCTTACTGGAACCAGATTAGCAACCCATGTTGATTGCTTAATTGGATATACAATCTTAGCTTCTAGTAGTTTCAACAACTCATGTTTCATCAAAGCTTCTATTTTTGGATTTACTGGGAGTTGCTTTTGACGAAAAGGTTTAGCGCCTTCTTGGAGTTCATTCGTATGTTGAATTGTTTCCTTTGAATATACTTTTAAATGTCCATATGTCCAGGCCATTGTATCTAAAAATTCTTCACATAACTGTCTAATTTCATTCAATTATTTATCTATACTATTCACCCCTACTTTGATGGCCTTTTTAGGTGATATTTTAGCCTCTTTATATCTATGCTTGTCAACTTTCATCTTATGACCTGTTGACCTATCATTGTTATCAAAAAGAGACTCAAGTGTGACTAGCCCCTTAGGGATGTGATTATTTTTCAATTGGATGACATTTTCCTCTTCTTCATTTTCACTTTCTCTGTGGCTAGAGCAGTTCATCTCATGAACTAGAAAATCTATAATGTGTTGATCATTTTCAAAGACTTGCCAGAAAATATCTCTATCAGGTATTGAAGGTCTGTATATCAGTCTAACTATTTTTTATTTCTGGATAACGTTGCTTATAGGGTAGAAGTTTGCTCCTACCAAAGCCAAAAAATTAGCATGTATATTTTTCTCCCTAGGGATTGCTTTCATGTTCAGGGATTCAAAAGATTCTAGCAGGTCCCAAACTTGATTTTTGTAGGCCTTGAGATAATGTTATTTGCTTACACATTTTTCTGTCACTTGATTTACTATTAGTTTAGAGTCACAAAAATTTTACAGTTGTTTAATATCCATATTTTCTGCCTTCTTTAGTCACAAAGAGAGTGCTTCATATTTTGCTGCATTATTGGTGCAGCTCCAAGTTAACCTGTAAGAGAAAATATTTTCTTCACCAGTTGGAGCAATGAGAACAATACCTGCTCTAGATCCATTTTTGCATCTAGCGCTATCAAAGAAAAGTTTCCATAACTTATTTTTAGATGGCACAAATTGCGGGGGGGAGTAAATTTATCCTTTTTAGGTTTTAGAATGGTGTAACTCCCTAGATCTATCTCGATCATGGCATTGAAATCCAGAAGATAAAATTGATCTTCTTCTTGTAACTCATTTAAGGATTCATCCATTAGGGTCAAGTCTGTTAGTTCCTCTATCATCATGTTTACAGTAGTAGAGGTTTTCTCCTCTTCTCCAAGTTTTCTAACATGGAATGTGGAAGGTTTTTCATTAAATATATTTACCATTTTTCCTTTGAATGGAATATCAAGGTGTGAGAAGTCAAGAGAGAGATATCCTCCTATTTTTGCAGTAAATTCTCTAGATAAGAACAAACCAAAATAAGGCTCTAAATCCACTAGTACTACTTCTTGTATGACTATGAGTTGGGGAAGCCTTTGCAAGACTATAGGAATATATTTTATCATGCCTACCATTTTTACAGGAGTCCCATCCAATTGTAAGACCCCTGGAGTACTCCTTGTGTATTCCATCCCCATTATATCACACACTGCTTTTGGCATAACAGTAGTTGTGGCTTCAAAATCGATCATACAATTATGGACTACCCATACTTCCATTTGGAGAGATAAATAAAAAGGGAGAGGTCTATTTTTTTCCTGAAATGGAAGTAAGACTTGCTTGGGTAGAACTCAATATAACTGGGTCTTTATATTTATTTTTCATAGACCTTAATGATTCTTGCAAAATATCAATTTGCCTTGGAATCCATAGGGCTTCATACATAGGAAGGAGTCCTTTTCATCTCCTCGATGATATTAAAAGGAAGAGTGTCTATGACTTTTTATTTTACTGTTGTATCAAACCTATTTTTGTAACCCTGAGTAGAATCAACTCTCTGGAATTTAGTCATGAAGGATACCTCAACTTTTCTCTAGTCTGTTCTTTAGTTTCTATCTCTTTAGTTGGAGGTATTTCTCTTTGAATTTCTCTTCCTTTTGATTCTGGATTTTGTGGAGGTCTTTTGTCAATAGGACTCTTTGCAGTCATAGGTAATTTTAAAGGATTAAGGTACTTAGGATCCACCTAAAAAGGTTTCTTTCCTGATCTTGCCAGAACAAAAACATGTTATAGGGAGGGAATAAAATTTTTTTGGTCATCTTCTTGAATTATGTTCACCTGACCTTTAAGGGATATTTTTGCCTTTTCAGTAGTCGTTTGTTGGACCTGATGATGATGAACCATGCAGTCAGTCTCTCCATGAGGATCATTACACGTGGAACATCAATAGGATGATTCGAGCGAGGTATTACTAGGTTCATCTTCCTTAATGGCATAGACTATATTTATTTTTTCATAATTACGTGCACTGGTAGATGCCTGATCTCTAGTTACTTATGGGTAATGTCTTGGTTGAGAGTTTATTTATGCTTCTCTTTGCTCCATAGAGATGAACTTATTTGATAGTCTTATAAGAGACTTGCAGATCTTGCAAGATCGCCAGTTGGGCATCTTGAGTAGATGTATTTCCCATTGAGGAATTAGCAGGAATAGGAAGAAGCATTGGAAGAGTGGTTGGTGTCGATAGAACTGATACATTGAGCTGTCCATTCCACTTGGGAAGATCAACATTAGGAATTACAAGGGGGAACTAGGAGAGCATCATTTAAATTTTAAGGTAAATTGGAGAAAATAGGAGGCATCATATTTGAAGGGAACCTTCCTATGGCAATCAAATCCTTTTCTGCTTTTAGTTCTTCTTTATAGATCTCAGGAAACGTCGTCACCCAGGATTGTCTCATTGCCATACTAATTTTTGAATTAAAAGCTCTTAGATAGTAGTATTTGGCTCCTTCTGTCGCCGGTCTCAGATCATTGGGAACTCTCTTCCAGGTTCGACTGGACCTAATATTGAAATCCACCATCTCCTCTTGTGGACTTCTTTGAATGACACTAAACTAATTTAACAATGAAAAGAGGTCTGCATATTCATTAAAATATTCCACTAGTTTACCAGCAAGTTGGGCCTGGGTAGATATAGCCTGGTAGTCAAGAGCTTTGTACCAGTAGAGCAATTTTCCTTTGAGGGAAATAATCAGGATCCTGATCATCACGTCTTCCTTTGTGATGTTATATATTGGTGCCAATGCGAACACATCTAGGCAATGTTCATAAGTTGTCTTCCCAGTACCATCACACTTAGGTAGTGCTTTTAGAGCCGCTGATGGTATTGGATGTTGAACTGCAATATTTAAAGGGCCTGTATGATTCCACAGAGGATAAGGTAGATCTAGAAGATTTTTAACCATTGTAGTTGTATTGGTAACTAGAGCTGAGGTTCCGATAGCAGCAGTGCTAAAGGAGGTTGCACAGGGAGTGTACACTTGTCTTGGATTGCTATTGAGAATAGAAAACGTTCTTGCAACCAAAACTAGGTTAGCTCGGAGGCTACCAAGATGTAGCTCGAAGAACTCTATGGGTTCTTCTAAATTTTTTGCTTTAGATCTGGTTATCATAAGGATGATTCATAACCAGAAGTTGGGTAAGGACTTTTTTTAGGGTTCCTTTTCGGTGCAGAGTTGCCAGGTGATAATAAAATATTGATAGGGCAAAGGCTTCACCAAGACTTTGATCTGTATATAATGTGTGGGATTTGGGTCCCACCGAGCGTGCCAAAAACTATTGGAACGAAATCCGCCTTAGGTAATAATTTGCGCCAAAGACTTCGTCAACATTGAAAGACCAGGCTAAAACAGAGTTTGCCTGATTCAATCTCCAGAGAAGGTTGGTTCCTTGTTTTTTATAGGAAAAAGGGGGGAGAGAAGGGAATGCATAAAAGGGGGAAATATAGCCAAAGCTAGGAGATAATAAGGTACATATTAAGCAACAACATAGGACTACTTCAAGATTTTGCAGAAAAACATAATAATAACCAACGCATGGAAAGCTAAGATCATTCAGCGTATATTTCTATAGCAGTTTCTACGTGAAGTCAATTGCAGATCTTATAGAATGCTTAACACAAAAATTCAGCTTTAAGAATTAATGCATGGTACGTTCAACAAAGACTAAATTAGCAATAAACAAACGTATACATACTTGTACACCAATTGAGCCCAGAACCAAGATAGATGATCTCTATTTATCTTTCAGAAGTCTGAATACATAGCCTTGTAAACACCTAAGAGCCGACCTAGTGTTTAGGTCGCTCATCCTATATATAGAGTTTTACATAAACAGAAAACTGAAAGTTGTTACAACAAATTGCCCATAGGCTTATCCTAGTAACAGAATGATTAGATGTCACGATCTTCTTGTTACAGAGATATTTCTCAGATCATGAATCTCCTAACTAAAATAAGTTAAGATATTTTTGTTACAAAGATCTTCTCCATCTTCTTTTAGAAATCATGGTCTATTGGTCCTCCAAAATGTCGCACCATCATGACAATTCTTCTTTGCTCACCATTGGCCCTCCAAAATGTCGTGCCATCATGACAATTCTTCTTTGCTCACCACTAGCCCTCCAAAATGTCGTGCCATCATGACAATTCTTCTTTGCTCACCATTGGCCCTCCAAAATGTCGTGCCATCATGACAATTCTTCTTTGCTCACCATTGGCCCTCCAAAATGTCGCGCCATCATGACAATTCTTCTTTGCTCACCATTGGCCCTCCAAAATGTCGTGCCATCATGACAATTCTTCTTAGCTCACCATTGGCCCTCCAAAATGTCATGCCATCATGACAATTCTCCTTAGCTCATTACTGGCCCTCCAAAATGTCATGCCATCATGACGATTCTTCTTAGCTCATCATTGGCCCTCCAAAATGTCATGCCATCATGATGATTCTCCTTAGCTTTTTTGGTCCTCCAAAATGTCATGCCATCACGATGATTCTCCTTAGCTAAATTTTGAGGAGAATACCTTTATTTCCCTGCATGTTGTCATTTTGACCAACATTCTTGGTACCTCCTAGGGTAATTCTGTTAACTGAATGTTAGAACTTAGAGCCTTTATCCATTGGGCAATGGAGTCAAAAAAAGAAATATAAAAATATAAAAGAAGAAAGGGAAGGGAAATAAAGGGAATGATACCAAGAGTCATCAAAAAACAAAGAATCAAACTTAGGAATAATCATTCCTCTGGAGATTCCTCTTCAAAATTTGTCTCCCCTTGTCCCGAAGATGTTGTACTACTTGTTGGGACCTTCTTGGCCTTTGCTTGTTTCTCCTTAGATTGAATGGCTTCATTATAGGTGGCACAGGCCTTTTTCCAGGTTTCTTCGTCAGTATCCACTTTCTCTTTGAAAGTAGCATACAAATATTCCAGTTCTTCTATCTTATCGTAAGATAAAATTTTAGACTTCAGATAGAGCTCATTGAGACTGGAATTCATTTGAGTTATATTTTGAGCCATACCAAAAATATGGTCCTCTTGCACAGGTTCTTCCCATCCATTAATTTTAGATACATCATTGTAAAAATTTAGCCAAGTTGTCTTTATTTGCTCTTCCGTCAAGAGGTTAGACTGAGCATCCCAAAAACTAGGCATGCCACAGCCCTCAACCATACTGGTATGTTTAGAGATAGACTTCACCTCCACCCTCAACTCCTATAATATCTTCACCATTGTTGTCACTAGCTTATGCCTCTTGAAAAAGTTCCTGGCGACTGATTTTGCTTGAGACCAACTTTCATCCTGAGCTCTGTAGCCAGCTATTGCTTGCATACTATTTTCCAGGACCTGGATCTTGTTAGCCATAGACACCCTTGGTCTCAGGAGCTTAATTGAAGCTTCAAACTCCTTTTCTACCTGGCTCATCATATTGTTTACTTTGGAGAGATAAGCCAGGGTGGGTCTAGCCTTAAGGACTATCTTGCTAACTACTACGAGTTTTTCTCTTTGTACTGCAATCGCTTTTTCTTTAGAGAAGCCCTGAACCTTTTTTGAAGCTATCAATAACTACTGATTCAGGTCTTCTACCTATTTTTGCAATGCCTGTACCTGCTCCTCGGCCTTGGCTGCTTTCTCCTGGAAGGATGCAGCCTCTTTGAACTTCTACTCCCAATTTTTAACATCATTCTTGAGAGCCTTCTCGGTAATTTTCTGTTGGTTGAAGGCCTCTTCCAATCGTTGTCGAGCCTGCTCTATTCTGAGGAACTTCTCTTTGTAATGCTCCACATTCAAATAGATCATACCCATGTGGGTCTGAGCCTTACTCCACTCATCATTCATCGATAGCTGAGTCATGTCTTCAATGATTATTTTAGTCTGATAATCATCCAGAGTCATTTGTTTCTCTAGATTTTGTACTAGAGGAGTCATCCTCATAGTAGACCTCTACATATTGATTGGATCCAAAACTCCCCTTCTCGCACTTGGGCCATATCAGTGTCACTTGGAGGATTCCATGACTTTAGCCATGTCACAACATTCATTGTGGCTTTCCTTATCCTTTTAATCTTGGTGATGGTAGATTTATTTGCAGAGGAAGTGCTTTGTAAAGACTGAAGGCCCAAAAAATTTGTGGAAAGGGAAAAGGGAGTATGTGACAGGGTGGATTCCAGGCCTATCTGCTGAGAGGGAGATCCGATTGGGGTACTAGGAGGAGAACTTTATGGAGAATTATGGGAGGAGGATGATTTTGAAACCTCTTTGTCTTTTGACCGAGAAGGAGAATCTGTATGAGGATGAGGGGAAGAGGAGGGAGTATCAAGATTAATTGGGGATTTTTCCTACTCCTTTTGTGGATTGGAGCCTTCCTTTTCTGGTGATTCCTCTGAATAAACCTTCGCTAAGTGTTGTAAATAGGAAATGTCCATGCTATCTAGCATTAGCGGGAGAGTCTGCTCCTGATTTAAAGATTCTTTCTGAGGGGGCCCCTCTGCTTCTTTAGCCACTTGCTCTTCCACCTATGCTTCTGAACGCTCCTCGATGACCTATTCTTCTTGCTAAACTTCTCCTTCTTGCATATGTTCAGATCCTTCTTCGCCTCATTGCGTACATTCTGATACGCCTTCAGAGCTTTCCTTCAAAACCTCTACATCTTCTGGTTTCTCTTGATCCTCTCCTTCAGATTGTTCAGAAGAGGATTCTTGTATCTTCCTCTTTTTTTGGCTCTCAGCTTTTCCTTGTTCAGCTTTTCTCTTTCTTCGCATTGGTGTCGGCTTCTTCCATTCAAGTGGAGCCATATCTTCAGACTCTATGTCTGATCCTAAACATGGAATGTACACCCTACGCTTCTTATTTTTTCCCCTGGTTGTTCAACCGTGACCTCCTTTCCTTTTTCTTTATCAGCATCTGGAACAGACACTCTTGGGGAAATACCACCTATTCCGAGAGGGACCTCATTGAACAGTATCGCAGACCAATTCTTATGGTGCTCATCATATTTGGTACAAAATTTGTTATCTATTTTGAGCCCATACCTGGAGAAAGTATTATGATGGCATCACATCTACCACCAAGCCGTAATCTTGGGTGCATCCCAGTCATCTCCTCTCTTCTTCATGTTATTGACTATTTTGGTGGGGATGTTGTGGGTCGGATGAGTCTTTGGGTCATAGTCCACCAAGTGTTCATAAAAATCATGCCATGGAGCTAGAGGCTGCATTTTCTCCACATGCCATTCCAGGGGTTGTCCTTCACTATTATTTTGATTCTGTTCAATGACTCTATCAGAGGCATGAAATTGCTGGAAAGGACTCTTGTTCAGGGTGGCCTACCTTTTAGCGAATACATCATCAGGATCATATTTCCACCTTTGTGGGAGCTCCACCAGCTTCATATTTCTTAGTACTTCAGCAATTTTTTGATGATCTCCCTTTTTTGAGATGATAACTCCTTCGAACTGGAAGGGCATAAGGTAGGTGTGAGTTTTTTGGGTGCCAGTCCCAAATGTGTAATTTATAAACTCTTGTTGCCTTACATACTCCAAGGTGAAAATCCGGTTGGTGACGTAGTAAGGCAATAGGAAGGGCTTCCCTGTGAAGTCGTAGAGCCTTATGATTACCCCCTGGGTCAGTACAAAAAAGTCTCCTTCTTTCGCTTGAGAGTGCCTCAGGGTTTCCTCCACTATTTTAGGAATTCTTGTTGTGTGTCCTAGCATGATTTGTAGAGAAGGGCCCAAAAAATCTCTATTGAACTGATAGTATGAATTCTTGCTCAAGAGGAGTGGAGTCCATTCACATACACACAAACTCTATCCTTGTGCATCTTTCTGAGTTACAGGTATTGATTTCAAATGCTTTGATTGAAAGAAAAAGAAAAGCCAAACCAAATAAGAAGAATATCTAAAAATATCTGGAGCTTCCATGTGTAATTTTGAGAGTCCCAGGTGTAGCTGTTGAGCTAAAAAATATGGCCAATCAAAGAAAAGAGGTACTTTGTTTGGATCCATGCATGTTTTATCATAAAATTTATAGATGGAAATACACTGCGCCACTGCAACCTGCCATCCATGAACCTGAGAATCATCTTCTAACCCTACTATCATGGCCAGCATGGAGAAAAGTGTTTTGCTTTTAAATTTGGACAAAGGAATGGGAGATTGGGGGATGGAACCTTTGGGGAGTTCACCTTCAATATTTTATTGGAGAAAAGCCCTAATGTTTGGAGTATTCAGATAAAATTTCATAGAATTGGCTGGATCAAACAAGATAGGAGGAACTGGTGGCTTATATCCTAGGGCGAAGACCACTCTAATTGTGTCTGGATCAATCATAAAAAGTGTTTCTCCCTTATAATTTTTTACACTCTTATTCTTTGCATCATACATTGTGGCCATTGCCCTAATTAACTCTGGACAAGGGTGAACATGAGGGCATACGTACCAGTAAAGCATCGAATAGTAAGGGAAGTTACTTGGATTTGAAGGTGAACTATCTACGGCCAATATGGTGGCTATGTCTTTACAAATTTATCCAGGGCTTCTCCATGTCAGCTTCATGTCTATTATGTGGGCATCAGGATCTACAAAGCTATCTACCTTAACACTTGAACTCCTCTTCTTCTTTGAAAACATGGATGTGGAGCCCAAAGCTACAGAGGTGGTCATTGTGATACTACCATAGGGACGTCATCTAAAAATATAGAACTCTCAAGAAGGACTTCAGAACTCAGGTAGCAAGATGCAGAAGATGAGAAGAGGGAATGTGAAACAATTCTTTCAAAATAACCCACTGTGTATGTTTATGCCAAAAATATACGTAATTAAAATGCTCAGGTGACGTGGATTAAATGCAATGAGTAACACGTATTTCAAAATGGATTTTAAATATAGGTGGGAGCTTTAGTTAGTGTGCCAGCTTTAAAAGATCTCAACTACCTCGAGTTGTCATTTTTATCCTAGACCAATAAAAAACCACCACCGTGGTACCGAGCCAATAAGACAACGTCATCTCTTGATTTGATCATTGGGTATGATTTTCATTTTTTAAGAATGGTGCCTTTTAGGTTCCCGAGGCACGTGCTTTTACCATTGTTCTGACATGGCTTTTATTTATAAAATCCGTAAAAAAAGAAATTTAAAACATGTTACATAAAGAAAACCCAAAAGTCATGCTATCATGACATTTTCCTGAAAGAAGGCCATGAATGCCCAAAAGTCATGCTATCATGACATTTTCCCTGAAAGAAGGCCATGAATGCCCAAAAGTCATGCTATCATGACATTTTCCCTAAAAGAAGGCCATGAATGCCCAAAATTCATGCTATCGTGACATTTTCCTTGAAATAGATATTATTGCTCTTAAAACTCATGAAAAGGCGACAATATTTATCAAAATAAAAGCTCACAAAAAGTAACATATTCACAAGGGTATACATACGAAAAATAATAAAATATATACAAGGATAGATCGGAACCCATTACTTGTAAAATAGCTTTAGGTGAAAACCATTAACAGGAATGGGTAGGATCTTGTCCTGTTCATATTTTAGCTGGAAGGAATTGTGTTGCTTCTCTTCAATAATTTTGAAAGGGCCATCCCAGAAGGTATCGAACTTGTCATGATTTCCTGGTTTCGACCTCTTAGTATTCCACTTCAGGACTAGATCTCCTACCTTGAAGTTTCTTAAGGTCATATTTTTGTCGAACCACCCCTTCGTTGCAACTGCATGTTTTTGATAGTGATCATAGGCTTGTTCCTTCTTTTCTTCCAATTGTAAGAGCTGAATCAACCTATTTTCCATCGGTTTTGCTTCTTCTATACCAGTTAGATCTAACAACTTTAAAGCTGGTATTTCTATGTGTATCGGGAGCATAGCTTCTTTTCCATAAACTAGAGAATAAGGGGATGTGTTGATAGATTTTTTAATTGTGATCCTATCAGCCCAAAGTGCTTGGTTTATCAGAGTATGCCAACTCCTTTTATTCTCCTTGAGTGTTCTTTTCAAAATCCTAAGCAGATTCTTGTTCGTGGATTTGGCTAACCCATTACCTTGAGGATAGTAATTTGATGATGTTTTTAAATATATCCCATATTTACTGGTGAAGTCAATTACCTTGGCTCCTACAAATTGTGGGCCATTATCTATGACCAAGGCATCTGGAATGCCGAACCTCGTAATCAAACTTTCTACGAATTCAATCACTTCCTCTTGGTCACTATTTTTTGTGGGTATTGCTTCGGACCACTTCATGAAATAGTCAGTGGCTGTGAGAATATATTTATGCCCTATCGATGAATTTGGTTCTATGATGCCTATGAAATCTAGCCCCCATTGCTAGAATGGTTCTTCAACCTGAATATTCTTTAGAGGTAATGGTGCATTTATGTTCCTTCCTACATATCTCTAACATTCTTCATAGTCTCTCATAACTTTGAAAGCATCTACAAAAATTGTAGGCCAATAGCACCCCGTTATGATTATTTTCAGTGTGGTAGTTCTCTCAGAGTAGTGTCCTCCTGATAGACCTCCATGAAACTCTTTTAAAATTCTTTCTTTCTGTTCATTCGACACACATCGAAGCAATACTCCATCCAAGTTTTTTTTGTATAACCCTTCAGGTAATAAAGTGTACTTTAGAGCTTGAATCTTGTACCTTCTTCTCTAGGAAGCATTCAAGTTAGCTGGACATATTCCAGTCTAGAAATACCTGATTAATTCATCTCCCCAGTCAAGTTGTTCTAAAGCTTGATCTTCTTCTGGTATTGCCTCTTGAGCCTGGCAAGCTACATAGTCTATTGCCGCTTGTTTTGTGAGCTCCTGGCACAATGCTCTACCTCTAACTAGCTTGGTCGGGTGTATTTCCATGTCATACTCTTGTATTTTAGTTACCCAACCTGCTCTTGTATCACCGAGCTCTCCCTGCGTAATGAAACTTCGTACATCAGGGTGAATAGTATAAACTATGATTTTGCTTTGTGATAAGAAGTGCCTAAACTTTTTTAGAGACTTCATGATAGCGTAAATCTATTTTTCAATAAAATTATACTTTTCCTCATGCTCTTGCATGTTTTGACTTAGAAAAGTGATAGGCCTTTCTTCATTGTCGGCTCCCTTCTGGGTAAGTACTGCAGCGTAACTTCCCTGTTCGCCTATAGCATATAAGATAAAATATTTGGAGTAGTTTGGGTTTACCAAGACTGGAGCTTGAGCTATTTGCTCCTTGATCTATTTGAAAGCTTCTTTTCTTGCATCCATCCATTTGAAAATGGCATCCTTTTTTAACAATTCAGTCATAGGTTTAACAATCTATGCAAAATCTGCTATGAATTTGCGTACAAAATTAATTTGACCAAAAAATGACTGCAAACCCTTTTTGTTTAGTGGAAGGGAGAGTTCCAACAAGGCTTTCACTCTACTAGGGTCTATTGCTAGGCCATATTTTGAAACTACATGACCAAGTAAGATTCCTTCTTCTACGACAAAGATAGATTTCTTTGGATTTATGGATATCCCAAACTCTCGACACTTTTCTAGCACTTTCCTGAGGTGAGTTATGTGATATTATTTTTTGTGAGAAAAGATAGTCATATCATCCAGGTATATCACTATAATTTTATTTGCAAGTTCTCCAAAAGCTACATCCATGGCTCTTTGAAAAGTTGCTCCAGCGTTTGATAACCCAAAAGGCATCCTTTGATATGCAAATGTTCCCCATTTGGTAGTGAACATTATTTTGAATTGATCTTCATCTTTTACCCATACCTGATTATACCCAGAGAAACCATCCAATAGAGAAAACCTCTCAGCTCCTGCAACAGTGTGTAAAATCTGATCGATCTATGGGAGAGGATAATGATCTTTGAGTGAAGCTTTGTTTAGGTTTTGGAAGTCAACACACAGTCGGATATCTCCATTTTTCTTTCTTACTAGAACCAGATTAGCGACCCATGTCGAGTGCTTAATTGGATATACAATCTTAGCATCTAGTAGTTTCAACAACTCCTATTTCATCAAAGCTTCTATTTTTGGATTTATTGGGCATTGCTTTTGATGAAAAGGTTTAGCACCTTCTTGGAGTTCAATCGTATGTTGAATTGTTTCCTTTGAGTATACTTTTAAATCTCCATAGGTCCAGGCCATTGTATCTAGAAATTCTTCACATAATTCTCTAATTTCATTCAGTTCTTTATCTGTAGTATTCACCCCTACTTTGATGGCCTTTTCAGGTGATATTTTTACCTCTTTATATCTATGCTTGTCAACTTTCATCTTATGACCTATTGACCTATCATTGTTATCAAAAAGAGACTCAAGTGTGACTAGCCCCTTAGGGATGTGATTATTTTTCAACTGGATGACATTTTCCTCCTCTTCGTCTTCACTTTCTCTATTGCTAGAGCAGTTCATCTCATGAACTAGAAAATCTATAATGTGTTGATCATTTTCAAAGACCTGCCAGAAAGTATCTCTATCAGGTACTGAAGGTCTGTATATCAGTCTGACTATTTTTTATTTTTGGATAACATTGCTTATAGGGCAGAAGTTTGCTCCTACCGAAGCCAACAAATCAGCATGCATATTTTTCTCCCTAGGGATTGCTTTCATGTTCAGGGATTCAAAATATTCTAGCAGGTCCCAGACTTTATTTCTGTAGGCCTTGAGATAATGTTGTTTGCTTACGCATTTTTCTGTCACTTGATTTACTATTAGTTCAGAGTCACCAAAAATTTGCAGTTGTTTAATACCCATATTTTTTACCTTCTTTAGTCCCAAACAGAGTGCTTCATATTCTGCTGCATTATTGGTGCAGCTCCAAGTTAGCCTGTAAGAGAAAATATTTTCTTCACCAGTTGGAGCAATGAGGACAATACCTGCTCCAGCTCCATTTTTGCATCTAGCGCCATCAAAGAAAAGTTTCCACAACTGATTTGTAGATGACGCAACTGGTGGGGGGTGTAAATTTATTCTTTTCAGGTTTTAGAATAGTGTAACTCCCTAGATCTGTCTCGATCATAGCATTGAAATCCAGAAGAGAAAATTGATCTTCTTCTTGTAACTCATTTAAGGCTTCATCCATCAGACTCAAGTCTGTTAGTTCCTCTGTCATCATGTTTACAGTAGTAGAGGTTTTCTCCTCTTCTCCAAGTTTTTCGACATGGAAGGTGGAAGGTTTTTCATTGAATATTTTTACCCTTTTTCCTTTGAATGGAATCTCAAGGTGTGAGAAATCAAGAGAGAGATATCCTCCTATTTTGGCCGTAAATTCTCTAGATAAGCACATACCAAAATAAGGCTCTAAATCCACTACTACTACTTCTTGTATGACTGTGAGTTGGGGAAGCCTGTGCAAAACTATAGGAATATCTTTTATCATGCCTACCATTTTTACAGGAGTCCCATCCAATTGTAAGACCCCTGGAGCACTCCTTGTGTATTCCATCCCCATTATATCGCACACTACTTTGGGCATAACAATAGTTGCGGCTCCAGAATCGATCATACAATTATGGACTACCCATCCTTCCATTTGGAGAGATAAATAAAAAGGGGGAGGTCTATTTTTTCCTAAAGTGGAAGTAAGACTTGCTTGGGTAGAACTCAATCTAACTGGGTCTTTATCTTTATTTTTCATAGACCTCAATGATTCTTGCAAAAGATCAATCTGCCCTGGAATCCGTAGGGCTTCATACATAGTGGCCTTGGAAGGAGTCTTTTTCATCTCTTCGACGATATTAAAAGGAAGAGCATCTATGATTTTTTCTTTTACTATTGTATCAAACCTATTTCTGTAACCCTGAGTAGCATCAACTCTCTAGCATTTAGTCAGTGAAGGATACCTCAACTTTTCTCTGGCCTATTCTTGAGTTTCTATCTCTTTAGCTGGAGGTATTTCTCTTTGAATTTTTGCTCCTTTTGGATCTGGATTTTGTGGAGGTCTTTTCTCAATAGGACTCTTTGCAGGCATAGGTACTTTTAAAGGATTAAGGTCCTTAGGATCCACCTAAAAAGGTTTCTTTCCCGATCTTGTCAGAACAAAAACTTGTTCTAGGGAGGGAATCAAAAAAATTTGGTCATCTTCTCGAATTATGTTCACTTGACCTTTAAGGGATCTTTTTGCCTTTTTAGTAGCCGTTTGTTGTACCTGATGATGATGAACCATGCAGTCGGTCTCCCCATGAGGATCATTACACGTGGAACACCAGTAGGATGATTCGGGTGAGGCATTACTAGGTTCACCTTCCTTACTAGCGTAGACTGTATTAGTTTTTTCATAATTCCGTGCACTGGTAGATGCCTGATCTCTAGTTACTTGTGGGTAACATCTTGGTTGAGAGTTTCTTTCTGCTTCTCTTCGCTCCATAGAGATAAATTTATTTGATAGAGTCTTATAAGAGGCTTGTAGATCTTGCAAGATCGCCAGTTGGGCATCTTGAGTAGACGTATTTCCCATTGAGGAATTAGCAGGAATAGGAGGAAGCATTGGAAGAGTGGGTGGCATCGGTAGAAGTGGGATATTGAGTTGTCCATTCCACTTGGGAAGATCAGCAACCGGGGGAACTGGGAGAGCAACATTTGAAATTTGAGGTAAATTGGGGAAAATGGGAGGCATCATATTTGAAGGGAACCTTCCTATGGTGATCAAATCCTTTTCTGCTTTTAGTGCTTCTTGATAGATTTCAGGAAATGTCGTCACCCGAGATTGTCTGATTGCCATACTAATTTCTGAATTAAAAGCTCTTAGATAGTAGTATATGGCTCCCTCTGGGGCCGGTCTCAGACCATCGGGCACTCTCTTCCAGGTTTGACCGAACCTAATATTGAAATCCACCATCTCCTCTTGTGGGCTTCTTTGAATGACACTAAACTGATTTAACAATGAAAAGGGGTCTGCATGTTCATTAAACTCTTCCACTAGTTTACCAGCAAGTTGGGCCCAGGTAGATATAGCCTGGTAGTCAAGAGCTCTATACCAGTAGAGCATTTTTCCTTTGAGGGAAATAATCAAGAGCCTGATCATCACGTCTTCCTCTATGATGTTATATATTGGTGCCAATGCGGCCACATCTAAGCAATGTTCATAAGTTGTCTTCCTAGTACCATCATACTGAGGTAGTGCTTTCAGAGCCATTGATGGTATTGGATGTTGAACTACAATATTTAAAGGGCCTGTATGATTCCATAGAGGATAAGGTAGATCTGGCAGATTTCTAGCCATTGTAGTTGTATTGGTAACTAGAGCTGAGGTTCCGATAGTAGCAGTGCTAAAGGAGGTTGCACAGGGAGTGTACACTTGTCTTGGATTGCTATTGAGAATAGAAAATGTTCTTGCAACCAAAACTGGGTTAGCTCGGAGGCTACCAAGATGTAGCTCGAAGAACTCTATGGGTTCTTCTAAATTTTTTGCTTTAGATCTGGTTATCATAAGGATGATTCATAACCAGAAGTTGGGTAAGGACTTTTTTTAGGGTTCCTTTTCGATGCGGAGTCGCCAGGTGATAATAAAATATTGATAGGGCAAAGGCTTCATCGGGACTTTGATCTGTATATAATGTGTGGGATTTGGGTCCCACCGGGCGTGCCAAAAATTGTTGGAATGAAATCCACCTTAGGTAATAATTTGCACCAAAGACTTCATCAACATTGAAAGACCAGGCTAAAATAGAGTTTGCCTGATTCAATCTCCAGAGAAGGTTGGTTCCTTATTTTTTATAGGAAAATGGGGGAGAGAAAGGAATGCATAAAAGGGGGAAATATAGCCAAAGCTAGGAGATGATAAGGTACATATTAAGCAACAACATAGGACTACTTCAAGATTTTGCAGAAAAACATAATAATAACCAATGCATGGAAAGCTAAGATCATTCAACGTATATTTCTATAGCAGTTTCTACGTGAAGTCAATTGCAGATCTTATAGAACGCTTAACACAAAAATTCAGCTTTAAGAATTAATGCATGGTACGTTCAACAAAGACTAAATTAGCAATAAACAAACAGTATACATACTTGTACACCAATTGAGCCTAGAACCAAGATAGATGATCTCTATTTATCTTTCAGAAGTCTGAATACATAGCCTTGTAAACACCTAAGAGCCGACCTAGTGTTTAGGTCGCTCATCCTATATATAGAGTTTTACATAAACAGAAAACTGAAAGTTGTTACAACAAATTGCCCACAGGCTTATCCTAGTAACAGATTGATTAGATGTCATGATCTTCTTGTTACAGAGATATTTCTCAGATCATGAATCTCCTAACTAAAATAAGTTAAGATATTTCTATTACAAAGATCTTCTCCATATTATTTTAGAAATCATGGTCTACTGGCCCTCCAAAATGTCGTGCCATCATGACAATTCTTCTTTGCTCACCATTGGCCCTCCAAAATGTCGTGCCATCATGACAATTCTTCTTTGCTCACCATTGGCCCTCCAAAATGTCGTGCCATCATGACAATTCTTCTTTGCTCGCCATTGGCCCTCCAAAATATCGTGCCATCATGATAATTCTTCTTTGCTCATCACTGGCCCTCCAAAATGTTGTGCCATCATGACAATTCTTCTTTGCTCACCATTGCCCTCAAAAATTACCATCATGACAAGCCCTCCAAAATGTCGTGCCATCATGACAATTCTTCCTTAGCTCACCTCTGGCCCTCCAAAATGTCATGCCATCATGACGATTCTCCTTAGCTCACCACTGGCCCTCCAAAATGTCGCGCCATCATGATAATTCTTCCTTAGCTTGTCGTTGGCCCTCCAAAATGTCATGCCATCACGATGATTCTCCTTAGCTAAATTTTGAGGAGAATACCTTTATTTCCCTGCATGTTGTCATTTTGACCAACATTCTTGGTGCCTCTTGGGGTAATTATGTTAACTAAATGTTAGAACTTAGAGCCTTTATCCATTGGGCAACAGAGTTAAAAAATAAATATAAAAGAATAAAAGAATAAAGGGAAGGGAAATAAAGGGAATGATACCAAGAGTTATCAAAAAACAAAAATCAAACTTAGGAATAATCATTCCTTTGGAGATTCCTCTTCAAAATTTGTCTCCCCTTGTCCCAAAGATGTTGTACTACTTGTTGGGACCTTCTTGGCATTTGCTTGTTTCTCCTTAGATTGAATGGCTTCATTATAGGCGGCATAGGCCTTTTTCCAGGTTTATTTGTCAGTATCCACATTTTATTTGAAAGTAGCGTACAAATATTCCAGTTCTTCTATCTTATCGTAAGATAAAATTTTAGACTTTAGATAGAGCTCATTAAGACTGGAATTCATTTGAGTTATATTTTGAGCCATATCAAAAATATGGTCCTCTTGCACAGGCTCTTCCCATCCATTAATTTCAGATACATCATTGTAAAAATTTAGCCAATTTGTCTTTATTTGCTCTTTCATCAAGAGGTTAGACTGAGCATCCCAAAAACTAGGTATACCACAACCCTCAGCCATACTAGTATGTTTAGATATAGAATTCGCCTTCACCCTCAACTCCCGTAATATCTTCATCGTTGTTGTCACTAGATTATGCCTCTTGAAAAAGTTCTTGGTGACTGATTTCACTTGAGATCAATTTTCATCCTCAACTCTGTAGCCAGCTATTACTTACGTGTTATTCTCTAGGACCTCGATCTTGTTAGCCACAGACACCCTCGGTCTTAGGATCTTAATTGAATCTTCAAACTCCTTTTCTACCTAGCTCATCATATTGTTCACTTTGGAGAGATAAGACAGGGTGGGTCTAGTCTTAAGGACTTAACTACTATGACTTTTTATCTTCGTACTGCAATCAATTTTTCTTTAGAGAAGCCCTAAAACTTTTTTGAAGCTATCAATAACTTCTGATTTAGGTCCTCTACTTGTTTCTGCAATTCATGTAACTGCTCCTTGGCCTTGGCTACTTTTTCCTGGAAGGATGTGACCTATTTAAACTTCTACTCCTAATTTTTAGCATCATTCTTGAGAGCCTTCTCAGTAATTTTTTATTGGTTGAAGGCCTATCCCAATCACTGTCGAGCTTGCTCTGTTCTGAGGAACTTTTCTTTGTAATGCTCCACATTCAAATAGATCATACCCATGTGATTTTGAGCCTTGCTCCACTCATCCTCCATCGACAGCTGAGTCATGTAGTCAGTGATTATTTTAGTCTGATAATCATCTAGAGTCATTTGTTTCTTTGGCTTTTGTACTAGAGGGATCATCCTCATAGTAGACCTTTACATGTTGATTGAATCCAAAAATGTCCCCTCTCGCACTTGGACCATATCAGTGTCACTTGGAGGATTATGTGACTTTAGCCATGTCGCAGCATTCATTGTGGCTTTCCTTATCTTTTTAATCTTGGCGATGGTAGATATATTGGTAGAGGAAGTGTTTTGTAAAGACTAAAGGTCCAACATATTTATGGAAATGGAAAAGGGATTGTGTGACAGGATGGATTCCAGACCTATCTGCTGAGAGGAAGGTCATATTAGGGTACTAGGAGGAGAACTTTGCAGAGAATTATGAAAGGAGGATGATTTTTAAACCTCTTTGTCTTTTGACCGAGAAGGGGAATCTGCAGAGAATTATGAGGGGAAGAGGAGGGAGTATCAATATTAATTGGGAATTTTTCCTACTCCTTTTGTGGATTGGAGCCTTCCTTTTTTGGTGATTCCTCTAAATAAACCTCTGCTAAGTGTTGTAAACAGGAAATATCCGTGTTATCTAGCATTAGTGGGGGAGTCTGCTCTTGATTTAGAGATTCTTTCTAAGGGGGACCCTCTACTTCTTGAGCAACTTGCTCTTCCACCTGTGCTAGTGAATGCTCTTCGATGACCTGTTCTTCTTACTGAACTTCTTCTTCTTGCATATGTTCAGATCCTTCTTTGCCTCATTGTGTACATTCTAATACACCTTCAGAGCTTTCCCTTAATCCCTCTACATCTTCTAATTTTTCTTTATCCTCTCCTTCAGATTGTTCAGAAGAGGATTCTTGTATTTTCCCCTTTTTTTGGCTCTCAGCTTTCTCTTGTTCAACTTTTCTCTTTCTCTGTGTTGATGTCAACTTATTTTGTTCAAGTGGAGCTGTATCGCTCCAAATTTTTTGCACCCCTACCTTCAGGCTATTGGATCCACGCCCGGAAGGAGGATGGGAAAAGGATGGTGCGGTACCTCGGACGAGAGGACTTTGCGAAGGTCCCGCCTCTCAAGGGAGGTGCATTTTGGTGATTTGTCGACGGATGGTGGGTTCACCAGGAAACATTTGACGGCAGTTTCCACGCCTAGGTTTTGGGAATGAGTTTTGATGAGTTCGTTTTATCCTTAAGAATTCATCCTAGGTTTGGCCAAATGAATCTAACTTAATCTATATGAAAATGCAATTTAAATGAATACCACAAACAGAGTAGAAAGCAAAAAACAAAGAATTTGCAGGAGGCCAATGAGGATTACCTGATCCGAAAGTCTGATGGAGTTTCTAAAGCTTGAAGCAGTCTGGATCGTCTGCAATTCAACAGAATCGCCTTCAATTTGATAAAATCATCTAAATTGACAGGATCGTCTATAATCTGACGAATTCGTCAGACGAATTCATCAGAGACCTGCAAAACAGCAAACAGATGCGAAATACAAGAAATTCTATTTTGCAAACAGGGGCAAACTATATGAAACAATAATAGGAGTATTTGAACAATATGCAAGAACAAAAGTAAATGCAAATCACTGTGTTTAGATAGCAGAATATGATCTTAATATGCAAACTAGACAAAATGGGTGAACTCCAGATGCAATATAGTATAAAAAATGAATAAACAATCTAATTTATAGCATGAAATGACAGAGAAAAGAGAAATAAGAGCAAACTCCAGGCATTGATTGCCTCGATGTGTGCTGCAGTCGAAATCGTCTCGCATCAGTACGAGATCGTCCCGAATTTGACGAGATCACCTTCGATCTTGACAGGTTCGTCGGCTGCGATAGGTGCTGGCTCCAGCTGAAAACCAATGGTGTACCTGCAATAAAATTAATATAGGACTAGTGCAAAGGCAAATTTTAAGTTTTTTAGCACATAGGGAGTTGATTTACATAAAGATTCAGCCAGGGGTTGGGGAGGGAAAAGTCTTAGAGTTAAATAGGCATAGGATAGTTTTTGGGAGGTTGGAGATCATCCCAATTTGGGAGATCTCCAACGGGGGAAGGGTCCCAACGACGCAGACACGCTTCTGCCCGGATTGGAGACCCGTTGGAACAGATTCCAACTATGCAAATTTAGTTTTGCGACGAAATCGTCTGGACGTTCTAGTCTAGACGAAATCGTCAAATCTGGGGCGATATCGTCTGATCGGAGACGATATCGTCAAACGGTCAAAACAACTGCTAAAAATGGCACGAAAAAGGAGGAAACGAGTTTTTCGGCGATAAACGGGCGGTTTGGGATGTTAAATTTGAATTTAAATTTATTTACTAAGGTGAATGTAATTATTTCAATTTTACTGCGCCAATTTTAGGGTGCTACATTTTGCCCCCTCTTTAGCGAATTTTCCAAAGAAAATGCGTTAAAGAAGAGTTCTTCTCGATCTACGAGAAAGAAAAAATTATTCCCATTTTTAGGCGATGATTCTTGGTCGAATCGTACGATAGCTTACTATGTTGCCCCCTCCGTGTTTTTACCCAAATCAAACGTTTGCAGTAAAAACACGGAAAAGCAAAAAATATTGTTGAATTATTTTGAATAAAATTAAGAAAAATAGGGTAAAACCCTAATTCATTGTTACTGTTCATTTTACTGTTTTTAGAGCTCTGGAGCAAAAAATGGTAGAGACAGCGCACAGATCTGTAGAGGTCCGCCGCGGTCTACGGGTAAGGGTTTAAACTTAGTTTAGATTGATTTAATTTGAATTTACATGCTTTGTAAATGAATTTTAGAATGAATTTTGAGCATCGCGGCCGTTTTTGGCCATCGACATCAGATTAGCTGTAGAGCAAGGGATTTTTATTCTGGGTAGGGGTGAGCTTGTCCTTTTGCCAATTATCAAAGATTCTAGACCATGTGCATGATAGGATAGCAAGGGAAACTTTTCACTCAAGAAATCAGTTCTACTATGTAGCAAAACATGGAAATTATAAATATAATCATTTTATTGTGAAAATATGTGCTTAGTTTAAGCAAATATCAAGATCAATTCTCTATGCTCAAACTTTATTTAATTGAATTTTGTGAACTTTGATATAAGAGAGATTAGTAACCATGCTAGATAAAATCAAGATATTTATTGTTGTGAGTGTGCAAGTGAGGGATGCCAAATAAATGCTAATTGTATCCAAAAGAAGTTGAAACATATAACTGCAATAATTGTAAAAAAATATATATACATGATTTTTTTTAGAAGTTGGGAGAATGTTGACTCTCTCTTTCTTTTGTATATTGTTTTGGTTTCGAAAGAGTCAGGCATATAGCTGTTTTTAGATTTTTATTTAGATTTTTGTTTTTGAGCAAAAAGAACTTAACAAGTGCTTTAAATAAATGCAATAGATAGTTTTGAAGATTTTTGGATGATTATGAATGTTTTTGATGTTTTTGAAATTTGTTTTTATAAATTGAAAGAAATATAAGAGAGTAACTTTGAACAAATATATACATGGATGAAATGACCAAATTCATGCATAGTAACGTTTGAGATGTAAAATATTCATGGGTTCTTTAAGTTCTTTACCATCTAAGGTAGATAATTTGTATGCTCCTGATTCAAATTTAGCAGTAATAATGTATGGTCCAAGCCAATTGGGCTTGAATTTACCTTTAAGTTCCTTAGTTGCATTTGTATTTTTTTGAAGATTTTGAGGATTTTGATTTTTTTGTATTTTGATTTTAATTTATGAATTGAAATTGGTGGTATATACAAGATGATCTATATACACTATACAAGGTTTATTTGAGTATAGCATGTCTAAGGTTGCTTCAAAATCAAAGGAGGTTTTGAAGGATAATTTGGTTGAGGTGAAGGTAAGAATATAAGGTGATGAGTAAAAGATAGTGATAACAAAAGCTTTGTTATAATGTAAAATAATGTAGCAAAATATTTGACTTTTATATGTGTAAAATTGATCATATTACAAAATAAAATGTCATAAATATAAGAAAGTTCTTCATTCTTATTATTATATTCCAAGTTTTGATAAGATGGAGAAAGTATATGTGAAAGATATGCATGAGTGTTATTTGGTAAACAAGAATGATCATATATGGATGAAGAAAAGTGATGGGTAAAAGATAATTGTGAAAATAAAGAATGTATAGAACTTGATGTTTCAACCGTTAAATATTCTTCAAATGGTGTTGGGTCACCATGTATGGTAACAATTTTATTTGCAATTTCAAACTTCAAACATTGATGAAGAGTGGAAGGGACAACCCTCATCGTATGAATCCAAGGACTCTGGAGAAGTAGTTTGTAAGGTGAAGGACAATATCCTACATAGAATAAAGTATCCAGGATCTTGGATCCAATATTAAGGGGAATAATTATAGTACCTTGAGGTTCTTGAATTTCATTGTTAAAAGATTTTATAATAACATTTGATTCATTACTATCTTCTTCCTTTAATTTGTGTTTTTGAAATAATTGATAAGTGCATAAATTAAGAGAAGAGTCATTATCTACCATGATAGTTCTAACAAGTGTTTCTTTACGAGATCCGATAATGTAAAGATAGGAGTCTTCTTATGGAGTAGAGGAAGGAATATCCTCATCATAGAATGAAATATGGTTAACCTCAAGAGGGTTTATACCATTAATTATGTTCTTAGAGAAAATATGATGAGGAACAAATTGTTGGCTAGGTATTTTGAACAAAATTTCCTTGTGATAAATTTGTAATACTTCTAAAAGGGATATCTTTGCTTGAGGATTAATCACTTGTTGTTGATTATCAAAGTGGATTTCAGATTGAGATCTTGATTCTAAAGATAAGCTTTCTATGCTTACATTACATTTTGTATCATTCTCTAGAGCCAAAGATAGTTTTGAAAGTTGGTCAAATGAGGAATCCATATCTTGAATATCGGATTGAGTTGATTGAACTTGAGGTTGCTCATTTGTATTTTTTGTTACAATATTAATAATATCATCATGATGGGACACATTAACATGCAATATTTGATTGGTCTCTTGTTGTTGATAATTGAATAGGGGTTCTTGGGAGATCTCCATGTCTTGATTGATTATTGGTATTTGTTGTGTAGGAGTTTGATTGTTTACTAGAGGTTTATCATCAGTTGTAGATTGTAATTCCTTTATATTAAAAAGACCCTTATCAATCAAATCTTGAATTGCACATCTTAAATTTTTACAATTTTGTGTCATATGTCCATCTACTCTATGATATTCACAATGTAACTCAGGTTTAAACCAATCTGATGTGGTATCAGGTTGTCTTATGGAAGGGAGTTCAATCCTATTTGTGTCAAGTAAATACTTGAGAATTATATCCATTGGTTGATTGAGCTTTGTAAATGTACGTGATGAAGGTTTTTGAGAGGTTTTTGATAAATGCTTTAGGAATTTCGTCATAAAAGGGCCTAATGGTTTCTCACCTCTACTTTCTTTATTATGGGTAGAATGATGACAGGAAGATTGCGATGTAGGAGGTGAGTACATGGTAGAATTGGAAGAATAAGTATTTTCTTGTTGAAATGGATGTGTTATATTGAAAGAAGAGTATTGAAAAGGTAGAGGAGGATTATATGTGGGTTGATAGACATAATATGGATATATGGGAGAATAGATAATATCGTTATGAAGAGGATTAGCAAAGGGATTGTCTTGTTGGGTTATGGATGAAAAATAAGAAGAGTGTGATGGAGGTGATGTTGAATAGGGATAAGGTTGGTCATAATCAACGAATGTATTTGATTGAATTCTTCCAACATTACTGATGGGCTCATATGGATTTGAGTAAAAACTCATGGTTTGTTTAGTACTTTTTAAAAGTAATATTTAGCATCTACTATTTAGAATTGAATCTAAAACATGAAATGATGATTTTGTTTTTGTTTTTCTTGTATACATATATATTTTTTTGTTTTTTTTTTGTTTTTGTTTTCAAAAGGTTATGATGCATTCATGTCGGGTTCACCAAAATGTATCGCTCCAAATTTTTCGCACCCCTACCTTCAGGCAATTGGATCCACGCCCGGAAGGAGGATGGGAAAAGGATGGTGCGGTACCTCGGACGAGAGGACTTTGCGAAGGTCCCGCCTCTCAAGGGAGGTGCATTTTGGTGATTTTTCGACGGATGGTGGGTTCACCAGGAAACATTTGATGGCAGTTTCCATGCCTAGGTTTTGAGAATGAGTTTTGATGAGTTCGTTTTATCCTTAAGCATTCATCCTAGGTTTGGCCAAATGAATCTAACTTAATCTATATGAAAATGCAATTTAAATGAATACAGCAAACAGAGTAGAAAGCAAAAAATAGAGAATTTGCAGGAGGCCAATGAGGATTACCTGATCTAGAAGTCTGATGGAGTTTTTGAAGCTTGAAGCAGTCTGGATCGTCTGCAATTCAACAGAATCGCCTTCAATTTGATAAAATCGTCTAAAATGACAAGATCGTCTGCAATCTGACGAATTCGTCAGACGAATTCATCAGAGACCTGCAAAACAGCAAACAGATGCGAAATACAAGAAATTCTATTTTGCAAATAGGGGCAAACTATATGAAACAATAATATGAGTATTGAACAATATGCAAGAACAAAAGTAAATGCAAATCACTGTGTTTAGATAGCAGAATATGATCTTAATATGCAAACTAGACAAAATGGGTGAACTCCAGATGCAATATAGTATAAAAACTAAATAAACAATCTAATTTATAGCATGAAATGACAGAGAAAAGAGAAAGAAGAGCAAACTCTAGGCACTGATTGCCTCGATGTGTGCTGCAGTCGAAATCGTCTCGCATCAGTACGAGATCGTCCCGAATTTGACGAGATCGCCTCCGATCTTGACAGGTTCGCCGACTGCGATAGGTGCTAGCTCTGGCTGAAAACCAGTGGTGTACCTGCAATAAAATTAATATAGGACTAGTGCAAAGGCAAATTTTAAGTGTTTTAGCGCATAGGGAGTTTATTTACATAAAGATTCAGCCAGGGGTTGGGGAGGGAAAAGTCTTAGAGTTAAATAGGCATAGGATAGTTGTTGGGAGGTTGGAGATCATCCCAATTTGGGAGATCTCCAACGGGGGAAGGGTCCCAACGACGCAGACATGCTTATGCCCGGATTGGAGACCCGTTGGAATGGATTCCAACTATGCAAATTTAGTTTTGCGACAAAATCGTCTGGACGTTCTAGTCCAGACGAAATCGTCAAATCTGGGGCGATATCGTCTGATCGGAGATGATATCGTCAAACGGTCAAAACAACTGCTAAAAATGGCACAAAAAAGGAGGAAACAGGTTTCTCGACGGTTAACGGGTGGTTTGGGAGGTTAAATTTGAATTTTATATTATTTACTAAGGTGAATGTAATTATTCCAATTTTATTGCACCAATTTTAGGGTGCTACAAGAGCCACATATTCAAACTCTATGTCTAATTCTGAACACGAAATGTACACCTTGTGCTTCCTCTTTTTTGCCCCTGGTTGTTCAACCGCCTCTTCATTTCCTTTTTCTTTGTCAGTATCCAGAAACGACACTCTTGGGGGAATACCACCTATTCCAAGAGGGACCTCGTTGAACAGCGTTGTAGGCCAATTCTTATGGTGCTCATCATATTTGGTACAAATTTTGTTATCTATTTTGAGCCCATACTTGGAGAAAGTATTATGATGGAATCACATCTACCACCAAGCCATAATATTGGGTGCATCCCAGTAATCTCCTCTCTTTTTCAGGTTATTGACTGTTTTGGTGGGAATGTTGTGAGCCAGATGAGTCTTTGGGTCATAGTCCACCAAGTGTTCATAAAAATCATGCCATGGAGCTAGAGGCTACATTTTCTCCACATACCATTCCAAGGGCTGCCCCTCGCTATTATTTTGATTCTATTCAATGCCTCTATCAGAGGCATGGAATCATTGGAAAGGACTCTTGTTTAGGGCGACCTACCTTTTAGTGAATATGTCCTCAGGATCGTATTTCCACCCACCACTAGCTTCATATTTCTTAGTACTTCAGCAATTTTATGATGATCTCCCTTCTTTAAGATGGTAACTCCTTCGAACTGGAAGGGCATGAGGCAGGTGTGAGTTTTTTTGGCACCAATCCTAAATGTGTAATTTATAGATTCTTGTTGCCTTACATACTCCAAGGCAAAAATCCATTTGGTGACGTAGTAAGGCAACAAGAATGGCTTCCTTGTGAAGTCGTAGAGCCTTATGATTACCCCCTATGTCAGGAAAAAAAGTCCCCTTCTTTTTCTTGAGAGCACCTCAGGGTATCCTCCACTATTTTAGGAATTCTTGGTGTGCCCTAGCACAATTTGTAGAGAAGGGCCCAAAAAATCTCTATTGAACTGATAGTATGAATTCTTGCTCAAGAGGAGTGGAGTCCATTCACATACACACACAATTTATCCTTGTGCATCTTTCTGAGTTACAGGTATTTATTTCAAATGCTTTAATTGAAAGAAAAAGAAAAGCCAAACCAAATAAGAAGAATATCTGAAAACATCTAGAGCTTCCATGTGTAATTTTGAGAGTCCCAGGTGCATCTACTGAGCTAAAAAAGATGGCCAATCAAAGAAAAGAGGTACTTTGTTTGGATCCATGTATGTTTTATCATAAAATTTATAGATGGATATACACTATGACATTGCAACCTGCCATCCATGAACCTGAGTCTTATCTTCTAACCCTGCTATCATGGCTAGCATGGAGAAAAGTGTTTTGATTTTAAATTTGGACAAAGTTATGGGAGATTGGGGAATGGGGAGTTTGCCTTCAATATTATGTTGGAGAAAAGCCCTAATGTTTGGAGTATTCAGATAAAATTTCATAGAATTGGTTGGATCAAACAAGATAGGAGGAACTGGTGGCTTATATCCTAAGGTGAAGACTAGTCTAATTGTGTCTGGATCAATCATAAAAGTGTTTCTCCCTTATAATTTTTTATGCTCTTATTCTTTGCATCATACATTGTGGCCATTTCCCTAGTTAACTCTGGACAAGGGTGAACATGAGGGCATACGTACCAATAAAGCATTGAATAATATGGGAAGTTACTTGGATTCAAAGGTGAACCATCTATGGACAATCTGGTGGCTATGTATTTGCAAATTTATCTAGGGCTTCTCCATGTCAGATTTGTGTCTGTTATGTGGGCATTAGGATCTACAAAATTGTCTACCTTAACACTTGAACTCCTCTTCTTCTTTGAAGACATGGAGGTGGATCCCAAAGCTATAGAGGTGGCCATTGTGATACTGTTGTAGGGAAATTGTCAAAAAATATAGAACTCTCAATAAGGACTTTAGAACTCAGGTAGCAAGATGCAGAAGATGAGAAGAGGGAATGTGAAACAATTCCTAAAAATAACCGAATGTGTATGCTTATGCTAAAAAGATACGCAATTAAAATGCTCAGGTGACGTGGATTAAATGTAATGAGCAGCATGTATTTAAAAATGGATTTCAAACATAGGCGGGAGCTTTAGTTAGTGTGTCAGCTTTAAAATATCTCAACTACCTCGAGTTGCCGTTTTTATTCTAGACCAATAAAAAACCTCCACCATGGTACCGAGCCAATAAGACTCAGTAATCTCTTGATATGATCATTGAGTATGATTTTTATTTTTTAAGAATGGTGCCTTTTATGTTCTCGAGGTACATTCTTTTATCGTTGTTCTAACATATATCACATAAAGAAAACCCAAAAGTCACACTATCACAACATCTTTCCTGAAAGAAGGCCATGAATGCCTGAAAGTCACACTATCGTGACATTTTAACTAAAAGAAGGCCATGAATACTTGAAAGTCACGCTATCGTGACATTTTCCTTGAAAGAAGGCCATGAATGCCCAAAAGTCATGATATCACGATATTTTGCTTGAAATAGATATTCTCGCTCTTAAAACTCATGAAAATGCGATAGTCTTTAACAAAATAAAAGCTCACGAAAAGTAACATATTCACAAGGTTATACATACGAAAAATAGTAAAATATATACAAGGATAAATCAGAATCCATTACTTATAAAATAGCTTTAGGTGAAAGCCATTAACAGGAATGGGTAGGATCTTGTCCTGTTCATATTTTAGCTAGAAGGAATTGTGTTGCCTCTCTTCAATAATTTTGAAAGGGCCATCCCATAAGGTATCAAACTTGTCATAATTTACTAGTTTCAACCTCTTTATATTCCACTTCAGGACTATATCTCCCACCTTGAAGTTTCTTAAGGTCATCTTTTTGTAGAACCACCCCTTCATTGCAACTGCATATTTTTGATAGTGATCATAGGATTGTTCTTTCTTTTCTTCCAATTGTAAGAGTTGAATCGAGCTATTTTACATCGGTTTTGCTTCTTCTGTACCAGTTATATCTAACAACTTTAAAGTTGGTATTTCTATGTGTATCGAGAGGATAAATTCTTTACCATAAACTAGAGAATAAGGGGATGTGTTGATAGATTTTTTAATTATGATCCTATCAGCCCAAAGTGCTTGGTTTATCAAAGTATGCCAAATTCTCTTATTGTCCTTGAGTGTTCTTTTGAAAATCCTAAGTAGATTCTTGTTCTTGGACTCGGCTAACCCATTACCTTGAGGATAGTAATTTGACGATGTTTTTAAATATATCCCATATTTGGTAGCGAATTCAATTACCTTGGCTCCTACAAATTATGGGTCATTATTTGTGACCAAGGCATCTGGAATGCCAAACCTCGTAATCAAACTTTCTACAAATTCAATCACCACTTCTTGGTCACTCTTTTTCATGGGTATTGCTTTGGACCACTTCATGAAATATTCAGTGGCTGTGAGAATATATTTATGTCCTATTGATGAATTTGGTTCTATGATGCCTCCTAAAATACCTCCATGAAATTCTTTTAAAATTCTTTCTTTATGTTCATGTGACACACATCGAAGCAATACTCCAACCAAGTTTTTCCTGTATAACCGTTCAGGTAATAAAGTGTACTTTAGATCTTGAATCCTGTACCTTATTCTCTAGGAATTTTTCAAGTTAGTTGGACATATTCCAGTCTGGAAATACCTAATTAATTCATCCCCCCAGTCAAGCTGTTCTAAAGCTTGATCTTCTTCTGGTATTACCTCTTGATCCTGGCAAGCTACATAGTCTATTACCGCTTATTTTACAAGTTCCTGGCACAATGATCTACCTCTAACTAGCTTGGCTGGGTGTATTTCCACGTCATACTCTTGTATTTTAGTTACCTAACCTACTCTTGTATCACCGATCTCTCATTGCATAATGAAACTTCGTACATCAGGGTGAATTGTATAAACTATGATTTTACTTTGTGATAAGAAGTACCTAAACTTTTTTGGGGACTTCATGATAGCGTAAATATGTTTTTCAATAAAATTATATTTTTCCTCATGCTCTTGCATGTTTTGACTTAGAAAACTGATAGGCCTTTCTTCATTGTCAACTCCCTTATGGGTAAGTACTACAGCATAGCTTCCCTATTCACCTATAGCATATAAGATAAAATATTTGGAGTAGTTTGGATTTACCAGGACTGGAGCTTGAGCTATTTGTTCCTTGATTTGTTTGAAAGCTTCTTTTCTTGCATCCATCCATTTGAAAATGGTATCCTTTTTAAACAATTCAGTCATGGGTTTAACAATCTGTGTAAAATCTGCTATGAATTTACGTACAAAATTAATTTGACCAAAACATTACTGCAAACCCTTTTTGTTTAGTGGAAGGGAGAGTTCCAGCAAGGTTTTCACTCTGTTGGGGTCTATTGCTAGGCCAAATTTTGAAACTACATGACCAAGTAAGATTCCTTCCTCTACGACAAAAATATATTTCTTTGGATTTATGGATATCCCAAACTCTCGATACTTTTCTAGCACTTTCCTAAGGTGAGTTATGTGATTTTATTTTTGTGAGAAAAGATAGTCATATCATCCAGGCATATCACTATAGTTTTATTTGCAAGTTCTCCAAAAGCTACATCCATGGCTCTTCGAAAAGTTGCTCTAGTGTTTGATAACCCAAAAGGTATCCTTTGATACGCAAATGTTCCCCATTTGGTAATGAACGTTGTTTTGAATTGATCTTCATATTTTACCTATACCTGATTATACCCAGAGGAACCATCCAATAGATAAAATCTCTCAGCTCTTGCAACAGTGTGTAAAATATGATCGATCTATGGTAGATGATAATGATCTTTGAGTGAAGCTTTATTTAGGTTCTGGAATTCAACACACAGTTGGATATCTCCAATTTTATTTCTTACTGGAACCAGATTATCGACCCATGTTGAGTGCTTAATTGGATATACAATCTTAGCTTCTAGTAGTTTCAGCAACTCCTATTTCATCAAAGCTTCTATTTTTGGATTTAATGGGCATTGCTTTTGATGGAAAGTTTTAGCACCTTATTGGAGTTCAATTGTATGTTGAATTGTTTCCTTTGAATATACTTTTAAATCTCCATAGGTACAAGCCATTTTACCTAGAATTTTTTCACATAACTCTCTAATTTCATTTAGTTCTTTATCTATAGTATTCACCCCTACTTTGATGGTCTTTTCAGGTTATATTTTAGCCTCTTTATATATATGCTTGTCAACTTTCATCTTATGACCTGTTGACCTATCATTGTTATCAAAAATATACTCAAGTGTGACTAGCCCCTTAGGGATGTGATTATTTTTCAACTGGTTGACATTTTCCTCTTCTTCATTTTCACTTTCTCTATGGCTAGAGCAGTTCATATCATGAACTAGAAAATATATAATGTATTGACCATTTTCAAAGACCTACTAGAAAGTATCTCTATCAGGTATTGAAGGTCTGTATATCAGTCTCACTATTTTTTATTTATGGATAATGTTTCTTATAGGGTAGAAGTTTACTCCTACCTAAGCCTACAAATCAGCATGTGTATTTTTCTCCCTAGGGATTGCTTTCATGTTCAGGGATTCAAAAAATTCTACCAGGTCCCAAAATTTATTTCTGTAGGCCTTGAGATAATGTTGTTTTCTTACACATTTTTCTGTCACTTGATTTACTATTAGTTTAAAGTCACCAAAAATTTGTAGTTGTTTAATACCCATATTTTCTGCCTTCTTTAGTCCCAAACAAAGTGCTTCATATTCTGTTGCATTATTTGTGTAGCTCCAAGTTAACCTGTAAGGGAAAATATTTTCTTCACCAGTTGGAGCAATGAGAACAATACTTGCTCTAGCTCCATTTTTGCATCTAGCACCATCAAAGAAAAGTTTCCACAACTGATTTGTAGATGGCGCAAATGGCAGGGGGGGAGTAAATTTATCCTTTTTAGGTTTTAGAATGGTTTAACTCCCTAGATCTGTCTCGATCATGGCATTGAAATCCAGAAGAGAAAACTGATCTTCTTCTTGTAACTCATTTAAGGCTTCATCTATCAGGCTCAAGTCTATTAGTTCCTCTGTCATCATGTTTACAGTAGTAGAAGTTTTCTCCTCTTCTCCAAGTTTTTTGATATGAAAGGTGGAGGGTTTTTCATTGAATATATTTACCCTTTTTCCTTTGAATGGAATCTCAATGTGTGAGAAGTCAAGAGAGAGATATCCTCCTATTTTGGCAGTAAATTCTCTAGATAAGAACATACCGAAATAAGGCTCTAAATACACTACTACTACTTGTATGACTGTGAGTTGGGGAAGCCTGTGCAAGACCATAGGAATATATTTTATCATGCCTACCATTTTTACAGGAGTCCCATCCAATTGTAAGACCCCTGGAGTACTCCTTGTGTATTCCATCACCATTATATCACACACTACTTTTGGCATAACAATAGTGAGTGTATATGCTTTTTTATTTTATTGTTGTATCCTTTTTAGGTTTCAGAATGGTTTAACTCCCTAGATCTGTATCGATCATGGCATTGAAATCCAGAAGAGAAAACTGATCTTCTTCTTGTAACTCATTTAAGGCTTCATCCATCAGGCTCAATTCTATTAGTTCCTCTTTCATCATGTTTACAGTAGTAGAGGTTTTCTCCTCTTCTCCAAGTTTTTCGACATAGAAGGTGGAAGGTTTTTCATTGAATATATTTACCCTTTTTCCTTTGAATGGAATATCAAGGTGTGAGAAGTCAAGAGAGAGATACCCTCCTATTTTTGCAGTAAATTCTCTAGATAAGCACATACCAAAATAAGGCTCTAAATCCACTACTACTACTTCTTGTATGATTATGAGTTTGGGAAGCCTATGAAAGACTATAGGAATATATTTTATCATGCCTACCATTTTTACAGGAGTCCCATACAATTGTAATACCCATGGAGTAATCCTTGTGTATTCCATCCCCATTATATTGCACACTGCTTTTGGCATAACAATAGTTGCGGCTCTAGAATCGACCATACAATTATGGACTACCCATCCTTCCATTTGGAGAGATAAAAAAAAGGGGGAGGTCTATTTTTTCTTGAAGTGGAAGTAAGAATTGCTTGGGTATAACTCAATCTAACTAGGTCTTTATATTTATTTTTCATAGACCTTAATGATTCTTGCAAAATATCAATCTGCCCTGGAATCCGTAGGGCTTCATACATAGTGGCCTTGGAAGGTGTCTTTTTCATCTCCTCGACAATATTAAAAGGAAGAGCGTCTGTGATTTTTTATTTTACTACTATATCAAACCTATTTCTGTAACCCTGAGTAGCATCAACTCTCTGGTGTTTAGTCAATGAAGGATACCTCAACTTTTATCTGGCCTATTCTTGAGTTTCTGTCTCTTTAGCTGGAGGTATTTCTCTTTGAATTTCTATTCTTTTTGGATCTGTATTTTGTGGAGGTCTTTTCTCAATAGGAATATTTGTAGACATAGGTATTTTTAAAGGATTAAGGTCCTTAGGATCCACCTGAAAAGGTTTCTTTCCTGATCTTGTCAAAACAGAAACTTGTTATAGCGAGGGAATCAAAAAATTCTAGTCATCTTCTTGAATTATGTTCACCTGACATTTAAGGGATCTTTCTACCTTTTCAGTAGCCGTTGGCTATACCTTATGATGATGAACCATGTAGTCAGTCTCCCCATGAGGATCATTACACGTGGAAAACAAGTAGGATGATTCAGGCGAGGTATTACTAGGTTCACCTTCCTTATTGGCATAGAATGTATTTGCTTTTTCATAATTATGTGCACTGGAAGATGCCTGATCTCTAGTTACTTATGGGTAACATCTTGGTTGAGAGTTTCTTTTTGCTTCTCTTCACTCCATAGAGATGAATTTATTTGATAGTCTTATAAGATACTTGCAGATCTTGCAAGATCGCCAGTTGGGCATCTTGAGTAGACGTATTTCCCGTTGAGAAATTAGTAGGAATAGGAGGAATCATTGGAAGAGTGGGTGGTGTGGGTAGAAGCGAGATATTGAACTATCCATTCCACTTGGGGAGATCAGTATTAGGAATTATAGGGGGAACTGGGAGAGCAACAATTGAATTTTGAGGTAAATTGGGGAAAATGGGAGGCATCATATTTGAAGGGAACCTTACTATGGTGATAAAATCCTTTTCTGCTTTCAGTGCTTCTTGATAGATCTCAGGAAACGTCGTCACCTAGGATTGTCTCATCGCCATACTAATTTTTGAATTAAAAGCTCTTAGATAGTAGTATATGGCTCCATCTAGGGCTGGTATCATACCATCGGGCACTCTCTTATAGGTTCGACCGAACCTAATATTGAAATCCACCATCTCCTCTTGTGGACTTCTTTGAATGACACTAAATTAATTTAACAATGAAAATGGGTATGCATGTTCATTAAAATCTTCCACTAGTTTACCAGCAAGTTGGACCTAGGTAGATATAGCCTGGTAGTCAAGAGCTTTGTACCAGTAGAGCATTTTTCCTTTGAGGGAAATAATCAGGAGCTTGATCATCACATCTTCCTCTGTGATGTTATATATTGGTGCCAATGCGGACACATCTAAGAAATGTTCATAAGTTGTCTTGACAGTACCATCATACTTAGGTAGTGATTTTAGAGCAGTTGATGGTATTGGATGTTGAATTGCAATATTTAAAGGGCCTGTATGATTCCACAGAGGATAAGGTAGATTTGGTAGATTTCTAGCCATTGTAGTTGTATTGGTAACTAGAGATGAGGTTCTGATAGCAGCAGTGCTAAAGGAGGTTGCATAGGGAATGCACACTTGTATTGGATTGCTATTGAGAATAGAAAAAATTCTTGCAACCAAAAATGGGTTAGCTCGGAGGCTACCAATATGAAGCTCAAAGAACTCTATGGGTTCTTCTAAATTTTTGCTTTAGATCTGGTTATGATAAGGATGGTTCATAACCAGAAGCTGGGTAAGAATTTTTTTCAGGGTTCCTTTCCAGTGAGGAGTCGTCAGGTGATAATAAAAGATTGATAGGGCAAAGGCTTCATCGGGACTTTGATATGTATATAATTTGTGGGATTTGTGTCCCACCGGGTGTGCCAAAAACTATTAGAATGAAATATGCCTTAGGTAATAATTTGCACCAAAGACTTCATCAACATTGAAATACCAGGCTAAAATAGAGTTTGCCTGATTCAATCTCCAGAGAAGGTTGGTTCCTTGGTTTTTTATAGGAAAAAGGGGGAGAAAAGGGAATGCATAAAAGGGGGAAATATAGCCAAATCTAGGAGATGATAAGGTACAGATTAAGCAACAACATAGGACTACTTCAAGCTTTTGCAGAAAAACATAATAATAACCAACGCATGGAAATATAAGATCATTCAACGTGTATTTCTATAGCAGTTTCTACGTGAAGTAAATTTTAGATCCTGTAGAATGCTTAACACACACATTCACCTTTAAGAATTAATGCATGGTACATTCAGCAAAGACTAAATTAGCAATAAACAAACGTATACATACTTGTACACCAATTGAGCCCAGAACCAAGATAGATGATCTCTATTTATATTTCAAAAGTCTGAATACATAGCCTTGTAAATACCTAAGAGCTGACCTAGTGTTTAGATCGCTCATCCTATATATACAGTTTTACATAAATAGAAAATTGAAAGTTGTTACAACAAATTGCCCATAGGCTTATCCTAGTAACAAAATTATTAAATGTCACGATCTTCTTGTTACAGAGATATTTATCAGATCATGAATCTCCTAACTAAAAGAAGTTAAGATATTTCTGTTACAAAGATATTCTCCATCTCTTTCAAGAGATCATGATCTGCTGGTTATCCAAAATGTCACGCCATTGTGATAATTCTTTCTTGCTCACCGTTGGCCCTTCAAAATGTTACACCATCACGACAATTCTTTCTTGCTCGTCATTGGTCCTCCAAAATTTCACGTCATCATGACAATTATTTCTTGCTCACCGTTGGCCCTCCAAAATATTGTGCCATCACGATAATTCTTTCTTGCTCACTAATGGACCTCCAAAATGTCGTGCCATCGTGACAATTATTTCTTGCTCGTCGCTGGCCCTCAGAAATGTTGCACCATCATGACAATTCTTTATTGCTCATTGTTGGCCCTCCAAAATGTTGCACCATCATGACAATTCTTTATTGCTTACTATTGGCCCTCCAAAATATCGTGCCATTACGACAATTCTTCCTTGCTTGTCGTTGGTCCTCCAAAATGTCACGTCATCATGACAATTCTTCCTTTCTCATTCCTGGCCCTCCAAATTATCACAACATCATGACAATTCTTCCTTGCTCGCTATTGGTACTTCAAAATGTCGCACCATCATGATGATTCTCCTTAGTAAAATTTGAGGAGAATACCTTTATTTCCTTGAATGTTGTCATTTTGACCAACAAATCCCTACAAAATTTAGCTTGTATGATGCACTACAGTTGCTAGGACAAATTTACTTGTTGCAAAAGTCCTTAAAGACTGCTAAATATTAGAAGAAATATCCTTCTCAAATAGTCCTAGCGCAAGCATTACCAACTTTCGTGACAAAAAAAATAGGCCTCCCCATTTTATTTGTCACTCAGAATGGAAGGGTGGATTGTACATAATTGTATGATCGACTCTGGAGTTGCGACTACTGTCATGACAAAGGCATTATGTGAAGTGATGGGGATTTAATATACAAGGAATAGTCTAGGAGTGCTGCAATTATATGGGACTCTGGTCAAGACAGTGGGAGTGATCAAAGACATCTCCATTTTCATTTACAGTATATCGTAAATCACAGTCATCTAGGAAGTGGTAGTAGTGGACTTGGAGTTATACTTTAGCATGTGCATCTCAAGAAAGTTCACGACTAACCTAGGAGGATACCTTGTCTTGGACTATTCACATTTGGAAATACCATTCAAAGGAAAAAGGATTCATATCCATAATGAAAAGCCTTCACTTTTTCATATAAAAAAGTTGGAGGAGGAAGAACAGTCTCTAGGCATAGTTAACATGATGACGTAAGAGCTAGAAGAGGTTGACTTAGTGGAAGAAGCATTGGGTGAGCTTCGCCTAGAAGATGAGTTTTTGCTCACAAATTTTAATGCAATGATTGAGATAGATATTGGTTGTTATACAATAACTAAGCCCGAGAAAATCGAAGAAGTCCCTGATTCTCAGGATTTCGATACGGATCAGCTATGGAAATTGTATTTTGATGGTGCTAGATGTAAGAATGACATAGGAGCTAGTGGCATATTGATCTCACCTAAAGGAATACAAAATACTTACTCTTATAGGTTGACTTGGAGTTGCACAAATAATGCAGCTAAATATTAAGCATTATGCCTTGGGTTGAAGAAAGCTAAAAATTTGGGAATTAAACAACTATAAATTTTTGGTGACTCTAAGCTTATTGTCAAGTAGACCACTAATACGGGTGTAGTAAAGTAGCATTACTTGAAATCCTATTGCAAAAAGGTTTGCGATTTGTTTGAAGCTTTCACAAATTTGAACATTCAAGCGATTTCTCGAGAACTAAATAAGCATGCATATATTTTAGCCTATCTTGGTGTAAATTATTCTCCCATGGAGCAAGTGGTCTGAAAGCCCAAGACCGTAATGTTAATATACAGACCTTCAGTACCATATAAGAATATTTATTGGCAAGTATTCGATAATGATGAACAAATAGTTAATTTCTTGCTTAGATAAGTTGCTAGCACAGATGATAGAATGCTTGTTGAGGAGGAGAAATAAGGGATGATTCAATTGAAGAATCATATTACTAGAGATTTAATCTCATTGGAGAGTTTATTTTATCAAAATGATAGATTTGATAAACACATGATTAAGTTAAATGCCAAGGAGTACAAGGAATTACAGTTGGAACTTATCAAAACCAAGACCAATTACGTGTTGGATGAACTAGAAAATATTAAAAACTTGTGCTATGAGTACCCTGATATTGTGGCATGGAATTACCAGGATTTAAAATGATATGATGATAACATGATACAACATACCATAGAGTTGTAGAAAGGGGTAAAGCATTTTTGGCAAAAGCAACGTCCTGTTAATCCTAAAATTGAAGTGCTCATGAATACGGAATTGTTGAAGATGTTTGAGGTAAAAATAATATATCTGATCAAGCACTCGATATGGGTGGTGAACCTTATCATAGTCTAGAATAAGAATAGAGATATTCGGTTGTGTGTTGATTTTCACAACCTAAACCAAGCATCGCTTATATATCATTACCCTCTACCTCAGATAGAACAAATTCTTCAAGTGGTTGCTGGCGCATAAATATTCTCATCACTAAATGGTTTCTCTACATATAATCAAATCTATATGAAGGACGAGGATCAATATAAAACAACATTCACCACTAAGTGGGGCACATTTTCCTACCAAAGGATGCCCTTTGGGCTCTCAAATGCCATCGCTACCTTCGATGAGTTACTGAATAGAATTATTGTGATATATATCAATGATATGACTGTGTTTTCACATCACAGATAAGATCATGTTGCTCATTTAAGGAAGGTGTTTGAGAAGTGTCACAAGTTCAGGATCTCTATCAATCCAAAGAAGTCGATCTTTGCTGTTAAAAAAGGGAAATTTTTGGGTTATGTAATCTCACAAGAAGGGTTGGAGGTTGATCTTGCTAGAACTGAAGCGCTCATGAAATTGTCATTGCCTACTAATAATAAGGACCTACAATATTTCTTTGGTCAAATAAATTTCATATGGTGAAGCCCATGACTGAGATTTTGAAAAATAATACTGAATTTAATTGGACAGAAGCCAAGAGACAAGCTTTTCAGGAAATCAAATAAAAATTACACAAGCTCCAATTTTAATTAATATTGACTATTCTCAATACTTCATTATCTATGCAGTGGGTGAGAAAGAAAGCTATGTTGTAGTGTTGACACATAAACAAGAATATAGAGAAGAAAAGCCTATTGCATTCTTGAGCCAAGTTATTGCACTACATCAGGAGAAATATAACTTTATTGAGAAGTAGGTCTATGTAGTAATGAAATCATTGAATAAGTTCTGACACTTTGTTTCTCAGAGCAAGACTGTTGTTTATGTTACTCATCCTGATGTTAAAAATTTAATACTTCAAGGAGAACTAGGTGACAAAAGGGCAATTTGGGTCTCAAAAATTCAAGAATACAATGTGGAGCTTCGACCAACAAAGCTAGTTTGTGGGCAATATTTATGTCAAGAGCTAGCTAAAAGTGCTACCTCCGAAATATTGGATGCAGTACAAGATGAAGACATTGGCAAAATAATTTGCACAAATCATACTACGAATGGGCGGGACTAGACAAAAGAGTTGGTTGACTATTTTACTTCTAGGAGATGTCCAACTCACCTTGATGCTTCACAACATCAGAGGTTCAGGCTGTAGGTTCTCAAGTACGTGTTGTTACCCAATGGATTGTATCATAAGAACATTGACAGGGTTCTTCTCAAGTGTGTGAAATCATTCTAGAAGGAGAAAATATTGGAGGAATTCCATTTTGGATTATCTAGAGGTCACTATGCAGTCAGACCCATGGATTTAAATATTATTTGAGAGGGTTATTATTGGCCCACTTTGTTTTTCGATGCTCATAGAGTAAGTTAAAAATGTGACAGTTGTCATTGATATGTTGGTAGAGCTAGGAAAGGAGCTTTGCCCCTACGCCCAATTCAAGTGGAAGCACCTTTTTAATAGTGGGGTCTTGACTTCATTGGAGTTATCGATCCACATTCATCCATAGAGCATAAATATATCTTAACGGTGATTGATTATTTCACTAGATGGATGGAGGCTATTACCACCAAGAAGGTTGATCAAGCTACTATTATTTCTTTCCTAGGAATTATTACTCGTTTCAACATCCTAGATTCTATTGTAATTGATAATGGCACTCCATTCATTGAAGCCAAAATCATAGAGTTTGCTAGCAAATATGGCATTTATTTGAAGACATCATACAATTATAATCCACAAGGAAATGGCTTGGCCGAATCCACCAACAAAAAATTACTATGAATTCTAAAAGGAACGATGGGCAGCAACAAAAGAAGTTGGCATTTGTTATTGAATTAAGCACTTTGTGCAGATCGTATTTTAGTGAATAAATCTATTAAAACTTCCTTGTATGCCTTGGTTTATGGAAAAGAAGCCATTCTTCCCACCCGTATTGAGCTGCCAGTACTTCAAACATTGTAGTTGTTCCAGGATGAAGATGAATAATACAATCCTATGGGTGTAAGGTTGGCACAGTTGTTGCAGTTAGAGGAGGACAAAGAGTAGTCTTATCAAGCATTTACTGAGCACACTAAAGAGATGAAGTGGTTTGAAAAAAAAAAACTGAACGCAATTTCTAGGTGGGAGATTTAGTTTTAAAATGAAATGAAAAGAAGGCCAAGCCAGAAAAACACCATAAGTTTGATGGTATCTGGGAGGGCCCTTTTCAAGTTTCTACGATGAATTCGGTGAATGATTACTACCTTCATGATCTGGAGGGTTGTGATATCCTCATTTTAGTAAATGGTCTTCATTTGAAGGCCTATTTTCAATGATGATATTCTGGTAAGGTACCACTTTGTACATATATAAATATTCTTTTCATTATGTTGTTGTTTTTAAACTATTGATGCTATATCTAAAAAGAAAAAGAAAAAAGAAAAAAGAGCAGCAAAACATATGTCTAAGAGACACATTTTACCAAGTGATGGGTGCATTGGCTAAAGCAATGTCTACGATTTGGGAAAAAATGAACAATGCATCATGTACAAAATGCGTTCGCCCCAAGTAGGGCTGAGAGGGTCATTCACCCTAAGGATGAGGTGACTAAGAAATGTGACAAAAGGAAGATCTACTTTCATTTGCAGTGTTGATGTCGTACGAGGAATAAAGGAACAATGTAGAAATAAAAGGAATATGCTTGGAATTGTATTTGCCCTGATAAAATACAACACAACTATTCACCTTTGGATTAGGATGAACTTAATTCACAAATTAGACATTAGGTTCAATGAAAAAAAGCATGATACTGGCATCACGTTCACCTCATATGATGGGTGAACGTGTCATTCATCCTTTTTTTGGGCGAACATGTTAGGAAGGGCGGCGAAGATTTATCTTTTGCATATGTTTAAAAATTAAAAATTAAAAAAATATAAAGCTCATGATATTTAATTTCGAAGACTTATGATTATGAGTGCTTTCGAAAAAAAATCACAAAGAAGAAAAACTAAAAGAGAGAAAAAACCTTAGGTTAGTTTTAGAAAATCTGATTTTCTATATAAGGGCGAAAAAACAAAAGCAGACGACGTTTTCTTTAAGAAGGCTATTCGCCATGGAATTTCTAAGTAGTTTGAAGGTGCCCTAAAATGAAGAAAAGTGTGGCATGTTGATCTGATTTTCAAAGTCACCATGAAAAGGGATAAAATTTCTCAGTTCTCAGAAGTAATTTTGTTAAGATAAGAGAATAGCTACATTGGTCCCGGAAGCACATTATAAAATTGATTGCAACCTAGGTTACATGGCAATAATAGGAGAGCTGGAATATAGGTAAAATGATATTAAATTTAAAATGTGCATTGTGTCGAAGGTTTATTTTCCCAAGAAGAAAAAAATATTTATTATTGGCTGCTGAGCGGCCGATTTAGCTTTCCCAGCAAGCTTCATGTGCCAGGGCATGATTTACAATGAAATTATGTAGCAAAGAAGGTACGCTTTTCTAGGAAGATCTGGCGGTGAATCAAAGGAGAAATTGTTGAAGCATAGGGAATGGTGTCGGACTAGCGAATCAATACTCTTTTTCTCCCGAAGGTGTAAACAATTAATTTAATAATTATTGCGGTGGATGTGGGATGGATCTATATAAATGATGAGGTAAAAGCCCATAATTTATGTTCATTTTAAATTTTTTACTACTGTGTTTTGCATTGTAGCTGCAAAGGATTTTAGAGAGTGCTCAGAATTTTTGTTAGATTTAGAGAAAAATAATGGCAAAATGGAGTAAGGAGCCCAAAGAAGTCACAGAAGCTATAGATCCCAATAATTCAAAGAAAAATAAAGGGGGCTCTAGAGAAAAAAGGTCTAGGAGAAATGACTATGTCGATTTAGACCCATATGAGGACTCTATGGCAAAAATTGGAGACTACCTTATTACTCATAAAGGAGTGGAGGGATTAAGGCAAGATGTAGAGGCAGTGGTGAGCCAAGGAGTAACATCAAAAAACTGGCTGACAGTGCCTTATAATTCATAGTTGTCCTGGTATTTGTATATGCCATTTCATCCATGCCCTGAGTTGGTGCAGCTCATTGCAAAATTTTATGATCCATTTACTAGGGCTGTCAGAAATGCAAGAAGGGAAATTTTGTTCACCATCACTCTGAATGAATTTTAGGAGGATTTTTCTCATGGATTGAAGCCCCTTTCTTACACAGTTAATAAGAAACTACATACGATCGAACAAGAAGATATATATGTCTCTACGGTGACTGTGTTAATTTATGGAGATTCAACTGGTTAAAGAACCATCGATGGGGTAGCTTCCCAATTTTCCGAAGTTGCTATCAAATTTTAAGATCCTGGACATATATTAAATGTCAGTATGGGTTGTTAGGTTGCCTTCAGATGAGATAGTGCATAAATGGCAGGCGGTCCTGATGCAATGTATTTGCAATGTTGAATTTTATTCTCCCATACATGAGGCAAGGCAACAACTCCATTTTATTTGATTGGGTAGACTATATTTCTCGGAGGTTGAATTCTCAATTGAAGAAGATGCAAACTAGAGGGTCAAAGTCATTCAAGAATATTTCCTTTTTGGTATGGTTTTTCTTATTTTAGTTATAGGAGCACTTCTATTTCATTGCAGTATCGCAAATGGGCGAGAAAGATGAACCCCTACCAGTTTATATGTGGACTCCATTTTGTCAAGCAAAGAGTCATTTTACAACTTTAATAGCTAGTTTTTGGGACTGACAATAGAATTGATTTGTGATACCTGTGAGAGAGTGCCATGGAATTTAAGGTACGCAGTCGTGCAGGAGGAGGGTTATATTTTTCTGCTTACCTATGGCATATTCGTGAGAATATTTGGTTTTAGGGGTAAGCCATTTTTGTTGTCATATTTTACCATGGAGCATGTGTTCACCATGGAAGTTGTGTGCCATATGGATTATGTAAATGATGTATATGGAGCTAGGCACGAAAAGAAGACCGCATACAATATGTTGTTCAAATTTGGTAGTCTAGAGGTGAGCCAAGTGGGACATAATCGGCTCCTGATAGTGGCACTGCAAGATTTAGGCTTGATAGAACTACCACAGTGCTGGAGATATGATCCTCTAGGTAAATTTTTAGCTATTGTGAAAGCTAAATATTTTCATTATTGTCTACGGCTCGATATCCAGAAGAATATAAATAATTTTGATGGACTTGACATGAACTGGCACATTGAGAAGATGACAATGCTGCCACTGTGGCATGATTATTATGAGCAGGAGGTAAAATATAATATGATAAAATATAAGACCCAGATTCCTCTACCAGGTTTATTTAGTTCTATCCAAGAAAGTGAACCCACCTAGACTGAAGAAAAAATAATAAATTGGTGGATTATGCGGATTCATCATGGGAAGTCAACTACTCCTTACGAGTTGAAATTGGATGAGCAGTTTTTAGATACTTATGATGAGTATGTAGACTCGTATCAGCCCGTCGTCTTTGCCAATATTTTGTCATAAATTTTCCAGCACTTTGACAGTGGCAAAGGTAAAAATAAACAAGAGTGTACAACGGTCGAAGATGAGACTCCAGAGGAGGAAGAACAATAATATATGTTTAAACAGAGATATCAGTGAACAAAGCAAAATGTGGAAGAGGTGCCCATGCTAGAAGAGCAAAATTCCCTGAAAGCACCTCCGTTTCTAAAGGCTACCAAGAGACCAAAGACTAGTGCAGTTATGACTAGACTCATCAAAAGTGGGTGATACAACTAGAAGGGGAGGCCTTAGTCCCTGCAGCTATAGTTTCTACTATGGAGGGCTCCATCACTACAGCTTCTAAAATTTTAACCATCGTAGTTTCTATAGTGATAGTTGTAGCAGTTGCTACAATTACTAATGTGTCGATGATAGTTGTAAATCCTTCTCCCGCGGTGGAGCTCACAACCAAAGTTGCATAGATGTTTTTGATGGTTCAAAAATAGGAGGAATATCAATAGTCAGAAAGCTCTCACATAGAATTCATGGATAGTGAAAAGAATATAGGCATTCAAGAGAGGGAGGAAGTGTAGCAGGAGGAATTAATTTCACAACTACCCTCATCACCACATCACACGACACCCATGCTCAAAGGTACGATTCATATTACATCTTCTTCTTCTTCGGATCAAGCAATAATTTTTGTTTTAGTTTCATCTATTTCACTTCCATCATCATAGATCTACATTTCTCTGCAATTTGGTATGCCATATTCATCCATTTCACTCTCATCTTATTCCACTCTCTAAGTCACGGCTCCTCATTCTTCTATTCCCATTGCTTCATCCTTCATTTCTTTTAGTTCATATGCATCAAAGCCCAATCCCTTTTTGCATCCTACCCCTTCTATCACTGCCACCACCACCATAAAAGCTATGAGTACGCAAGATCCTCCCAAATTAAGTGTAACTACAGTCAAACCCACTTCCTCCATCAAGTCTGCCATTTCCATTTTGCCTACCATTATTGTTCCACCCCTTCTAGCCATATCATCTGATTCTAATGAGTCCAGTAACTCAAATTTTTTTATTCCATTAACTCTATTTTTGGAGTTGCAGATAGTGCATGATGTACAGGTGGACCGTAAGTAGCCTGACATGGAGAAGATTAACCAGGCATACTTGAGATCCTCATAGTGGTTAAAGAGCATGAGGTGCAAGGAGGCCCTGGATCCAGCACGACCAATCAATAAGATCACCTTTGACCCTATTGCTATGGAATCCCACACTACTAAGATCAACCCCTTAGTCTAGAAGCTGCAAGGAGAAATGTTGTTGATTGATTACATCAGTGAGACTATAATAGAGGATCTCACCAGGATAAATACAATAGAAAGGATGGATAATATACAGGTTGACATGAGCTCAATGTACTTGCATGACGAGTATTATAAGAAGTATTTTGAAAATTAAAACAAGATTATTGAGCTTGAAACTGCTCTGTGCTAGATGAGAATATGACTATTGAAAATGAATATTTGCACTAATAGGTCAAAGTGCACTTGAAGGAGCGTGATGCTACTAGGATTAAAATGCACAAACTCTAGAATAAACTTGAGGATATGAAGAAGCAGGTAGCTAAGAAAGTAGTACATGCTACTGGTTTTTCATTGGATAGCATCAAAGGAACCCATCTTTGCTCTGCATAGAACTATGATAAATTGGCCAAGTATGCAGTTAAGGTGCTGCACTATTTATGGAAGGCACAAATACAAATTCATATAGGGCAAAAAATAATTGACGCCATAGAAGAAATGTTTGCACCATACATGGATATGGCCATGAATATCCAGGCCTTAGCCAATGCCAACCTGAGTATTCGCTCCCTCAACGAAATGGATCACACTTGGTCCAAAGCCAAAGCCACTCTAGGTAGTTATTTTCAACAAATGACCTAGTAAGGGAAGGGCAAGAAATTCTCAACACTATTGAGTATGAGCATACTATTTCCATATCTCATTTTGAGACTTTTGATGAATTGGTATTTCCAACCTTTATAGATGAGTGGGGTGAACCTTTGCCAATCAAATAGCTGGAAGTGCTCTGGAAGAATTTTGTTGAAGATACTTCCAAAATTGATGCATGGGAAGAGCCTCTCACAAAAGCACAAGTATTATCCCTGATGCAAAAATATACACTCCTGGAGCTATCATTGTATGAGTTGGCTCAATGAACGAAGCACCTCAACTTGACAGATGTTCAGAATCCTTGCTTCATTTATGAATCACTCAGTGTCCCATACTTATTTACTATCGATTCCTGGAAAGAGGCTATGAAAGTTTATGAAGTTATGATTGAGAGCCTCAAGGAGCAGGAGGAATAGGCAATGGTAGAGTGCATTACAATAATGAAGGTAGTGGAGGATGCAAAACCGAGGAAGAGAAGGAGCACACCGAGGAAGAAGCACATCAAAAGGCACCTGCGGCATCAACAAAGGCATCAACTAAGGCAACCAGGAAAAAGGACTCCATAGCCCAATGAATAAAGGCCTAGGATTTCTTGCATCCATGTGAGTTGGATACCCCGTGAGTCGTCATAAATATTGGCAATTTTGCACCTTGCCACATTGGGATAATTTTGTTGAGTATTTTGATGTAAAATTTTGATGCAATATTTTGATTGTATATGGCAGATTTTATTTCAAAGATAATTTCATATGTTCCTAATTTATTTACATATGGATTCTTTTTGCATTGGTGTTATAAGGATTTTGTAAACTTCATTTATGAAAGTGCCTGTAGGCTTGTAAAAATAAAGAATTAAGTTGGAAAATTTAAAAGGTTTAAAAGTTGTGAAAGTGTCGAAACGTTCATCCCAAAGGTAGGGTGAACGCCTCATTCACCCCATGTTGGGATGAATGAAATATAAAAAATGAAGGCAAAAGAGTTTTAAAAAATTCAAAAAATAGGCACGATAGAACGTAATTGCGTTCGCCCTGGTTGAGGTGTAAACATCCCTTTCGCCCCTCCCATGGTCGAATGCGCTTCAACACCTGAACATGATTGCATTCACCTCGATTGAGGGGAAAACATCTCATTCACCCTTCCCATGGGAAAATGCGTTCTTAAAGGAAATTCGTGCGCACATGATTTAGCGAAGCTGATTTTTGGTCAAAGGGCAAATGTAATTTTGGGTGAAAATATTATGGTCAAAACTTCAAAAGGTGCTAGATTTGCAAGCATTAAATAATGGTGGCAACAAGTAAATTGAATTGTGGATCCCGAGTGAAAAAAAAGTTGTATGGAAACATAAGGAGTCTTTTTCATGATTTTCAAGGTAGGAGTGCATTTCCAAAATATTGAATGTCTCCCAATTCTTTGTGCATCGATGCCCAAGTTGCTGATTTTTTGGGAATGTTTCCCAGAAGGATGGATTGCCACCCCAAATGGATGGATTTTTAATGATTCTAAGGATGAATTTCCTCAATTTTGTTCGTAATATATGATCATTTTGTTCTCATATGTATTTAATGAAAGAGGCAAAATCCTCTATAAATACTAATCAAATTTCTATTGTAAAGAGAGGTTGGACATTCTACGAGAAAAATTCCTAAGTTCTCTGCATCAATAGAAGAGACTTGGCTTTTGAAATTTGCAAGAATTCTTATGTGTGTGATTTCCTTCTAATTTCAAGTATTTCTATTTATGCTCATGTTCCTACTGTTAAGTTTAAAATTCTCTTTCTAGATTTAAAACATTTCTGGTGAGTGAGTGATTTTTGGAATGCAAACTGGAGGTTGTCCCTGCAAAGGTGTGAGTGAAATTATGTTGCTTTCCCTCTGTTACATGTTGTTTTAAAACTTAGTAGAATTCTTGTTGCTAGTTTACCCCAAATCTTGCACTTCGAACTGTGGCCATATTTCCCATTTCTTTTTGCATTTTCTAATTTCTTTCCCACATATCTAGTCTTCAAGTAGTGTAGGATTTAGTTTGGGAACTAGACCTCTCTTGAGATTGGCATGGAGGACATTTATTTCCTCTAGAATTTCAATTTTAGCCATATTTAGAACGCACAAATGCAGTTTTTGTTGATTAGGTAGATATTTGACCAACAGGGGCATGGACTTATTTCTCTTTAGAAGTATACCTGGGAAAGAGGTATCAAGCATGAAATTAGATTAGAGGGCCAATACTTGGAAGTCCAATATCAAGGATATCATAGAAATATTTAACACTCTTCTAATTCTATTAGCCATGAGCGTGAATGCTACCTATTTAGCATGATCCCTAATAATCCTATTTTTGGGATCATATGCCACCACCAACCATGCTAGGAGATATTACGAGTGGTAGTCTTTAGGGTACACCAATTTACTTAGATTTGTGGTCCACTTGTTACAAACAAGACTTGGATCATCTTTATTTTTTGGCACCCTCATAAAAAATCCTTTGAGCAGAGTCAGGTGGTGCTGGTTATACTCCTCTCTTGGGTTGAAGTTGTATACAGTGATGCTCTTTAGTTCCTCCTACTGGTATAGTGTAATTTCCTTGTTTAAAATTGATTGAGCCACCAGAGAACTCGATTCTTTGGCACTTCCTATTTTATTTATCACCGGCCAAACCCTTATTATTTTATTTATGTAGGCTTTGAAATCCATAACCCTGGTTGATGCAGTGCTTGAGGAAGCCATTAGATCAAGAAATCACAGGTTGTGTTTGCCCCCTCTATCACAACCTTTTTTTGGTTTGTAACCAACTCAAATTTACTCTGTGACTAATATTTATGATGGCTTCTGCATGTGCCTATTTAAATTCTCTCATCTATGTTGGGGGATATCATCACCTTTTTTTTAAAGAGCTTCCATTAATAGTAGTAGGTGGCATGTTGGATTTTCATTTGCTGAGGGAGTCTGATTTGTCGTGCCATGGGGGTTGGATGCATAGATAATTTTTTCATCTATGCTAGAGAGAGTCCTTTTCAATCTGCTTGGTCAGATTCCTGCATCAAAAAATCCAAGCCATCCATGTTTCTTTTCCTTATTGGCTTGGGTGTGACATGCTCACGTGCCATAAATTTGAGGTGTGCAAATTTAAGAAGAGACGATCAAATCCAAGAGGAGGTGCACACAATTTGTGTGCCTTTAATAGCTTTAAGTGGGTGGGTGCAAGACCTTTAAGAAGGGCACGTGAGTTCTGTGCACCCTCTGGGCCTTGGTGCACTCCAAAGAGAGGGAGTGCATGATTTTAGCAAGGGTGCACCCCCTTTGCTTTTTTATGCACCCTATTTGAAATAAGTGCATGACGCAACAAGGGGGGAGCACACAAAATTTAGAACATGGTGTGCTCCCTTTAAAAAACTGGAGTGCACAATACATTTTTGTGCACTTTAACAAAGTGAGTGCTAAATTTAAGATTGGGCACATGACTCTAAAGGTAGGGTGCATGAGTTTCGTTTGCCCTTTACCTTTTCATGCACCTCATTTAATATTGGTGTTTGAAACAAAAGGGAAGCACACGACCTTTAAACCAAGGTGCACCCTCTTTAAGACTTGAGCACATGACACATTATACCTCTCATGCACTCTAAATAAGTAGAGTGCTCCATTTAAAAGTGAGTGCATGACTTAAATGGAGGATGCACGAGTTTTGCATGCTCTATACCTTTTCGTGTACTTGAAACAAAAGACTAGTGCGTGAACTTTAAACCTTAAACATTAAACATTAAACATCAAATGAGGGATACACGAAATGCAAGGGGTGCATGACCTCAACAATTTTGTGTGCCCATTAAAATTTCTTGCACCCAACAAAATTTTGAGTGTCCAAGAGACAAAAGAGGCATTAACCCGACTGAGAAAAAATTAAAACTTATGGTTAAATATTGGGTTTCTCACAAGGTGAACAGTAGCTTCAATATTTTTTCCATAATGTGCTTTGGAAAATTTTAATGCTTTATTTTTTTTTACTTTATTTTCTTCTTAGGATCTTGCTTAATCTCTTCAATATTATTCTTCTCAAGCTCTTTCTTGATCTCTTTTATATTCTTTCTCTTCTTAGGTTCTTTCTTGAGTTCTTATATCTTCTACTTATATTCTTTCCTAAGTTCTTCTATCTTGTTTTCATAGCCTTCTTGATATTGTTACCTTACAAGTGCACTATCTTTGTCAAGGTAAAAAATGTCTAAAATGTAAAGCACTCTATTTTCTTCTAGGTGGCTTTGGCCACACAATTTATGATTCTCTCTCTTTAGAGACAATCCTTTAAAAATTTAGGGTGACTTTCTATTTGTCCCCTCAATCTACTCTTCAAGCCTTTGAATAGAGTCCTAGTCTTCATTTATTTTGGAGTGGATATAATTTGACATATAATGAAACTATTTTTAAAATATGTTCTCAAATTAATGGAACATATGTAAATCTACAAATTTAAAATTTGCAGCAATATGAGTCAACATTTTCTTCATGTGACTCAATATTAATTCACGCCAAAGACTTTCTCCAATACTAGCATTAGAGTCTACTCAAAGTAGCATTGATACCACCGTTGGATTTTAAGTGAGACTATCTCAGGTTCCAATGTCTTAGGATCATATAAAATGTAATGAAGACTTAATTATAGATTTATATCAATGCATACAAATCTCATATAATATTAATCAACAAAATATTCAATAATATAATAATATTATTGAAAGAAAACTATAAGAACCCACCTTGGCAAGGCTCTTGTTGAGAGGACAATATAATTCGACTTATTTTTTTAATGTCTAACATCGTTGGTGTTATGAATATGCAAGGATATGATGTAACATCAGTTATATTTTATGATTATGGTCTTTCTAAATTTTTATGGTTTTGTAGGGCTAACCATACTTGCAAGTGGACAATGTTGAGTTAATAATTTAATATTTGCTTTGATAATGCTTTTAAATTGTTTAGCCAAGGAATTGATTGATATTATTTTATGCATATAATGGTTTTTAATTAAAAGGACTAACCATTACAATATTGAGCTAACAATTTGATATTAGCTTTGATAGTGCTTTTAAAATTGTTAAGCAAAGGAATTGATCAATATTATTTTATGCATATAATGGTTTTTAATTAAAATGATTAACCATTGCAATGTTAAGCTAACAATTTAATATTTGCTTTGATAATACCTTTAAATTGTTTAGCTAAGTAATTGGTTAATATTTATTTTATGCTCATGATGGCTTTAATTAATGTGACCAAGGTCTTGAATTGTTTAATACTTTTAAATAGGCATGAGTCTCTTTTGAATTTCCAAAAGAAGTAAGTATTTTTTAATACATTAAAAGATGGCTATTTTGGAAATAAGAGTTAATATCCCCATGTCAGTGAGGTCTGACTATGGAGGCTTGTCATAATGAAAAGCCTATCCATTCCAACTAAGAAAAGGGGAGACATGTGAGCAATATGTTTTTGATAATGGTGCATGGCTTAGGAAAAGCCATTATGCTTATATAGGGCACATTCAAAGGGTGAGGAGGAAAGATCTTGAAGGCTTGAAGGAATTTTTTTGAAAAATATTCCATCGAGCAGGGCAACTCAGGTTGGGGGTTTCTACTTCCTTAATCTAGTTTCATTAATGTTTCAACAAATTTAATTTATGCTTTAAGAGAACTCTGTATAATATTTTTTTAGGCATTTGAATGTTATTCTCAGTCTGCATTTACCTATATTCTATTTCATTTTGAACCTTACTTTAATTGATGATTGATTAATAATCCATGTTCCTACTTTGTTGAAATTTAGGCTTTGTAGCATTACCTAATTCAATGGATCATATTTCCTATTATAGATACCTAAAATTAATTATCTTCTTTGCTCTATTCTATTTACTTCTAACAAACAAAGTCATCAATTTTTTGCTACATTGTAGAACATGAATTGTAAATTTTCCCTTTTAAATATGTCTCCTTAGGGATTTGTAAGGTTAATCAATGCTATGCTATTATTTTGATAGGTCCTCAAAACCCATTAGATATCTATTTTTGTGTGATTAACTGGATTAAAACTACTCTCGAAACCTCTATTTTCCTTCATCTAGTGCAATTGTCGAATATTTTTTTGTAGAGGAGGTTTATTTGAATAGCTTCCTTTGGGGTTTGTAAGGGCTTTTTTAATATTAAATAGCTTGGAAGGGGTATTTTTGATTCCTTTTGGATGTCATCTGAGTGATTGATGCACTCTGGTTGGCATTTTGTGTGCTGAAGAAAAAGGTCTTTGTAGCCTTTCACGAGCATTATCCCACATGGGATATTCTTGGGCCAATGAAGGGTTTAAAGGGATCTTAGATCCCATAACCCCTTTACCACCAAGTGGTGGTCGATGAACCAAACCAATTTGTGGTTGCCTAGCATCATATGTGGAACATGTTGATGACACTTGGATCTTTCCTACTTGTTTGACTTATCATTATCTCTTGTTGTTGCTTGTTAACCGTCATGGTTTGGGATGGTTGCTAGGTGAGAAAAAACATTTTTAAGGTTATGCTAGGATTTATTATGCGTGTGGGATAAATGGCTTGTAAAATGTGCTAAGCACCTAATGTATAGTAGCCAAGCACCTAGGCACTTGGCTAAGCTCTCTTCACCTTTTATTGGCTTGCAACCTAGGTTCCATTGACACGCTTGATACATGGAGTGTCATGATTGGTTTCCTTCAAGTTTTGGTTTTCTTGGTGTTAGCATTGGTCATTTGGGTATTTAGAAACATCTTTTGCTTTTATATTAGTGTATAATATAAATCATACATGCTCCTTGTGGGAGTATATATAGGCTTGAAATAGGGGAAACCTCCCCTAGTAGCTTAACCACCAGGCGGTAGTTAGAGTAGCCACCACCTGGTGGAGGCTATATCATCAGTTGTTTGGTGTTGAGATTTAATTAACCCGGTTAGATGTTGTTTGATTGGAGGCTTTAACGTCGAGGGTTGTTTAACCCAATCAGATGCTATTGTTTGATTGGAGGTGGATTGAATGGATTAGTTTGTGGTTTGAATCTAAGAAACCCTTTTTGCTAATATAATCAAACCTTTTATTTTAGAGGTTGATATTTTGTTAAAATCACCTTATTTTTGCTAAATTAATCTCTTGCTTTGGAGGTTGGAAAATAATTATTTTGCTAAAATAAATAACTTTGCTAGAGAAGAAATTGATAGAGAAATTATGGGTTTTGATTTAGGGTGAAAATATAAGCAATATTAGGAAGTAATTTTGGATGATATAGAGTAAACCTTGAATGTTAACTATAGGTCAATTTTGTGGAAAAAATTAAAGGAACTATAGATATCAATTTTGGTGGACAATTTTATTATGTTATGGGATCAATTTCATAGAGAAATTCAGAAAATATTTAGGATCAATTTTATGGAGAAATTAAGTTTGTAGGATCAATTTCATGGAGAAATTGAATGGGACCTACGATCAATTTTGTGGAAGAAATGATAGAATATTAGGAATAATTTTGTGGAAGAATTTTTCATGACCCTAATTTTGGCAAACCTTCTATTTTGATGGATTTATGTTTTTTATATGGCTTATGGATGGGATGATTTATTAAATCAGTTTTATTATGTTAAATTACTATTTATATGAGAAATATGTGATGTGGATCATTTGTGGGATGAGGGATAATTCCATGCTTGGATCTGAGAAACATACTTTTGATGTGAGAACATGATGCTGCTAATGAAAAGTGCATTTTTACAGGAATAGGTTTTCTCACAATGACAGGAAAAGCAACCAATGAGAAAATTATACATTTGGGGAAATGATGTGATGGGTAAATTATCAAAAATTATGAGAGGTAACACAAAATAATACCCATTTTCATGAAGTGCATATCATGAAATTGCTTGTTGCATTTGTGTGTTTTAGTAGTTCTTATAATGCAATATTATAGAATAAAAATAACAATGGTTGATTGATAATTACCATAGCTATAGAATAAAAGAACAATGGTTGATTGATAATTACCATAGTGAAATTATTAGGGAAATATAAACCTAGAGAAAAGTATAGTTTTATAAATAATTTTTTCTTTTAATGCTTCAGTAAGTGCTTTACTTTCATCTATTTGAAAACCCATAGCCTTTATGGTAAAAACATGGATCTGGCTATGTGATGTTTGTTGGATTTCTTGTGGGAGAGTGCAACAGAGTGGGTTGTTAAGGAAACAAGGGGAGTTAATGTACTAGAGTCTAGTCTAGAGTGGACACCAGATGAGAGGAGAAAAGTAAAGGAAGGAGGAAGAATCGTAGGTTGGGGAGAGAAGGAACATAGACCAAGTGAGGAGGATGAGAAATTTTGGATGCAACTGAGGCGTGAATGTAGTGGGTGACTGGTTGAGTAATTAAAGAGAAACCAAAGCTTCTACTATGTTAAATCTTTAGGAAACTCATGATTAAAAATGGATTTCTATAAATACAACTGTGTCTAGTTTATACTATTGATAGTCCATCATATGAAATAATTGATTTTGCTTTTATTTGGTATTATTATAGAGAAAACATTTTGCATTATTTCTATGTTATAGGAGATTGGTTGTGTTCTAAAATATAGTGTTTTTATGAACATTCCATTAGTATCTAAGACAAATAGTGTGAGTTCTAGAACAATGGAGGTCATTTCCATGTATATTTTATTTACTCTTCTATCGTGTCGTAAATGATTGGGTAAATTTATAGTAGTTACACTAGATACTTGGTGGATGCATAGACATTAGAAATGAGAACAATGGCCTATGTTTGCATTTGAATATCCTAATTCTATGCTTAGAGAATATGTATTTTGAATGCATAAATTGTATATCGTTGCTATGGATAGAGGAGATGATGACGATTTAATTTGAAACTCATTTCTTGAATGAACAAATAGATCTGTTATTGCTTGGTTCTATTTATTATTGTGAAGAAAGAAAGGAATTAAACCTTAAATTTTAGGTTGATGTGAATTTCCTAAAGGATGAAAAATGATAGCCATATTAGAGGATGAATGAATATTTTTTGTTGTATTTTTTTATTTTGGAATTCTATTCTTTTAAAGAAATGTGTTAGTAATTGCATTGGTTGGTCATTATTTTCATTAAAAAATAGAGAGACATGTTATTGCTTCAATTATTATTAGAAATCCTCGAAGATATTGGTTGGGTTTTTGAGACTTAGTATGAATGCTTTGTGAGCATTACTGAAGCCAAGGAGTCATATTTGATCCCTAGATAAAGGTAATATTTTCTTGGTTGGAACTACTGCACTACTACCAAAGTATTATCTGGATGTCAATGTGATGCAATCACAAGTGCAACTAGAGTTTGCATCAAGGAAGCTCTACATTTGGATGTAAGTATGGGATGTTCCAACTAAATATGAAGTAAAGCTTTGCAAGGAGTAGTTGGTTCCCAACGAACACAAACTGGAGGATGGATCATTTCTTAAGCAAATGATGAAAAATAGTAGAAATCTGACTTTTTAATGCAAATACTTTGTAGATATGGTAATATCATGTTTTAAGATGTTTGTTAGACATCGCTAGGGGTTTTCTAGTGTTGTATTTCCAAAAATGTAAATTGGGATTTCTGGTTATATTTTGGATAAGATTTCAGACGAATCTTTATGTTAATCAAAATCATTCAGTTGAGTTAACTTGGCCTCATGTAAATATATGCACATGTTAATATGGAGATTTTTGGTATTACCTGGAACAATGTTAAATTGAATATTGCATTAGTTTATGTTCTATGATGTCGAGTTTCGAAGTATCTCTGGTAATAATTATGTGACTGGATTAAAGTAGATTTTATGATTCTACCTATAAATATTTATAGATGTCAAGGTATTTATAACCTTCGGGTGATGTCGTTAACCAATGGATATTCATTACTCAATGATTAGTAATGAAATATAAGTAAGTTTGTTAATCAGTTTAAAGAAAATTAAATGAAAAATTCTCTCATATTGTACTCGTGTAATTGATTTCATATTTCGAATAGTTGGGTAATGGGAACTAGAGGGAACATGTTTGAATAATAGACATCGGGTAAGAGGTCCTCTTAGAAAGAGATGTTGGTCATAAAATGTGCATGATGCTTAGTGCTCATACTCTAACAAAATTGGGTAGTGAGTTAATATTAGCACATTCATAAAAACTCATTCACTAAAAGGCTTGTGATAAAGAGTAGTGAACTATGTCTATAGATATCTTACACTAAAATATTTGTGTGAAGAGAATGACTAGTGACCTAGAACCCTTGAACTAAATGACTTATGTAGGGGTAAGTACTAGGGCCTTTCCTTTAAATATAGTTAACGGATATTCAACTACATTGTTAGGAATTCAAGGTAGTTGGAGTGAGAGAGTTGTGCTAATGCTTCACACAAATGGTAGTATGGTGAAGTAGAAATGGTAGCACTATAGTCTTGGATCGTAACTCTTATTTTGGGATCCTAAGTTATTCAACTCTAGGAGAGATCTCTAGATAATAGGTCTACCTTTCTTAGAATGAGAACATATAAACCCTTATGAGGATTACTATTTATAGTTATTTAAAAAAAATAAGGGGATTGAATTGGAGTAAACTAGGTTTAAGGTATTTTAGGTCACAACATTTGGTATCAAAGCATGGTTCATAGTGGAATTGGATCACTGTGCAAGAATTAGTTTTTAGTATGAGATAGAAAACATAATAAATATTAATGATTTAAAACAAAATATAATAGAAGAAAAAATTACCCAAAATGACTAGGATGTAGTAGGTAAGCAATTATTAGTAGGAAGAGCAATTTGAAGGACCAAATGCTAAGAAATTTCTACTATCTCTTTTGTGATTGGCTAGGGAAAATACCACCAAAAAGAAGAAGAGGAGGTGTTTCCCTAATGACAAGGCATACACGAGGAACCAATGTAGAGAATAGAACACATGTTGATGGTTTGGAAAACTCCAATGAGAAATATAATCTTACCAAAACTGTGGTTCTACTTTGAGAGTAGATAGAAGCCCAAAAATAGTTGTTGGATGTTGTGCTGAGTTGAGAAACACAATATGGTAACCCAATAAGGAAACAATAAAATGAACCTCTTATAGATGCATAATTGACAACTGGAGGCTGAGCTAGGCAAGCAGATGAAATATCTAAAATATTTCAAGTTTTATGGAGAGGGAGATGGGGATAAGGCCAAGGATTGGTTGAAGAAGATAGAGACATATTATAATATGAAGAAATTCTCCTCAGGCACTTGAACATCATACGTACGTTACTTTATATTTGTAAGGATATGGTTTAGCTTGGTGGGAAACCCTTAGTGAAGAGCTAAAGCTAGCAGCTGTAGTTAACTTAAAATGGGAAGAATTTATGAAAGATTTCTCACAGAATATTTTTATTCCCAAAAATTTGATGAATTCACTAAAATTTGTCAAGGAATTAGAATGGTGGATAAATACTATCAAAAATTTATTAAGTTGGTAAAGTATATGCCCGCTTATATTTAGAAAATGAAAATCCATAAGTTCATACTTGGAGTAGATACTAGAATAGGAGAAGAAGTGGACATGAGAGAACCCAAGACATTGCAAAAGGCCTATGAGTTAGCAAGAAAAACTGAAACATATCTCAAACCTTAATTTGATTATGAGAGGTTAGATTATCAAGGCAAAGAGGCACTAAGGATGAGGAACAATGCATGTTTCATAAAGTGGGAGCGTAAACAATCAATTAGAAGCGTTACAGGGCAAGAAGATAAAATATAATAAACAAGAAAATTTTAGAAGAAATTTTCAAGGAAAGAACCATAAATTCTATAATAAGGGTAATAGTGGCAATAGATCACCCCAAATATAGACTAACTTGCCAAAATAAGTAGCATGAGAGTCGAGATGAAAAGAACATCCAGGACCAAAAGAAGGATGTTACATTCACATTATGCTAACAATTATCCTCAAAGAGTAGGTATGAGTTCTAAAGGGAAGGAACCAATGTACAAGGAAATAACACCTAAGGAACCAGATCATCAAATTTACGTTGTAACAGGAAACCAAAATTTGGATGGTCAAGCTACACCACTAGTGATAAGAGGTAAGATCTTTGGTAAGAGTGTTAAAATATTATTTGATAGTGGATCTATAGATAGATTTATTTCCACTAGCTTAGTTAGAGATATAGAAAAAAGACCAAGAATCTTAAAACATAGGTGGAAGATTGAGTATGGTTCAGGATAAACCTACCTTGTGAACTAGTGCTACCCTATGGCTGAAATTACCTTACCCAATGGAATGAACTTAGGATGTTTATATGTTTCTCCATTGAATGCATTTGGCATAGTATTGGGAACAGATTGATTACAAGAACATAAAGTAGTGATTAATTTTTAGAATCGATGGGTTAAATATTCAAAGAAGAATGGGCATGTTTATCGAGTAAATAGCCTACAAGGAACTTTTCAACCTCAAATCCTTTTGGCTATGCAACTTAAGAAAGCCATTAGAAAAATAGGAATGGTATATATTATGAAGTTAAATGAGATAGAGTATGGGAATAAGGAAGAGGTGTTTGGAAAACATCCTATTCTCCAACAATTTAGGGATATTTTTCCAAAATATTTACTCGGATTACCACCTAAAAGAGAGTTTGAATTCTCTATCGAGCTTGAACTTGGAACAGAGCCTATTCATAGGGCTCCATATAGAATGAACTCCATAGAGATGTAGTAATTAAAAGTACAACCTCAAGGGTTACTAGAAAAAGGACTAATTAAACCAAGTGTGTCACCATGGGGTGCACCAGTGTTGTTTGTAAAGAAAAAGGATGGGTCCTTAAGACTATGCATTGACTATCAAATGTTAAATAAGGCAACTATTAAAAATAGATATCCTTTACCTAGAATCGAAGATCTCTTCGATCAACTTAAGGATGCCTTAGTATTTTCAAATATTGATCTAAAATCAAGATATCACCAATTAATAATTGGAGAGGAAGATACTCATAAGACAACTTTTAAAACTCGATATGGAAATTATGAGTTTATTGTCTTGCCTTTTGGGCTGACAAATGCTCTAACAACATTTATGAATCTGATGAATAGTATATTTAGAAAAAAACCTGGATATATTTGTTCTGGTATTTTTAGATGACATTTTGATATATTCCTAAAACAAGGAGGATCATGATAAACACCTCAGATTAGTGTTGGAATTGATAAGGGAAAAATAGTTGTATGAGAATTTATCCAAGTGCGAGTTTTATGTGTCAAAGGTTCAATATCTGAGGCACATTATTTCAGCTAAGGGATTTGTTGTAGATCCTAAGAAGGTAGAAGTCATCTTAAATTGGCCACCACCAAAAAATGTAACTAAGGTTTGAAGTTTCTTGGGCTTAACTAGATACTATAGGCGATATGTGAAAGACTACACCAAGATCACCTCACCGATAACTAACCTTCAAAGGAAAGAGAAAGAATTCAAGTGGACAGATAAATGTGAATTCACCTTTGATTTACTTAAGCAAAAGATTACTACACCTCCTATACTAAGAATACCTAATTCATAGGGAAGTTTTTATAGTTTGTATAGATGCATCGCTAGAGGGACTAGGTGTAACAACCTAGGTCCAACTCTCCTGGTTGTTAAAAATTCCAAAAACAAAATTTTGATTTACTTGATAACAGGGTCACAACTGATGGATGCACACCCAATTTTATATTAGTACATAGGCATAGGTTTTCACACTCTAAGATCATTGACCATTGCATATGGAATCACGAGTGCTCGAGATTGGCCAAATCCCACAACATATTACCATTTTTGAGATCCACCTTCTCCTATATAGGTTTTGATTTATTGATTTAAGGGTTGATTTTTAATATATATATATATATGCTATTATTAATGTTTTTGTGATTTAAACAAATCATATTCATGCACGAAAACAAAGTTTGGTTAAATTTCACTTTTTATCCGATAGTTTAACTCTAATTTTTTTTCTTTTTTTTAAAAGACATGTTGTTACAAAGAACAACATAAACATTACATATTTCATAAAACACAATCCACATACTAGCATAATAGATATTGAGTTCAGTTTTTTAAACAATAACTAAAGGAGACCCCACTATAACTCTTCAATAGCCAGTGAGACAAATCTATCCAATATTATTATAAACATTATAGTATTCCAAAGTCTCATTCTAGTTAAAAATGCACACAACGGCCTGGGTACCAAGTGTAATTTTACTAAGGTACTTTCACCATGACATTAAGGAGGTTTCTATCAAATATAAAAACCTAAAAATATTTTCATACTACCCGGATCTCTAACACTAAGACCCTGTCAAAACGTTTTGCAAAGCTTAACCTTATTTGAACAAATTCTAATGGTTTCCCATATCTATTCCAAGTTAGAAAGATTCGATCAATTTTACTATGTACGCTCTAGATTCGTACTTATTTTAAAACTAAATACTGATTCAATCATCTTATTATTACATTATGGCTTCTAATGTATAACTTACGAGGCGACGACGAGGGTTAAATTAGAACACCATAACTTAAAATTGCTTCCGACCATACAAAGAGCTACTACTGCCAATAAGTCTTCGCACTAGTTTTTTTTTAAATATCTTCTAAATGATTGTGGGCTTCTACACGTTCTCCATACTAATGTATAATTTATAGAAAACGTTGATCCAAGAAAAATTGTTACAACAACTTTAGGTATCTAAGTTTATAATCCAATAATTAAAAGAAAAAAGCTCTATTCCTCGTTTGAAAAGAGGGTTTAATAAATATTGTTATTATTAGACTGAATTATTTCAAATTTATTTTAAGTTTTCTATCACCTACCACAACCACTACAACATCTGGTAGGTAAAAAAAAGTTGGACGACATTACTGCGCATCTTGAGAACACATTTTCATACTTTTTTTAATGTTAAAAAATTGACAATGACTAACATAATAAAAGCTTTACTTTAATTTTATTTAAATAAGAAATGAAAATATGTTATTTCAGCTACTAGTAAAGGTAACCATGATTTTGCCCACAGTATTTTAGATAACTAAACTTATACAACTTTGTAGACTAATTTAAAAAAAAATAAAAATAAAAACATCTCTGCATGCTACCAGATCCAAAGAAGCCGCGACAGTAAACAAATGAGTTTAAGTTTCAAAGAAAAGTCCTATACATTGTTGTTCTATGATTACTTGAACGAAAAAGCTAATGGAGTATACAAAATAGAATGAGGTATTTAATCAAGAACCATAGATATCATGTTGGATTCCATCCCAATATTAAAATGAAAATAGTGTCATTTAATTCAATACATATTAATATTTCGTACATAAAATGGTCATAGAATTTACTAGTATGAATTAATACATAGTCAAAGACCATAAACTTAACTTTTTTTTACTATCTAAACATTCTCTTGAACATCATACATCCTGGTTTGCAGTGTCGATATTCTAAGTTCTTTGAAGTGAACATATCTCATCCATGCTCAAACACGACAATCCGATATGAATTTTATTGGTATATTTCGTTCAAAATTACTCAACTTGAGTTTCCCTTAGTGGTGACGTTGGGTTTAATATGTTTTAAGTTAGCATGGCCCTCTTATGGATGCATATTACTATATGAAAATAGTAATGCAGGGTGTATGCATGGAAAAAAATAATGAAATTCAAGAATATGGCTTCAACCGAACTGTTTGCTAACAAGGTGATGATAAAATTACAAATGCATAAATAATTTTAAATGCTTCACACAATCTATACTATGCAAAGAATTTTTAAATAAATTTCAAGATATAAGTTATATAGAAGATTATTCGACTCAACAAATTTAGCTTCAGAATTCCTTCTTCCACACACATAAACTATAACATACATCCAACACACGTAATTTTTATCTGCAAGCACCATATTAAAATAAGTAATAAAATCTGACCTATAAATAGATGATAGATATACCACTTTCTTCCATTAGAAACCAGGATGCAAGAATATTGATTGTCTACAAGCTCAAGCAATGATTTTTCAAATCCAGAATGCCTCAATCCGGTTCTTTCTTTCAATAAATAGAAAGTGAGTGTAATACTTAGAAGAAACATAGCCTATATCATGCATAAGGTCTACTTACAACAAATTCCAGGTGGTGATGTTGTTAAACATAAAATACCTCTTAAAAATTCCACTTGACCATTCGGATTTTTATTTTTATTTTTAAACATGTAATATTTAATTTTAGTTTAATTTATATATTTTATTTATTATTATTTTATATATTTTATTTTATTTTTATTTTTATTTTTAAATTTCCTTTTAAATTAATTGATTACATATATGTATATATTACACATATTTATACAAATATATTTTATTTTAACTCCATTCGACAAGAAAAAATGCGTTCAACATCCACAGGTAACCAAATGCAAAACATAATGCAGTCAGTAGGCAGAATGTCCTATATGAGGTTTATCAATGGGCTTCCATGTACCCACGGGCCATGGTGCATGAAGTACAACATCATATCCCACCTTACCTGATGCATACAACTGATATCTCTACTAGGGGTGGGTGTTATATCCATCTGACCTACTTGCCAAGGAGTAAAAACCTGCACCTACACTCACAAAAATATTCAGTAGTACCACATTATTCAAGTAAATATTTAACCAAATAGAGGGGATGTTACACTGGGATGAGTGCTCTCTCAAGAGGAAGCAATAGTAGCCTATGGATCAAGGAAGTTGAAAAAGTATGAAGTTAATTATGGTACTCATGATTTAGAGTTAGCAGCAATAGTTTTTGCTCTCAAGAGTTGGTGATATTATCTAGTTGGAAGACCCTTTGAGCTAAATACAAATCATCAGAGTCTTCAATACATGTTTACCCAACCCTTGCTCAATTATATATAGAGAATATGGATGAAATTTCTTATAGAATATAATTTTGGCATCGAATACATTAAAGGAAAAGAGAAGAAGGTCAAAGATGCTCTAAGTAGAAGGAGAGACATTGCAGTATTATCTCGTATTTCTTGCTTTATTTATCATCAATTTATGCAAGTGTATCAAAATCCTCATCGAGAGAGGCCTCCTTTGTTATTAATTCATTTCTTGTTGTTTCTTGAATGTAGGGTTTATAGATTCTAATCATTTTCAAGGTATTCAAGTTAGCATATGCTTCAAATCATGGAGAAGAAGGCTATCTTAGGCCTTGAGAAGTTTGTGTTCCTTCTAAAGAGTCTGCAGATTACACCATCCCCTCATTTAGAGGGTCTTCAATATTGTATTAATTGTATAAAAATTGAGTATCCCTAAGAGGGACATATTTGTAATCAGTATTTGGGAAATATTTAATAAAAGAAACCTTAGTTTATTGTTAAATTCATTGTTGTCCATTCTTTATTGCATACTCAATTTCAATTGATGCACTAGTTAGGTGTATGCTTTTTAGATTGATACATATGGCGATCATGGTGGGAACCCTACAAAACTCGTAATATTTGATGGAATTTTAAATGTTTTTTGTTGCAATTGTCAGTTGCGCTTGACAACCACAATGCACAATATTTTTCGTACTTGACAGTTGTGGCTAGAAATAGATCAAAAAAATAGATAGAATCAGACTATATCTTCATCATATGAGGAATCCAAGTAATCCTCTATGACTATGTATGTTTTCTTTACTGCATTAGGTAATTAGAAAATCTATAAAAATAGTAAGGAAATGAATTTAATAAAAAATCTTATGCAGTTTGTTAGTCGTTCCTAAAAATCGTGGCTAGATTTGTTAGTTGTGCCTATCACACGCTACTAGTTTCTTGGCATGCGGCTTTGTCCTATGACCAACACTGTTACCTATGGGTCTGAACCACAGCTAATAGTCAAAGTCTATTTTCTAGAGTTTTCCTATTGTGGCCCAATCAGAGGCCTATTAGAGCATTTTAATTGTATTCTCTGAAAATAATTCAATAATTAGATGCATATTTTTGAACATTAAACATCTTTATCATTAGGCATTTAGGAAAGAGCATTGAGTGCTTGGTGTTGCATTTTAATTTCATGCAAAATCTAAAATGAACAAACACACACCATGCACTATCTAAACACTGGTGAGTTGGAAGTCATATCCAACCACTAGTAGGGTTCAATGACGATGACGGTGATTTCCATTTGTTGGTCCAACTCCCTTGAACCCTGTTACTAGACCAATATCGACTCTAAGATCCATCATAGACCATGGAAAATATGCACGTATCTCTCTTTAAAGAGGTATATCATTGACTGCACATGAATTGGATGAGGATTAGGAGGACCTGTGCTCCCTGACCATGTGTGGACTTCATTACCACACATTATAGGTTGGATTATATGTCCTGGAATTTCATTGCCAGTTTGTCAAGCTACGAGTATACAGGTGAAAGCCTTACACTATTGAGTATATCATAAACAATTTCAAATGTGATGAGAGTAGTTTACGTATTCAACAAATATCAAAACACATAAAACTAGTTAAGGCTCACAAAGAACATTTAAAAGAAATAATTGTTTCTTGTTTGCTTTATTTGATTTAAAATCTACATATGAGATAATACAACATCATGGTTTTCACATGGAGAGGTCAATATTAGCATAAAACTGAGGTCGAGGCCGAAGCTCCAACTAATGCATAACACAACGTGAATAAAACTCAATCACAAGATCCTCCCAAATGATGTTCGATGAGCATTAGAAGGGATAACTCTACGTGTGGAGGTTCTCATAATAATACCCTACTTAGAGGAGGCAATGCACATGAGATAGATCTGAGTATGGAAGATCCCAACAGGGGGCCTTCAAGCATCAAAGCATATATAATGATCGTTACCTCATGGATCAATTGGATCTACTAAAGAGTACATCATTGAGGAAGGAATAGTAAACATGTTGGTTCCCATATGTACTCAAGATAAGGGTGGCTCAAGGCCCCCGCCAGTTCAAAATAGACAAGTAGAAAATTTTCCCATTCAGGGGTAGGAAGAGAGGGTTGCTTCTAAGCATAGGACCAGATAGACTCCAAAAACAAATGAACTTGGTAAGTTTACATTTGATATGTCTAAGGTTGGATTCAATTGTATGCCACCACATAAGCCATGGTGCACTAGAAAATTGGATGGTCTGGATAGAGTCTTAGGGTATCTAGGGTATAAAACCTCGGTTGTGCACTCTCATTCTATGAGTTCTCATAGTGAGAGCACATGTAGGACCATTAGAGAACTAGGATAATGCTCTAAGCATTCTTGTAGTATAATTGCCCCATCGACCCATGTGGGCATAGATTACAGACAATATAAAAACACAAATGTTATATACACATAAAAGGGCAAGAGCATGGCAAATATATCTGTAGGAGGTCATACCAATAAAGCTGCTCAAATAGAACAAATACACCAGAGACCGTATACAACAAATCTCATTGATCGATCACAAAAATTGGTGTCGAAGCAAAGGCAATAGATCCTCCAAGATCAATTGGAATGTGTCTACACAAAGCATGAGCACCTTGAAAATGAGGATACTCAGAGGCATAGGTTGCTAAGGCAACGTATTTTTGAGCAACGCATGCATGAACAACACATCCTAGATAAAAATGAGTGTGCTAAGTGAGAGGAGTGATTGGCTTATACCAATTTTCCTCCTCGGAGTGATTACAAGGAGTGCACTCATAGAGGAGCTACTTCATAGCTCGATCTGCACCCTAAACACATATAAAACCATACTTGCCACATAGCCCAAAATACGATGCAACACCAAGCACTAGAACATCATAGGTGTGCATAGTACAAAGAAGTTGTGGGAGATGAACAGGAACAAAAATATACTGAGATCTCCCTAGTTGACGTGGAGGATGATCACATCCCCCCACCTTGAGCGAAGAAGTATTTTCCACCAAAGGCTCCTCATGGATCTCTTAGAGAAGAGGAAATTCTATCTTTGCAGGCTTATCAGGCCTTGGTAGACAATGTTCGAGCTATAGAGAAACAAGGGATAGCTTATCAAAAGCCAACCTTGAACAAAATACATAATGAACCTTTATGTTCTTTAGTTCCCATTCCAGCATATCCCAAGCACTTCGAGATGTTGAAGCTGGAGAAGTTTCAAGGAGAGGAGGATGCTCAAGAATATGTTATGAGCTTTATGGATATTTTCTTTCAGATAGAAAGGAACGACGCTCTATTGCTGAGAACTTTTATCACAACCCTCTTAGGCCCTACCTTGAGAGTGGTTCAATCAACTTAAAAGGCACAACATAACCAACTTTGAATATCTAGATAATGTGTTTCTTAAATGCTTCTCTTTCGACATTAAGAAAAAGACTAACCTATCTGATCTGGCTACTTTAATGCAACATGATGATGATCCAGTTATGGATTATGGGAAAATATGGAGAAATATAATGGCAAAGTTGCCATTTTCCATTTCGACCACCAAATTAACTCAGATATTTACCAAGAGTTGTGTGAAGCACATCTCGTTACTATTGTAGTTGCAATAGTATCAAAAATTTGAGGAGGCCTTGGTGCAAGCCAAGGTAATAGAGGACATCAAGTTACATGAGGGTAACTTGAAACTTCGGAACAAGAAGGAATGGAACAAAAAGAACACCCACAACCAAAATCAATAGGCCAAATCGGCCCATGTAAACCAAGTGGTGTTAGAACTCCAGAAAGGGGATAAGGGGCAACAATATAACTATCAAGCCCAATCTCCTCTTGCATGGTATGACCAACACAATAATAAAAATAAGGGTAAGAATAAAGAATAGCGCCTGCCTCACCAGTTCACACCTTTTATGGAATCGATGACATTGATATTCCATCAATTGTGCAAGGCCGAGACCCTCAAATTACTAGAGATAAATCTAATAGACCCTAATCAGCCCAATTAAAAGGGGTATAGGGATGATCTATATTGCACTTTCCACGGGGTGGAGGAACACGACATCGAAGGATGTTGGAGTTTCAAACATTTAGTACAAAATATGATCAAAAGAGGTGAGCTAATTGTTGATAACCCTTAGGCTCATGACAATAAAAATATGGGGATCTTCAAGAACCCCTTACCAAATCATGAGTCACCGAGGAACAATGTTGGTCATGTGAATCAAGTGCAAGTGGAACCACCAACTCAAGGATTCATCGACATGGTTAATGTTGTCACAAGACAAGGGAGGTATGAATGACAAAATCCACCTCCATATCCCATTAGGGTCCATTCTACATCTTAGCAAAGGCTAGTGCAAAATGTTCTAAGTCCACCAACAATATCGGTGGTGACCATTAGGAGTAGGCTAGTTCAAATCCTATAGACAACTCCAACGAAGTTGTTAATATATGAATTGATTTAGCAGTCTCCTAAGAACATGGAGACACTAATGGATATTCTAAGATCAATCAAAGTTCAATCCTAGGACCTTGAAGCATTTATGAACTTTGTGGGACATGTGCAATAGTGCAGTGAGTCTATCATTCAATTTAGTGATCATGAGATTAAGAAAATATCCACTACCATAGCGGATGCACCACTACATATAATTGTGTGTTAATCACACACCATTCAAATGATTTTTGATTGATACATGGTCATCAATCAACATAATTACAACTAAGGCACTAACATATCTAAATTTGTCAAAGTCACACATTGTACCTTCTAATTTCACCTTGAGAGCATTCAACAATGCACTATGCTCAATGTTAGGTACCATAGTTATTCCAATTTAGGTTGGACTAAAGGCCATACCTGTGATGTGTCATGTGATAGAAGGTGCCATGTAGTATAACATCCTCTTGGAGAGGCCTTGGATTAGATAAATGTGTTGCATTCCCTCGATATTACATCAATGTATTAAATATGTACATGAGGGACAAGTTCACATGGTGCATTTTGACGAATAGTTGTTTAAATATGTGAATTTAGCAGATTTGCCAAGGGATTTCATTCTTTCCTCAACACATCTGGATATATGGCCAATGTTTCCTAATAAATATCTAGAAGGTAAACTCAAAGGAGTGTGTGTAGGACCTTCCACAGTAGCACCACAACTATCAGATCACACAACAACAACTTCAACTAAACCTACAACATCCACATGCTTAGGAATGATGAGAAGCTCAAGGTGAAATTGGGTGGAAAAGAGATAAAGCAAGCACCCAAAGTAGCCACTATCGAGGTTCCTATTCCCATGGATGAAGAAGACACTCAAAATCAAGTCGAGGAGGCACCTTATCCTGCCTCACCTACATCCTCAATAGGGTCATCTACATTGTAGGTGACCATACATTTTATTTATATTGTGCAGAACATGACGTTCATGCCATTTATCAAAACTGCACAGGATATGGTCTGACCTCAAGCCCATCACTTTCTCATGGGGACAATGGTACCACTAGGGGTGTTACCCCACCAAACGAACTTCATCTATGGAGGGTTGGACCAACTTACAAATCGTATGCCCATAGATGAGGATGATGATGAACCATTCATGGTGAATGTTCATTATTTGTCTAACCTTGAGTTTGCCTTGCACTACTTAAAATGTTACCATTGGTATGGTTACAGTTTGATCTTATTCAAGCAAGGGCACAAAAATTCGGTTGAACCACAGTATCATCTACCAACTTATAGGGTTGGATTAGGCTACAATGTTAGAGGACAAAATGAGCTCCTAGAGACATATTTAGATCATCTAAACATTAGTTTTTGGGATGCTATGGATTGGAATCCTTATCACCCTAACCCTTCTTATCTACGAAGGGGTAATAGGTTAGTGACCTATGTCTCCAAAGAGACACCTGAGATCTATCATGATAACATCATCTTAGAGGTCAATATGAGAGATATTCCAAGAGCTGACTTAGACAAAGAAAGTCATGAAGCTTCCAACAACACAGGTATGTAGATACAGAATCTAGGTATAGAGAAGTTGCTTCTAAGGAAGTGCAAGTAGAGCAAACCTCAAACAATGAATGATATAAGGATGAAATTTATTTGGCCTACTTAGGCCCTCTATATTTGTATCATTTGTAATCCATGGAGCAAATGGGCAATAATGAGGAATTCTTCATGGTTGATAGCAACTATGAGGATGAAACAGAGTGAGCCTACCTTGGGCCTCATCTTGCTAATCACATGATTCCAATGGGTAGGGCAGAACAACTCATATATAATAGTAATGATGAGTATGATACTGAGAGACCCTATCTCAAACCTCATTATTTACGTCATCATCATGAATCGGTTGTCATTGATGAGATGTATCGAAGAGTCTATCCTGGTCCATGCCTTAGAGGGAGACCACCCAATTTGGATGTGATTTATCATATAGTATTTCCTGATCTACAAACATACATGTAGCTCTTTGAGCCAAATAATACCGCTTTCCAGTTTGTTCATAGACTAGATTTGGATATCCCCATACCTCCAGAGCCACATCTTAGGTATGAAAATAGCATAGATAAAGTAGAACTACACACACGTGGTCCTGGAGATATAATCCATTCCATCAATATGATCTCCATTGATCTGACCAATCCACTTTGCAATCCAACTGATCCTTCTAAACCATTGTATATTAATGTAGATGCTATTGATTGGGATCATGCTAACTCACCACTAGAGCCTAAATATTTCTTCTCTAATGAAGAAATGTTGCAACCTTTTCATTTTGCACCAGTATGTGCACATGATGTTTATCATGTTGAGGGGAATTTTGATGTAGAACATTTAAACCCAACTAATGATATCCACTTGATTCCTACATCTCACTAGCTTGATGAGGGATCACACATGTTAGTAGAGGAGACCTTTAATGTGGATATCAATAATGATACCATTAATCTTAAGAAGGGCAAATTTGGAGAGATTCTATCTCCTAATGAGCATGTCATACTCATCCCTATACTGAAAGAGAGACCTGAAATTTTTTTCTTGGACATACAAAGATATGTCGAGACTAGATCCAAAATTGGTTACTCATAACCTTTCGCTAGATCCCGCTAAAAGGTATGTCAAGCAGAAGCTCAGGAAGATGCATCCAACAGTTGCTTTAATGGTTAAAGATGAGTTGTAAAAGCTACTGGATGTAGAGTTCATTATCTCCATCGACTATCCAAAATGGGTATCGAACATGGTACCTATAGGAAAACCTGATGGAAGGATCCATATCTATACAGATTTTAGAGACCTCAACAAGGCAACACCAAAGGATTCATTCTCATTGCCCAACATAGATGCTCTTGTAGATGCAACTATAGGTCATGAGATGCTCTCCCTAATGGATAATTTTGTTGGTTACAATCAGATTCAGATTAAACCCGAAGACCAGCATAAAACCACGTTTATAATGCCATGGGAAACATTTTGTTATAAAGTTATGCTATTCAGCCTTAAACATGTTGGTGCCACATATCAGTGAGCCATGACATACATTTTCCATGACTATATGCACAAAATTTTAGAATATTATATCGATCACTTATTGTCAAAGTCATTTCTATGTTCTGAACATGCAGAGGTCCTGAGGAAGGTCTTCGATTTCCTAATAGAGCATAATGTTAGGTTGAATCCCAAGAAGTATGTATTTGGTGTAACTTTAGAAAAGCTCTTAGGATTCATCATTTCAAAATGAGGTATCGAAGTCAACCCAGCGAAGGTCAAGAACATAGTAGATATGCATCCTCAAACAAAATAATAAAGATCTAAGAAACCTATAGGGAAAAGTAGCATCCATAAAGTGATTTATTGCACAATTATCGAATAAATATCAACCCATGAATCGACTGCTACACAAGGGGATCCCATTCAATTGGGATGAGGATTGTCAAGTGGCCTTCATTGAAATTAAGCAATACGTAGAAATGTTACCAAATCTAGCTCCACCAAGACCAAATGTGCCTTTTTTGCTATATATATCGGTAACTAAATTTGCATTGGAAACCATGTTGGCCCAAAAGAATGTGCAAAACAAAGAGTAAGCCATATATTACATCAGTCGCACCTTGATGAGTTATGATCTCAGGTATGCATACATGGAGAAGTTGTGTTTAGCAGTAGTTTTTGCAATGAAGAATTTGTGTCATTATATGTTAATTCATATGATGTATGTGATATCCAAATAAAATCCTTTACAGTATATGATGAGCAAGACATATCATAATACATGTATGTAGCACCCTAAAATTGGCACGGTTAAAACCTTAGTAAAATATAAAAGATAAAAATTTAAATTTTAACCCCAAAATCGCTTGTTACCTGCTTTCCTCATTTTCCATGCCATTTTTAGGATTTGTTTTGACCGTTGGACGATATCGTCGTAGATCAGACGAAATCGTCCCCGATCTGACGAATTCGTCATGAACAGAACGTCTAGACGATTTCATCCCAAAACCAAATTTTCATAATTAGCTTCTGTTTCAACAACCTCTCCAACTTGGGCAGAAGCGCGTCTACGCAGTTGGAGATTTCCCTGTTGGAGATCTCCCAGATTGGGATGATCCCCAACCTCCTAGCCTCCCCCTAATCCTATATAAACTAGGATTTTTCTAGTTTATCCCCTGACTCCCCTGATTTTGATTCCCTTGAACCCCTTAGCTGATGGATTTAGATCCTTATTCACTAGAGCATCCTCGTACTACTGTCTGTATTTTGCATTTTGCATTTTCTTGTAGGAACCCTACTGTTTTTCAGTCGAAGCTAGTTCGGATCGTCGCAAACGATTCTAGACTATCTCGGACGATCCTGTCGAGGAGCGCAGATGATTTCGTACAATTGGAGGTGATCCTGACTGTAATCTAGATTGGGGGCAATCCGAGCCCAGAGTTTGCATCTTCTTAACTTTCCTGCATTTTTCCATTATAATTCTGCATTATCTTAGGTTATTATGTTTATGCATCTTGGAGTTCACCTCATCTAGTGTAAATGCATGATAAAATCAAAATAAATTATGAAGTTGATGTTTTTCCTATTTAATTACTATTTGGATCTATCATTTAGACAAATTTACAGTTATTTCTATCATTTCCCTTCGCTTCTATAGTTGCATATTTGGTATTTTGTATCTGCTTTTGTGATTGCAGGTTTCTGACGAATTCGTCTAACAAATTCATCAATTTTAAGATGATTATGTCTGATCTTAGACGATCGACTATGATTCAAGATGATTCGGTGTAATGTCAGATGATTACGTACGATTCGAGACGATCTGAACTGCTACAAGACTCAGAACCTTCATCAGACATCCGAAATCAGGTATGATCTATCCTAATTTGCATATTCTCTGTGTTTAGCACCCATTTCTATTTTTTGTATCCATTTAAATCATTATTGGCATATAGAATAGTTTAGATTCATTTTGGCCAAACCTAGGAATTGAATGATTGAGTATAAAATGAACACATCAAACCCATTCCCAACCTAGGCATGGAAACTGCCACTCAAAAGTTTCCTGGTGAACCCACCATCCGTCAAAAATTCACCTTTATACTCCTCCCCCGAGAGGCGGGACCTTCAAAGGGCCTCTCAGTCCGAGGTATTGTCCCATCCTTCTCGCATCCCCCTTTCGGGCATGGATCCTATAGCCTGAGGGTAAGGATGCAAAAATTTTGGAGTGATACATTTTGGTGAACCCGACGTGAAAACTAAAAACCTTTTGAAAACAATCCAAAAAAAAAAAACAAAAAATAAATGCATTTAGAATCAAAGATTGCATGTCATATTTAGATGGTAGATTATAACAAAAGATGAGTTGTCACCATTAATGTTGAGAATCAATTAGCAACTATAGAGATTAATTCTTTGCTTAGAGTAGCTCCAACATATAGAGTCCCACCTTTATGGGACGAGCTTAATAGGAGATTGAATCTCATTTCATCTAGAGCAACCGAACTTAGGCAAATCAAGAGGTTTGTCCTAGATAGAATCCTGGATCCCGATCAAGTGACTTTGTATCATGAGCTTCGAGAGAGCTTGCCATAGGTGGTTAGCAGATAAAAGAGCCCTTGTGTCTTCTGAGTTGTATACCTTTGAGGAATACCTCGATAATGCAGTTGTAGTACATAAATTTCTGTCTCGTATAGAGGACCAAGAGGTCGTTCTTACGGATAGAAAAATATGGAATAGAGTCCCTAGAGCTGTGTTATATCGAGAGTATTGCCATGAGATTTATTTTTACAAGACAGAATCTGAAACAGATAATATCACTATAGCACACTTTATCAAGTTCCTGAAAAACCATTTCCAATTTGAAGAAGAGCATTTTATGACTCTTGATGAACTTGATCCTATCAATGACATTCATAAACTATTTTTAGAAAACTAAGCTATTATTTTATTATTGTTATTTCTTGTATTTAGTGTGTTGTTTGTTGTCTTTATAAGCATAAAATAAAAATAAAACAAAAAAAACAAAATCATAACAAAAAATCAAAACATTTTATTTTTAAAGCATTATAGTAGGTATATAATTAAAATATATACCTCCCAAATCTGTTGCAAATATATCAATATATATTTGCTAAAATCTAAGATTTAGACATAATGACTAGACTCAGGAATGGAAAACAAATTGAGGTAGAAGAAGATTGGTTAAGGAAAACAGAAAACAACCCAGATGTCCTTCCTGAAGACCCAATTCAGGAAGAAGGAACTCTAGACCAACAAGAAGAAGAGTATGTTGATGCAAATGAACAAAGAGAAAATGTTAGGGAGGAAGAATCCTCATCTCCTAAAATATCTCCAGAAGGATCTGTTACTTTTGAGAACATGGAACATTTTTGGAAGTTCCTCCATGATAATATGGGCACCCTTAATAGAGCAGTTCATATGGACAAAGATCAAATTAGTGACACTCAAGAAACCCTAGAAGACATATATCACACACGCACTAATCCTTTGTCCTTCGTTGATCAAGAGAGTGATCAAGTTGGACCATCCAATTTGGACATGGCTACTATAATCCAAAACACGCAACAACAGGTTACCCAACTACCTAGAGTGCCTGTTACTAAGCCTAGGGTTATTCCCACACAAAAGAAACCTTCATTCACTGCTCTATTTTGCCAAGCTATTGATCAATATACCTCAAATCAACAAAAGCCTAAAACAAAACCAAATGTTAATTTCCAACAATCTGGGATACAACATAATGCTACCACAAATCTTCTTCATAATACTCTTCCTACCAACCATTTGCATAACAACAATATAGCATCTAATCCTTATGTCCCGCCTTCCTACGCTCACAAATCCCATGCTCATGTACCACCGAACCAATATGGTGGGCAAACTGGTAATCTGGAAGCCATGGTGAAATAGTTAACCTCCTGTATGGACCAAATAGATCCCTACCGTCCCTCGTACAATTATCGAGAGATGTGTAGTCAACCTCTAGATCCTATAGTTGTAGCACAACCATATCCTAAACACTTTCCCATGCCTGTCCTACCTATATACAAAGGAACCGAAGATCCCATAGAGCATCTTCGTATGTTTAGGATAGCATGTCATGATATATCACATGATGACTTGTTATTACTAAAAATGTTCCCGAAAAGTTTAGGAGGGATGGCATTGGAGTGGTATTATCAATTGCCCACTCATTCTTTGAGAAATTTCGAAGAGACCGTTGAGTCTTTTGTGCATCAATTTAGTGCCTATATTGAAAGGCATGTAACCATTAAATATTTGTACAACCTAAAACAAGACAAAGATGAGTGTTTTGTTGACTTCTTAGCTCGATGGAGGCAGTTGATAGGAAAATTACACTTTGTGTTACCTTATCGGGAAATGTTGGATATTTTTATCAATAATTTACAAGAACAACTATCCTATGAATTATCAACTGCTACCTTGACCACCTTCGATCAAGCTATAGACTTAGCTCGAAGAGTGGAAGATGCTCTCATTAGAAGAGGTCAGCTCAAAAAGAAAGATGATGAGAAAACATCCAAAAATCAATATAAAAATAAACAAGTTGTGGGTGATGGAGTCACTGATAGCAGAAACATTGCCAATGTTAATACTGTGAAAACAACAGAGAAGTTCATATTGAAACCTCCTGATAAACCACCCCGAGAATTTACTAGGTTAAATCAACCTTTATCAACCATTCTCCCGCAACTATTAGCCCGAGGTTTGATTCAATTACCCAATATCCGGGAACCTGATCCAACTATACCCGGATATAGAGCTGATTTACATTGTGATTTCCATAGAGGACCTGGACATGCTACCAACTCTTGTAAATGATTAAAACATAAAATACAAGATTTAATTGATAACAATGAGATGGAGGTGCAAGCCTTTCAACCTAAACAAAATCCTACTAATAATGTTCAAAAGAACACCCCTCAAAGTCAGAATTAGAATGCCAATCAATCATTGGACATATTTCAACATCCTTTACCAAAGCATGGTAAAGAGGTGGCTAATCAAATTGAACATCATAATGTTCCCCCTCCTACCCGATATGTAGGAGCCATTAGTGGGCATTTACCTATTCATGATCTAGAAATATTTGACACAACTTTATCCATGGTTACGTCCAGACCCCTATATAATACTCGAACACCTGATCTTAGTGATGTAGAATATGATACTAAAAGTGACATGGAAATCACCTCAAATCAATCGAATAGTTCTGAAAATGAATCAGATCCTATTCAACCCATCACAAATTCTATGGTTTCGAAAGAACCATTTCCTAGAAGAGTTACTACTCGACCCTCTTCTCATCAGTTCCTTTCTAATGAACAAGCCATAAACGCTAGACCGAGACCAATTCATCATCCTCAAAATAATATTGTAGGTACCATCGAAGTCGTTACTCGACAACAGGCTCAAAACTCTCAACAGGATCAAACTCAGAATGATGGATCAGCTCCATTTGTTTTGAAAAATCCCAATAAAGGGAATCATATGCCTAATGTTCAACCTAAGCCTCCGTATAATATTAATGAACAATTATCCAATACTACAGCTAGAATTTCCCTTTTGGACCTTTTAAGATCTTCTCCTACCCATAGGGATGAATTAATGCTCACATTAAGCCAAATGATGGTACCACAAAATATTCAGCCTGAAGCCATGACCAATACTATCATAACTCGAGAAGTTGACTGTATTGACTTCCGAGATAGAGATATACCACAACATAGTTTACATAAGGATAACCCCTTATATATTACTGCCCTAATTGGGGATGTAGCCATTAAACGCGTCTTGATTGATAATGGTTCATCTTTAAACATATGCACTTTTGACTTCTACCAAATATTTGGCTTTAGAAGTGACGAAATGAAAAGAACGGATATGATTATAAAAGCCTTCAATGACGAAACACAAGAAACGTGTGGAGTCATTACTATACCCTTGCAAGTTGGTCCTAGAACCTTAGATACGACCGTGTTTATTGTACATTGCCCTGCATCATACAATATACTTTTGGGTCGCCCTTGGATCAACGCAATGCGAGCGGTTCCATCCACTTTACATCAATGTGTTAAATTCGAATTTAAAAACCAGTTGGTTACCATTCATGGTGACCCTAGACCCTTTGATATGTGTGCTTTGGCAGAACCGGTTGGAGTTCAATTTTGCCCTGCTCTGTCATCCACACATCCTAATTCTCATCAACCGTCTAAACGTGTGAAACACTCACCCATAACATCACCTACTTTTTCCCCATCAACTACACCTCTACATATAGCTCAACCATATTTTGAACAAACCACATTAGGACCTCGAAAAGATCCCAGAACTACAACCAATGCTTCTTGTTTTACCCCTATAACTTCCATATCGATAGACTCATCCATCGATATCCCTATAACATCCCCATCCACTACAGGCATCCTTTCCACATCAGAAGATCTAGGAAATGTTCCTTCTACCTCTTATGCTCTTACTGATGAACTCTTACCCGATTTATCTAAAATTCTTATATCAGAAGAAATCAACACTGCCATGCAAGCTTCCCTTATTTTAAATAAACTCCCACCCTCTCCTCGTACCTTGGGCCTCCCACAACCTATGGGAAGTATTTACCAAGTCGGGAGTTGTGCTTTTATTTATAAGGGATATGATTGGGGAAGAATACCCAGAAACATCAAGACACATTGTGATGGATATGCTCGATGCTATTTTGCTAATGAGTATATTAAAGCTAAACCCATAATGCTTAAATTGGGCTATAAAGGGAAAGGTTTGGGACCTTCCCAAAATGGTATGAAGGAACCTATTGAGGTAGAACCATGGCCTAGCCCGATGCGGTGTGGGCCTATTTCCTAGTAAAGGTCAACCCTTCCCATTTGAGGAGGATGACCATCTTACATGTTATCAAGATTATCTGGATAAACAAGATTCTTTGCGTTCAAAAAATAATCCCTTTACCTGTCATATGCTATCTCTCGCCTACCCTGAGATGATTTTCGAATCCGATGATGAGTTGGAAGGGGATATCTTCCATGATGTCTCCGTTGATGACTTGTTACATAACAAATTTTATTTTGATGGCTCTATACCTAGTATAGCCTAGCTTGAGGCCTCGACTCCTCAAGACGAATTATCCAAGCTAACCATGGAAGAATTACAAGAATTGGCTATTTCATATCCTTGGCCCTTTTCAAAATGGGGCTTAGATATCATTGGGAAAATCAACCCTATGTCATCTGATGGACACAAATTTATCATAACCGCTACGGAGTATTTTACAAAATGGGTTGATGCTATGCCTTTAGCTTCTTGTACGAGAACCCAAGTTTCCAAATTTATTTTTAATCAAATTATTTGTAGGTTTGGAATTCCTACAAATCTCATCTTAGATAATGGAACTTGTTTCAAAAATAAAGATGTCAAAAAATTATGTCAAAAATATAAAATTCAACATCGTTGGTCCACTCCCTATTATCCTCAGGGTAATGGCCAAGCGAAGCATCTAATAAAACATTAATCAAAATTCTCAAAAGACTGGTCAATAAATCTGGTCGAGATTGGCACATCCAATTATATCCTGCTTTGTGGGCCTATCGAACTAGTGTTCGCACCCCCACTGGAACTTCACCTTTCGTTTTGGTTTATGGTGTTGAAGCTATTTTTCCCTTTGAATTAGAAGTTCCTTCTTTGGCTCTACTACTTCAAGATACTGAAGTAGGGGATGAATATCGTGCTGGTAGATTTAGTCAGCTGGAACTTTTAGATGAAAAGTGCATCAATGCTTTGGAGCATCTTTGTGCCTACCAAAACAAGCTTAAGAGAGCATATCTCAAGAAAGTTCATCCTCGATCCTTTGAGATCGGTGACCTTGTCTTAAAAGAAAATAAAAAAAATACTAATGCTACTAAAGACCTTAAAGGTAAATTCGAGCCCAACTGGCTTGGACCGTATATCATTATTGCTAAATTTGGATCGAGAGCATACAAATTATCTACCTTAGATGGTAAAGAACTTAAAGAACCTATGAACATTATGCATCTCAAACGCTACTATGCATAAAATTTGGTCATTTCATCATTGTATATATTTGTTTTGCATATTATTTCTTTTAGTCACTTATATAAAAAAAATTTCAAAAAAAAAACAATCACATTGTATTTCTTTCAATTCATCAATTAAAATCAAATACAAAAACATCAAAATTGTCAAAATCTTCAAAAACATCTTTTTCATACCTATCAATTCTTGGAGTTTGTAGTTATATTTTCAATTATTTTGGATAAATGAGCATTTATTTGGAATCCCGCACTTTCACACTCACATGAATAAATATCTTGATTTTATTTAGTATGATTATTAATCTCTCTTATATCAAAGTCCACATTGGCATTAAATAAAGTTTTGAGCATAGAGAACTGATCTTGTTATTTACTTGAACCAAGTATATCTTTTCACATTAAAATGATTTCATTGCAAATTCAATATGATGCTACATAGTAGACGTGGTTTCTTGAGCGAAAAGTTTCCCCTGCTATCCTATCATGCACATGGTCTAGAATCTTTGAGAATTGACAAAAGGACAAGCTCACCCCTACCCAGAATAAAAATCCCTTGCTCTACAACCAATCCGAGCAAGTATCCCTAGCATAGGAAGAAAAAGAAAAGTCAAAGAAAATGAGAAAAAGAAAAATATTATTTTGTACCATCGCAACAATATTCCAAGCAAAAATACAAAAAGAAAAGAAAAAAAAAGAAAAGCAAAAGTGAAAAGAAAAAGCAAAATGCAATAAAATCCCTTTCCCTACCCCTTGAAAAGAAAAGAAGGGTGAATGAGCTTGAATCCCTGGAATTCTCAATTATTCAAAAACTGTGAGGTAAGCCCCATAACAGGTGGTTTGTGCCCAACCCGCTTGGCCTTGGGTAATTCCTAGCGTGGTGATATGTCCGTCACATTAGCGACCTTCTTTTGTACTAGACCTATGTCGGCTTATGGATTAGCTAGCTCTTGATAACCTGACTTACATAGTAGTCTGGTACGGTTATATGCATATAAATCATGGTTAACGAACACTCATTTGGTTAAGGCAAATTGCTTGTATCAAATTATCTTGCTCAAAATTGGTGAATGAACAATACAATCGCACACACATTTGTATTTGAGAGATTTTGTATCATTATGATAAATCAAGATCGGTAATGAACTCACATTTGCACATGAGGATCCCTTATAAACCTACATTTGTTTTTGAGATAATTTAAAATATTTTTGTAATTCTTTTCGGAATAATTTTATCCTCTTATTTCAGAATTTTGTTTTGTATAAAAACAATTATATACATTGTTTCACAAAATCACAAAATGATTTCAAACAACATGTTCATCATATTATTATTTTCTGTTTATCAAAAATCAAAAATCAAAAATCAATCATGCAATAAAACTAAAAATATCAATTTCTTCTTTGGATTTCGCGATGATGGTATAAGTCTATACCTATAAATTCTATGCCTAGCGCAAACCATTGTTCTAATTTTATTTTCCCATTCATTTTAAAAAAAACAAACATATGACTTACATCATTATGTTACACAATTGTGCTTTAAAACGAACGAACACTTATTCTATTTCATGTCATTATGTCAAACATTCCATTTTGCAACCATGGTATAATTTCTAAGGAATTATTCAAAAATTTATCACACTTAGGAATTTATGCCTAGCAAAAAATCATTTTTTAAATATATTTCATGCATAAATTTTTGTGAAAAATCTGAAAACAAATCATCACCATCATCATTTTCATCATCACAACACCAAGTCTTAAGACAGTCTCTTAAGCACTCTTTTACTTTTAGCAATATTTCTATACTAGGATTAGCTTGACGACCTAGCGAGCGGCGACTCCATGAAACGGTCTATAACAGCGACAATGTCCTTTGAAATTATTGTTAGAAGTCCCTTTTATTTTTCATCAAATCACACCAAAACAACCAATTTATGCACATCAGATTATTTCATTTACAATTTTATGGCATGACATAACATTATAATTTATTTCCAAATGACATAATTACATGAATCAACAATTTAAAGCATCATACAACATATACACAAGTCATATCATCAAAAATATATATATATATATATCATCAATCAATTATCTACATCATCTGGATTGGTATGCCACAATCAAAACCCTGGCATACTCAATCCCCTCAAAAATATAAATATATACATATATAATAATGCAATCTGCACTCTATAGCTAGCTAGCCTCGAGAAGCCCTCGAGCTCTCAGCCTCATCTCCTCCCCCACCCTGACGTGGAGGAGGTGGTCCCATAGAGGTCCAGGTCGTATCTCGGGTCCTCATCGTCGATCATGAGGATGTCCTCGACGATCCCATCATGATTGGCTTTGCAATGGGGGCTGGCAATGGTACCCTCTATCCCTCTGGGACCATGTGATAGTATAGCCCCTGGTAGAATGTGGTCTGAGCAATAGACCATGCCAGATCCTGAGTGCTCGCTCCTCTGCCATGAGCTCTGATCCATGTAGCCTCATCCTGTAGTATCTGCACCTGAGCCCGAAGGTGGGCAACCTCAGCCCGGAGAGCCATCGTCTCGCTGCTCTCCCCTACCTCGACACCCTTGCCCTTATTAGGCGATGGTGGTCTCTCCCCCTGCTACGAAGGGAGTCTCTCCTCCCTCCACCTTGTCTCCTGTGGCCTCTATGGAGCCTGACCCATCCGTTGGCGTCTCTCCTATGGGGACCATCGCTGCTCTCTCCCACCATGACCCTGCGCTGCCTCAATGGTAGCCTAGGGCCACCTCCCCATCCGTCGCACAACCGCATGCATCGGACCCTATGCCCTCGTCATCCGAGGAGGGCGGATGCCTACGTACCAGGCATCGTAGCCATCTGCAACCCCAGCATCATCACCATCCATTGGCTGGATGGGGGCATCATCCACGTCCTGACTCCAGAATCGTTGCATGTCTAGAGCCTCGCTTAGTGTAGTACTATCCCGAATAGTCTGGGAGTACTCGTAATCCCTGAGAGAAGGGATCCCCTATTGTAGACCGAACTACCATAGTACCCGGTCGTAGCGATGGAGCTCTACCTCTCCCCGCTCCATCCTCAGCCAGTAGACTTGCCTGATGCGAGCCAGCTCCTGCCCATCCTCTGCCCACCCGGGGTGCTCTCACCATGGCCTCCAGGTGATCTGGTCTAGGATGAGGTCATCCAGCAACCTTCGAGACATCGACAGATCTATCCACCATTGTGACCCTCTCTGTAGCCACCAATAGTAAACTCGGGGTCTCTCCCGGTCAACCCCTGTCAGTGGGAGCCCTACCGGCCTTCGCACCATGATGTGCTCCCAGCACCAAACCTATAGTAGCGATGTCAAGACCAGACATCGACCTCCCTTGTATACGACCCCATGCAGGATCCTATACAAGCGGTAGAGTACAAAGCTACCCCATGCAAACCTGTACCCGTGGTCTCTCATGTCGCAAACTATATCTGAGAGGAGCCATGGTAGTCTGCACCCACTCTGGTGGCACAATAGTAAGCCACCTACCACCCCTGCCAAAACTTGAGTCAGCCTAGATGCCCCAGGCATCTGTCGTAGAGACTCGATGTTCACTCCGCCCTTCTCCAGGGTGAAGCTCGGGTCTCCGGTCAACCTCATCATCGCTTGGCCCTGATTGGTCGTAGGCATCATGAGCCATCCCTGTATGGGGATCCTCATGATCCTCCATACGTCCTCTAGTGTGGGAGCCATCTCCCCTATCGGTAGCCAAAAATAGGACGACCCCGGATACCATCTCTCTGCTAGGGCTGTCAGAAGCCCCATGTCAGTCGGTACTTGTGGCATCTCTACCACATGTTGTAGCCTGACCTATGCTAGTTGGTCACGCTCTGCCTGGTCGAGAGTGGCCAAGTTGTCTCTCAGCCCATCGTATTTCCATTCCCGGCTCTTTAGTAATCCCCTCTGCAAAACAAACAATAACAACAAAATTTATTAATAACCAATCATTAAAATAAAATTAAAAACATTTTAATCAAGCTTAATTTCTTAACAAGATGATATCGTCCACCATTGGATTATATCGTCCCAAATTGGGCAGAATCGTCCTTTGTTAGGATGAAATCGTCTCCGATTTCGCAACTCGGGGATCGCCCCTTGTTGGACGAGATCGCCCCTAGTTCACCGATTTTGCCCTTAGACGAAATCGACGATCTAGAGATGATTTCGATGAAATAGGGACGATTTCGTCCCGACATCGTCGACGGCCTAAAAACGGCCGCGATGCCCCAAATAATCAAAATTTAAATCCAAAAATTGCACAAAGTAAAATCAAACCTAATCTACTAGGATTAGATCCTTACCCGTAGCCCGCGCCGGACCTCTGTTGCTCTGTGCGCTGTCTCCACCATTTTTTTCTGCAGAGCTCTAGAACCAATAAAAATGAATAGTAAAAAAATGAATTAGGGTTTTACCCTATTTTTCTTAATTTTATTCAAAACCAACAACATTTTAAATTTTGCTTTTTCGTGTTTTTACCTCAAACGTTCGATTTGGGTAAAAACACGGAGGGGGCACCATAGTCAGCATTCGTACGATTCGACCAAGAATCGTCGTCTAAAAAATTGAGTACATTTTTGCTTTCTCGTAAAAATGGGAAAAACTCGTCTTTAACGCATTTTCTTCAAAAAATTCGCTAAAGAGGGGGCAAAATGTAGCACCCTAAAATTGGCATGGTTAAAACCTTAGTAAAATATAAAAGATAAAAATTTAAATTTTAACCCCAAAACCGCCCCAAAACCGCTTGTTACCCGTTTCCTCGTTTTTCATGCCATTTTTAGGATTTGTTTTGACCGTTGGACGATATCGTCGTAGATCAGACGAAATCGTCCTCGATCTGATGAATTCATCTGGAATAGAACGTCCAGACGATTTTGTCCCAAAACCGAATTTTCATAATTAGCTTCTGTTTCAACAGCCTCTCCAACTTGGGCAGAAGCGTGTCTGCGCAGTTGGAGATTTCCCTATTGGAGATCTCCCAGATTGGGATGATCCCCAACCTCCTAGCCTCCCCCTAATCCTATATAAACTAGGATTTTTCTAGTTTATCCCCCGACTCCCCCTGATTCTGATTCCCCTGAACCCCTTAGCTGATGGATTTAGATCCTTATTCACTAGAGCATCCTCGTACTACTGTCTGTATTCTGCATTTTGCATTTTCTTGTAGGAACCCTACTATTTTTTAGTCGAAGCTAGTTCGGATCATCGCAAACGATTCCAGACTATCTCGGACGATCCTGTCGAGGAGCGCAGACGATTTCGTACAATTGGAGGCGATCCTGACTATAATCTAGATTGGGGGCAATCCGAGCCTAGAGTTTGCATCTTCTTAACTTTCCTACATTTTTCCATTATAATTCTGCATTATCTTAGGTTATTATGTTTATGCATCTTGGAGTTCACCTCATCTAGTGTAAATGCATGATAAAATCAAAATAAATTGTGAAGTTGATGTTTTTCCTCTTTAATTACTATTTGGATCTATCATTTAGACAAATTTATAGTTATTTCTATCATTTCCCTTCGCTTCTGTAGTTGCATATTTGGTATTTTGTATCTATTTTTGTGATTGCAGGTTTCTGATGAATTCGTCTGACGAATTCGTCAGATTTAAGATGATTATGTCTGATCTTAGATGATCGACTATGATTCAATATGATTCGGTGTAATGTCAGACGATTACGTATGAGTCGAGATGATCTGAACTACTACAAGACTCAGAACCTTCATCAGACATCCAGAATCAGGTATGATCTGTCCTAATTTGCCTATTCTCTGTGTTTAGCACCCATTTCTATTTTTTGTATCCATTTAAATCATTATTGGCATATAGAATAGTTTAGATTCATTTTGGCCAAACCTAGGAATTGAATGATTGAGTATAAAATGAACACATCAAACCCATTCCCAACCTAGGCATGGAAACTACCACTCAAAAGTTTCCTGGTGAACCCACCATCCATCGAAAATTCACCTTTATACTCCTCCCCCGAGAGGCGGGACCTTCAAAGGGCCTCTCAGTCCGAGGTATTGTCCCATCCTTCTCGCATCCCCCTTCTGGGCGTGGATCCTATAGCCCGAGGGTAAGGATGCAAAAATTTTGGAGCGATACAATGTACTGCAAAGTACATCATGCTATTGACAAAATTCGATTTGGAATTCATCAGCCAAAAGTCCATCAAGGGATAGATCATAGTTGATCAACTGGAAGAGGTGCCTCTCGAGAATAGTAGGCCCTTCATCATAGAGCTTCCTGATGATGCAGTCTCCACATTATCAGAGACACTCGAATCCAAAGAACCAGATAACAAATCTGACATGACTTTGTTCTTCAATGATTCAAAGTGTGAGCAAGGGGGTGGTGCAGGAATTGTCTTATTCACACTAGAAGGTGCTCCAATGCCCTTATCGTTTAAGCTAGAATTTCCCTATACTAGCTATAGCAATGGAAAAATGGTGCACCTCAACCGAAGCAACAGAATGTAAATGTGTTATAAGTCCTACGAAAGCGTGAATCAAAGCATGCAAGCAAGAGGCAATGTATAACAAGTAATAAAGCAAATGGGGCGTTCTCCTTATTAGATAACTTCAAATTGAATTACAATGCCTCCCTTTGAGGACTTGAATCAACTTGATACAATCTATTACAATAAAGGGGTGCCAAGAGATATCAATCTCTCAAAGAACGTGGTGCACATCCACTGTTCTTCCGCATGCCCACACTCGAGGTGGGCGGGCTCAATGTCACCGCCACTTACGTCAATGTGATCCTTGTCCTCCGATGTTTCCTATCATGTTTTGGCACCTGAATCTGCACACAGGAAAGCAAAAGAGAATCAAAAGCATAGGTGTATGATATTAAAACATGCAATCCCCACAACCGAAGAAGGCGCATGTGAGGTATAGATATCAAATGAATCCCAAATGGAGAAAAACTCAAGAGTGATGTAAAAGAGATGGTTTTGGGATGATATCACCTAGTTTTGTAAAATATTGGTGCCCGATCGCTGCGTTAGGTCCCGTCGCACTTAGTGAACCTACAAAAGGCAAGCGAGCGATTCTCCTACCAAAACATGTCAGAAACCTACAAAATTTGGTGAGTAAGCATAAAATGACATTTTGAGAGAACCCATGTGATCAGATTCTAGATATCCTACCCAAATCCTCCTGCATGCAAAAGTGGGACCCGCATACATACAAATCATAAAATGGCAATATCTCAGTCAATATGCGTCAGAAAGTAGTGAAATTTGAACTGAAGCATCTCATAGACATATTAAAAATGATAAATTAAAAATAGTCCTAAAATTATGCATGAATTTCTATTCATCTGGGGGTGGGACGAATTCGACTATCACAAATTGGGGGGCGCCCGGGGGTGGGACGCCCGCCAAAATCTCCTAAATTTTCACACCAATCCAATGAATATTGATGCAAAACTATAGGGGAAGTATTTTAGGTAAATTTTGTGTGGGTATTCAAACAATGAATTTGGTTTTGGAGTCAAATTGCACCTTCTTGTACCACTCGATAACCTCTCTCGCTAAGGAGAAATTATGGATGAAAAAGGAGCAATAGGGGTGAGGTGATAACTCGGTAGCACTTCATCGTGAATCCTAGAAATAACCTTCTGCTTTGGATGAGAATGTCATCCATTTTATAGACCTAGGAGGTCAAATGTGCAAAGGGCATGCAAGGGCATGTAAGGCCCAAGGGGCCACTTGTCCATCAGGGCGACATGCATAGGAGGGGGAAGAGAATCTCCCCAAAATGGCCTCATTGATGAGGGTTGTCATAGGCATGCCCTGGGTTCTGACATGCATGCCTCGAGGAGTAGGGCAAGTGGTATTTTCTGGTGGCCACTTGTCCAGATTTGACTTTTTCCAGTCAAACCTGCTATTCGCTCCACCCCGGGATGAATGTTGCTATTCACTCCGGGGTGGGACGAATAGAAACTGCTATTCATCCTAGGGTGGGACGAATAGGAACTGGGCCTCAAAAAGTCCCCAATTGACCTAGGAACCTTCCAAAACTACTTTGGGAGTGGTTAGAACCACTGCTTGACCTCTGAGGGCTGCCCTAAGGGCTTTGTGCATCAACTTTGTCAATGCCTTGGTAGCATAATCAGATTGGCACTATTTTGGTGTCTACAGATGCCCCTTTTTGAGAAGCATTATGTGTAGCATAGTGCTGAGAAAAAATAGATGACCAAAGTACTCAATGATTAAGGTTACTCAGTAACCTAACCAACTTTAGATGCCCCAATCATGGAAAGAGCATGCATTCTTGAATCCTTGCTTTTGACGAGCTAAGGAGTCTGCTTTATCTTGGATGTCGTTCAGTCATGAAACGGGTGTTCCCTAGTGTTACACATGCTTACTAGATGCCAAGCATTTTAATTTAATACTTTTGTGCTTGTTTGTTGCCCCAAGCAGGAGCGTGATTGTCTTTGTCAAAGATTCATTGGATGAACGCAATTTGCATGATTGAGTGTTTAATTGTTGATTATGATTATGAGTATGACTACCCCCTCAAGCGATGAGTCGATGAGGGAATGACTTAGCGAGAAAAGTGACGAGTCGCTTGACCTAGATGACTTTTTTTGGGTTGCCTTGAGGTGTACTCATGAAGATTATGGCAATTTTGGAAGGATATTGCCGATCCGATAGATGTTGCATGGAGGAGAGAGAGTCAAAAACTTCATTCCCATGGAGCGGTCCAGCCATCAAGGCTTTCTTAGGGACTAAAGGAGTAACTCTCGGACCTCTATGGTGCTTTTGAATTCTATCTTGAGTTCGAATGAATTCCATCAAATTTGACTTGTTTTTGGTGGGTTTTAAACCATTTTTGGCGCCTTTTCGGAGTAAGAGAGAGAGAAAAACCTTGTTCCCATGGAGTGGTCCAGCTATACTAGCCTTCTTAGGGAGTAAATTAGAGTCTCTCTATGACCCCAGTGGTAGTTTATTATGCCATTATGCTTGGGTGTAAAATCGACCAAGTTTAGGCAGTTTTATGTTATTTTTGGAGCCCGTTTGGAGCTATTTTTGGTTATTTTGAAAATTTTGAGTTGTATTCATCCCAGGGTGGGGTGAATGCAAATTATATATTCATCCTAGGGTGGGATGATCACAAATTAATGTGCTCATCCCACCCTAGGATGAGTACAACCCATAATAGCCTATAAAGCCCCTAAAATCATGGTGTGGGGCCATTATTGCAAGTTTTCTTTGGTGATTCGAGTGGTGAGGAGGAGGAGAGTGATTATGTGTAGTGAAGCATTGTCAAACTTAATCTAGGACACCATGAGTCAGTAGACTGGAGCATCCAACAGAGGATCTGGTGCCACACAGGTATGTATTGACTCCTTGATCGTACTTGGTGCTATTTTTGAATTTTGTTGTTTTATTTTGTTATTTTATTTTTATTTTTGAGGCCTCTAAAAGGTCATTTTTTGAAGCATAAGAATGCTTACTAATTTTTTTTGTGTTTTTTATTAGGTGGTGAGGGGTCGGTATCATAAGCCAAAGCTTTTTGAGACCACCCAGGATGCCTTGAGTGAGGCGGATTGGGAGTGGCTAGATCCCTTGGGCCTTAAGCAAGTGACACGGTTGGAGCCTGTGATAGGTGACCGTGCCTACTTGATTACTTTGATCAATTTGTGGGACCCTCATACTAATACCTTTCACCTCCCAATAGGGGAGATGATGGTGACTTTAGATGATGTCTATCAGATTCTGAGGATTTTGATAGAGGGGTGACCCATCAGGACTACACACCATGACCTGAGAGGTGCAGTGTTGACTCGATACTTTGGTGGTCGAGCGGAGGATGCGGAGGATGACTGCCTGAAGGGAGGGATATTGGTTGGTTATTGGTATGGGGAGAAGGTATTGAAGGTGAGGCATGCATTACTCATGACCCTCATCTCCAATATGCTTCTACCTGACTCCTCTAGAGTGAGGTTCCCATGGAACCTGTTGGAGCTAGTGTTTGCCTTGGTGGCAAGCACTAAGAAGGACCCATTGGTGATGGCATGGGGGACGACATTACTGGCACAGCTCTATGATGAGTTGTACGAGATCCACTTCCAAAGGTAGAAGGGGATAGGGTGCAACTATCTACTACAGTGTTGGGCATGGGAGCACATAGTTGTGGAGCGGCCACAAGGACTATCGTGGATGACCTAGGGTGAGTTGGAGGATCGAGAGATCGGGTATGCCATCCTCTGGTAGAGGACACAGGAGGTTGGGTAGAGTAGGCACTGGGTGGGTGACGTAGGTCACTATGCCAAGGCTTTTCTGAGTTGACGATGGGTGATGTGAGATGGCGGCCTTACAGAGACTGCCCAGCATGGCCTGAGGTTGGGGAGTGGCTACAGAGGAGCAGGTGAGGGAGATGGTTGATAGGGTGGCATGGTACAGAGAAGGAGTTCTTCCCTTATGAGTGGGTGACATGGTAGTTTGGGGTATGATAGGGGCTTCCTAGGGTGCCCATGATCTATAGGCACCATGGGGATGAGAGGACCCTGACTTGGCCCATAGTGGTGGAGACGGATGAGGCGACAGACCCGATTATAGTGATCCCTAATGTGGATGATGTCAAGATGACAGCTGAGTATGATACATGGTGGGTGATGCGATGATGGCGGGGTGAGGAGGCCCTTGGGGGTGATGTAGCGGTGGAAGCTGAGGATATGCCTTAGGATGTACCTGAGGAGGATCAAGTGAAGGCTCCCTACCATATGGAGGAGTAGGTGGACCTCCTAATCATGGATGATCAGGGTGATGAGGGAGATGAGGATGTGGGTGATCAGGGGTTTCCTGAGTAGTAGGATGTGCTAGTGGATCGGTATGTCACATTATAGATAGAGCTAGCCATGGTTAGGTAGGAGAGGGATCTCCTACGAGCATAGGTGCAGGGGCAGGGTGACCCGATAGAGGTTAGGACTCTACGGGCATGGGTGCAAGAGTTGGAGGTTGAGGTGGGGTCACTGTGGGCCTAGGTACTATGGGTGATGGATACATACTAGGCTCGGGAGGCTCAGGGTCAGCTCTACAGGAGTGAGCTAGAGTGAGAGGTGATCCATCTTAGGGGATAGCTACCAGAGTTGGATGGGGGTAGTACCTCACACCAGACCCGATGGAGTGAGATAGAGCAATCTACTTCATCGAGGTGGAGGATTGAGGTGGCTAGGGGGAGTCAAGAGGCAAGGGTGGGTAGCAGTCGACCGGAGAGGTCTCAATGGTCGCACACCGTAGGTGGTAGTACTAGTTGTAGCATCGATCCTACATGATCATGGTGGCCGACATGGATAGGGCTTTCTTTTTGGTATTGGTGAGGTCGGAGGACCCACTTTATTGTAGCCTATGGGCATTTTGGAAACTATGATGTACTATTTTTACCCCATATATATATGAGATTTTGTTATGATCATCAAGTGTTTCATTTATTGTTTTATTTGTATGAATGCAATGTGTGTATGGATTTATTGATGATGTGTTAGATGTTTATCATGTATGCATATGGATGCAATGAGATGGTGATGGATAGATGTTATGTATGCATGTGTATTTGCTTTGATTTGATGTGATTTGAAGCTATCTATATGCATGGATGCATAGTGAGATGAACTATTTGGATGGTTGATAAAAATGAGTGTGGTTAATGATTTGATATACCATGTTTTAGCACTATAGACTATAAAACACATGAACACTCTTTGTTTTTGCTTCTTTTCTTTTTTTTTGTAATGGAAATGTGAAACCATTATTGTAATGTGGTGAAATGGAGTAAATGAAATGACATATTTAAAGAATGTAGGTGAGGTTTTTATGAGACTCAAACACTCTAGCTAGTGTGATCAAAGGTTGTATACTGACTATGCAAGACTTTTTGACAAGGTATGAATCTGCTAGGATGACCAAGGTACTTCATATCCTTGTGTGTGCAAGTGAGTTCATTCCTATGAGATGCATAAGGATACCACCAGTGCCAAGTAGGCTCTCAACCAAACCTGTACTGAGGATCACCAAATGAATGCCACCATCTTAGGTTTTGTACTAAGTATGACTAGACCAATAGGCAATCTAGGTTACCAAAGCTAGCTCATCCACATGCAAACATTGGTCTACACACATGCCGAAGCTAATGTGATAGACATATCATCATGCGTAAGGATACCGCCAGTGCCAAGTAGGCTATCAACCAAACCTATACTGAGGATCACCTTATGGTTTTCCAAATGTTGAGAGTTCCAGGGATTCAAGTTCGACTCCCTACTTTCTTCAATTTTATTGGGATACTTGCTCTCATATATAGTGATAAAAATCATTGTTTATTTTTCTCTTTTTAGTGACAATAATCACTATTTATTTTGAGTTTTTTCTTTTTCTCTTGAGCAAAGGATTTGAATTTTGAGTGATGGGGATCACTGTTTCTTGTGCTTTTTGATGTGTGCACTTTTTGATTTTTGTATTTGGGGTTTTTTGAATTTGAATTTTTGCTTTGTGGGGGTTTGCAAATTTAGACTATTGCAAACATGTGAAAATGTGGGATTTTGATGACAAAAAGGGGGAAAACCACTTATTGTTGTGGGGGGAATTGGGTAGGGGAGAACTTGTCCTTTTGCCAACTCTCAGCATTCTTGAACCATTCGCACAGGGGGATGAGCAGGATGACCTTTTCGCATAAGGTAACCTAGACCACTTCATGGATTTCATCTATCTTTGTGCAAAACTTGGATTGTTAATTTGTAAATGTGTTTGGGATATGATGTACACAAGGCATAATCTAAGCAAGACTCTACCTCCTAAAAATCAAGATAGCTTTCTACCAAACCTGAAGAGAAGCTAGAAATGGTTGAGTGACCAAAACCCCTAATGACATTCTAAAACAAATGATTAGGTGAAGGAGTGGACACAAATATGGAATGTGAGAATGTGGGTGAAAATGATAAGTGGAACATTGAACTATGATTACTTTCACAACATTGATTTTGAGCGATAAGTGGTGTACCATCATGGTGCTAGACATGTATGAGCAACTCTAAAAATGTAAAGTTCAAATGATGAGTATGTCTAAATGCAAGCGATGATAGAATGCAATGGGATGCAATGTGATGAGATGCAATATTTTTGTATTTTTGATATTTTGATGATGTTTTTGAAATTTTGATTGATATATATGTATGTACATGTGACCAATGGGCTTATTGGGGGCCATTGGGGCATTTGGGGTGACCAAAGGGCTTATGGATGCCTTTGGGGCTTTTTGTTGACCTAGATCAAAGCATTTTGGTTGACCAAGCGGGTTAAGGCACCCTTGGAGCATTTTGGGTGACCTAGATGGTTCTAGACCACCTAGGAGCATTTTAGGTTGACCAAGTGGGTTAAGGCACCCTTGGAGCATTTTGGGTGACCTAGATGGTTCTAGACCGCCTAGGAGCATTTTAGGTTGACCAAGCGGGTTAAGGCACCCTTGGAGCATTTTGGGACACTATGGTGCTCTAAGCATGGAAAAACCTCAAATGGATGATGTTCAAGGGCTCAAGATCTTTGACTCCTTCAAGAGAGGCGAGTCGATATGTTCTGGGTCCTATCTGACTGGTGATGACAAAAGGACCTAACCAGTTTACCACAAACTTATCCCTTAGGTGGGATGGCAAATTAGAATTTTGTTGGTTCTCTTTCAGGATGAGGTCACCAACCTAAAAGTCCCTGAGATGGACTTTCATATTGTAGGCTCTCTTTAGTCACTCCTGATAAATGCGTAAATGCTCTAGGGCATGAACGCGTCGCTCATCAAGCAACGTAAGTTGGTCTAGTCGAGCCTGTCATGCAGTATCATCATCAATGAATTCTTGCATGGATATGCGTAGTGAGGGGATTTCTAGCTCTAGAGGCATGACTACCTCTGCACCATACACTAGTGAGAATGGGGTTGCCCCAGTGGGCATCCGAATACTAGTGTGATAAGCCCATAGGGCAAGAGGGATTTGTGTGTGCCAATCCTTATGACTTCCATTGACTATATTTTTAAGGATGGCAATTAATGTCTTGTTTGAGGCCTCTACTTGCCCATTTTCTTGGGGATAATATGGTGTCAAAAAACTATGTTTGATTTTGTACTTATTCATTAAAGCACGCACAACCTTGTTTTTGAATGACGTTCCATTATCCAAAATGATTTTGGATGGAATACCAAAATGACAAATGATATGATTCATTATGAACTCCACTATGTGGGGTCCTATCATCGAGGTAAGGGGAACTGCTTCCACCCACTTGGTGAAGTACTCGGTTACCATGATGATGAACGTGTGATGGCCCGAGGATGCGAGGGAGATCTTCCCGATTAGATCGAGTCCCCATTATAAAAATGGCCAAACCGATTGAATCGGTTGCAAGGCCTAGGAAGGTACGTGTGTCAAATTAGCATGATGTTGACACTTCATGCACTTCCTAACATATGTACAACAATCTCACTCTAAGGATGGCCAATAATAGCCCATGCGAAGAATGCACTTTGCGATGGCCATGCCGCTAAAGTGGCCACCACATGTACCATCGTGTGCTTGGGCAATTGCCCAAGTAGCTTCCTATTGTTCTAAGAAATGAAGGAGAATTCCTTCATAGCTTCGATGATACAAAATGTCTCCTAACAAGACATGCTTTACCACTTTCTACTTGAGTGTTCTTTTGGTGGCATGCGACAATCTAGGTGGGAGGCTACCAAGCTTGAGGTAGTCTCGAATGGGAGTATACCAGTCCTGCTGCATAGAAGCTTCGATGGCATGAATGGCCTAGCCCTTTAAAATTTCATCCCTAGAAAATGTTGATTATGGGAGAACTTGTAAGAATAGCATGGTGCTACTATCAAAAGGGGTTTGGGGGAATAAGGACCCCCAATCGGCATGATTCAAGTGATCATGAATTTGTGAGAACCTATCATGAGATGGTTCAATTTGAATCATGTGGATGCCTAGCATGGCTTCAGAGCTCTCACGCTTCATCATAGGTTGTGATAGCATTTTAACATGAATGGTGGTGATGTCATCTGAAGGGTTCTATGGGATGAGTGACCCCAAGGAGGCCATAGTATCCGCAAAATGATTCGATGATCGAGGGATTGCCTCGATATCGTACCATTCAAACTTTACCAAGAATTCATCCACAAGGGCTTTATAAGCTTGCAGCACTAGACATTTGCACTAAAAAATCCCTTTGACCTGGTTAACAATTAGCAGGGAGTCACCAAAAATGTTAAGCTTTTTTATTTTCATGGCGACGACTGCTTGAAGACCTATGAGCAAGGCTTCATATTCTACATTGTTGTTAGTGCATGAGAAATCAAGTTTAAATGATAGAGGCAATGGAGCCCCTTATGGTGTAAAGAACATGACTCCCATGCCACCCCCTCGCTCGCATTTGGAGCCATCGAAGAATAGGGTCATATCGGCCTGGATCTCAGGCTCATCAGAATCTGGCGATTCTGAGATATGGAAGACCCCATCATCGGGAAACTCCATGCTAAGAGGTTGATCATCCTCAAGAGGAGCCTCCACAAGCTGATCGATGATGACCTGACCTTTGATAGATTTTTTTGATGAATTCTAGGTCAAACTCCATCAACAACATGATCCATTTCACCGTGCGACTACTATGATAAGTGTGACTCATCATGTATCACAATGGATTCTCTTTCGACACAACATGTGTGGTATGCCCTAGCATATAATGGCATAGCTTCCTAGTGGTAAAAACCACTGCTAAGCATAACTTCTCGACATATGCATATCAAACTTCATAACTGACCAGGGTGTGGCTAAGATAATAAGTAGCCTGCTCTTTGAAAAACTCATTCTTCTAGGCTAGCATGGCCCCAGTGCGATCTCAATGGCTGAGATGTATAAGTAGAATGGTATTCTTGGTCGAGGAGGTGCCAAGACTGGTGGTAAAACTAGGTATTGCTTTATTTCATCAAAGGCTTCTTGGCACTCATCATCCCAGTGGAATGCAACTCCCTTATGCAATAATCTATTCATTGGCCGACATTTATCCGACAACTATGCTATGAAGCGCTTGATAGATACGATTTTGCCTTGCAGGCTTCTCACTTGCTTGATGGTAGTCGAGGGAGGCATTTCTAGGATAGCCTTGACTTTGTTAGGGTCCACCTCGATGCCTCACTTGGAGACTATAAAACCCAAGAGTTTTCTAGATGTGACACCGAAGATGCACTTCTTGGGGTTCAGCCTGACATTGTGCTCAATGAGGCGATCGAGGACTTTGCATAAGACATCGAGATGCTCATGACGTAATAGAGACTTAGCCAATAAGTCATCCATGTAATCTTCTAGAATCTTGTGCATGTAATCATGGAAGATGTATGTCATGGCTCGCTGATAGGTGGCGCCAGTATTCTTGAGGCCAAAGGGCATGACCCTATAACAAAATGTTCCCCAAGGTGTTGTAAATGTCATTTTGATCTGGTCTTCTAGGTTGATATGAATCTGATTGTACCTAGAGAAACCATCCATGAGGGAAAGCATTTCATGGCCTACTGTGGCATCTACCAGTGCATCGATGCTAGGCAAAGGGAAATCATCCTTAGGACTCACCTTGTTTAGATCTCGAAAGTCTGTGCATATGTGAATCCTCCCATCAAGCTTCTTGATGGGAACCATGTTGGACAACCATGGTGGATAGTCTATGGGGATAACGAATTGGGCATCCAAAAGCTTTTGTATCTCATATTTCACCATCAAGGCTACTGTTGGATGCATCTTTCATAACTTTTGCTTTACCGGTTTGACTGTCGGGTTGAGTGTTAAATTATGCATGACCAGATTTGGGTCTAGTCCCGGCATATCCTTATAGGACCATGCAAAAGCTTGCTTTCTCTCCATGAGAATCTGAATGTACATGGCTTGCTCTTTAGGGGATAAGCCTTCCCCTAGCTTGATAAACTATGGATTATTTGGATCTGAGCCTATGTCTCGATCAATCATTGGCTCGAATGACATATGTGATCCATCCTCCAACTGATGTGGAGTAGGGATCAGGTGGATGTCATCTGCTGAGTTAAGATCATCGATAGGAATGTCAAGTTCCTCTTCAGCATGAAAGACATCTTGAGTAGGTCTTGGGGTGAAATGAAACATCTCACCACATGGCCAATACTCAGAAGGTGATGGGGGTGAATCAACGTGATCCTAATCGATAGCATCTAGATCAAGATGCAATGGCTTGGAAGGATCGACTGGATTATGGAGTGGTGTGGTCAAATCAATGGAGATCATGTTGATGGAATGGATTTGTTCTCTAAGACCATGGGTGAAATACTTCTCATTAATATCACTTCCTACCCCCAAGTGTGGTGGTGGGGGAATAGGGATCACCGGATCCTATCTATGAATAGACTGTAGGATGGGATCATTGGGCTCAAGGAGCTCCATATATGTCGGTGGGTCAGGAAAGACCGCATGATAGATCTAATCCAGATTGACTGGTCTTGCCCTTAAGCGTGGGCCAACGTGCAGCTGATGATACACCTCATCTATGTCGATGGGCTCATGATGATGATGCAAATAAGGAGGACCAAGATAGGCCCTCTCCATCTCATCTTCATCATCACTATCATATATGAATCCTTCACCTCTACCCATAGGAATTGGGTGATTAGGCTGATGAGGTCCCATATATGCTCGCTCCTCATAATCATCATCATGGATGAGGACTTCTTCACTCTCATCTTGTGGTGCCATTGGCACGTGAGGATCGAGTAGTTCGAGCAAATGGATGGTGCCCTCACTAGGTGGTCTAACTTCTTGAGGGTGGACCGGCTCTTCAGGAGGTAGGAGCTACTGCCAGATGGGGTCATCTATGGGGAACATGTACATGAAGTCCTCCTGCTCATCATCAATGGGGATGACCTATGAATGATCATTGTCTGACTCAAAGGGGTCATATGGTGCTACCTCGTAATCGGACTCATCTCCTGAGGTCCACTCATAAGAGGGGCCATCATCACAAATGTGAGGACATGCTTGTGAGCTCTCACCTCTCTCAAAATGTGGGAGGATGTCACTAAAGATCATAGGGCTCCCATTCGATATCGAGAAATAGTCCCCTAATGAGTAGATGGTATGCGGGTTGGCGTACGGGTCTCGAGCCAACTCATCTCTCTATCCTATGCATAGGCGATCCATGCCATCCAAGAGGACATCTAGGGGCAAGGGGTTGTTATGCCCTAATCCTGACTTGTCGTATGACATCTGATATTGTGGTTAAAAGGGGCACGCATGCCTTGCTCATATCGGCCTAACCCATAACCATGCCAATTGCATAGGTCAAAATACTTTAGCACGAAGTCTAGGTTAGACAAATAATCAATTTATTCCCCGAAAGGCTCCTCATCCTCCTCCTCCTATTGGTAGGGCTCTATGCCATAATCAAGGCCCCCATATATGAAATTTTTCTGATTAGGAGGGAGGCCTAAAGGAATAATGGTGCCTCTCGAAAGGAGAGGTCTGCCCATGTCCTATACTGACTCAACTGTAGGTGTAGCCATGACATTCCAGACTATGTACTCCCCTAGACCTGTGTTAGCCATCTCAACTATGATCGATGATCAAGGTGATGGGGGAAATGGGAGTGCCTCTTGGGCCCATTCCATGATGGGCTCATCGATCGACCATTCCTCCATCATGCTAGGCATCTCTTCAGAGGAGATGGTGGAAACTGTTGGGGGGATCTCTTCAATGAGTCTCTTCCCTATGTCCTTCGACAACGGGGTCATGGATGATGATGGTGCCTATGAAGGAGCTGATGATGAATATGGGATGGACTACGATGAAGATAGCTCTATCAGAGGGGGTGATGCCAGAATCAGACCCAAATGGGACTTATTCAACTGAAATTCCAGATGAGGTGATGGTAGGGTCGATTCAGGCAACTACTGCACCAGGTTGTAGTATTTGAAGGGTTCTAGGTCCATCGAGATGACGTGAACCTATCCTTCATACATGTATTTTAGACACTGGTGCATGATTGAAGGGACACACTTCATGTTTCTAATCCAGGGTCTACCCAATAGGATGTTATATGCCATCTCACCCTCTAGTATGTGACACAATGTCAAAATCATCTTTTGCCCAACTTGAATGGGCAGGACAATTGTGCCAACTATCGAGCATATAGCATCATTGAATGCTCGAAGGGTGTAGGTGGATGCAACAATGTGTGATACTAGTAGTTTAAGATGCTCTAGTGCCATTGTGGTAATGATATTACTAGATGAACTAGTGTCTATCAGAACTCTCTTAAATGGGGTCCCATTCACACATGCGATGATGTGCAAAGGTGGGTCCACTATGTCAGTGGGGATAGGCCTTAGTTCATCTTCCTTGAATGTAATGACTGGCTCAGTGCATTGGTGTACATGCCCCATGAAATTGTTGAAAGAATTTGCTTCCTAGGGTTGTAGCTCAATGGCTTTTAGAATCTCCATCAGGGCCTCCCTGTGAGGCTATGATTGCTGGATTAGCTCATAGATGGAGAGCCTAGCCGATGTGGTCCTCAAAATCTGAGTGAGTTTGGTCTGGATCATGGCCATAGGCCTAGGTGGGGGAGTCTATACTAGAGGTGGTGTAGCTCATGAAGTCGATGGAACGTCACTTGGAGCCGTAGGAGCTATGGTTGGACTTGGGTACTTCTTGTTCCATGTCATAATGCTCACCATGCCCACAAATCCCTGCTTGGGATAGGCCTGATGGACCTCATTTACTTGTGTTGTGGGCTTGGCCTACCCCCCATGGGCTGGCAAGGGGTCTTTGTAGACCTCCATCTATTGGTTGTTTGGCACCATGGGGTTGTCTACCATGAGAGCTTTGTTGTCGATTAGGTCCTGCACCAAGTTCTTGAACTTGTAACATCCGAAGATGTCATGACCCTTTTGTCGGTGGTACTTGCAATACAAGTCTTCCCGGTATCCTTTAGGTTTTGGTGCATTAGGATCCATAGGTCTACTCTCAGGTAGGTGGACCAAATTGGCCGCATAAAGGTGGGCAAACAAGGAATCCATAGATTCTATTATGGGCGTAAACTACCACTTGGGGCGGCATTGTTGATTCTACCCTTATTTCTTATTTTCCTTCTCATAGTTCCTAGGGGGCATGGCATGATATTCTACCTTTTGAGGCTATTGTGCTTGTGCCGGCCCTAGGACACTAATGGCAACCTGATTGACCATGATGGGTTTTGGTTGCATTATGTTGGTCTTAGTGGTCTTGGTCCACTCCTTGCGAGGTTTTGCAATCTCGCCCTCTTGGATCTTGATTTCTTCGATGGTCCTAGCCTTGTGCTAGGGCATCCTCAAGAGTCGCATACTATTAAAGTTGTAGTAGCAAGGAGATGGGTTTTAGGTAGCTCTTAGTAAACATCTGGGTCAACTCCGATGTAGGGAGTAGATAGGGCACCTTTGAAAGCATGGCCCTCCATATGTTTCCATAATTGTTGACTGACTCATCGTCATACTGCTTAAGACCAGCTAGGTCAGCAAGTGTCACCTTCCTCTTGGTATTGAAGGCAAAACATTCTAGGAATGCATCCATGAGCTGATCTAAGTTGTGGATGTTGTGCTTCGGGAGCTGTGTGAACCAATCGGAGGTAGGGCCTACGAGGGTGGTCACAAAAGTCCTTAGAAGCAAGGCATCATTGTCCTGGATACCAAAACATTGGCTCAAGAAATGGGTGACATGCTCCTGCGCATCCTCTTCCCCCTTAAATGTGGCCAACTGAGGCATCTTGAATTATTTAGGGTAGGGAGGCATAGGAACCGATGGATGCATAGGGTGACTATGGAGCTGATGTAACATAGGCTTTTGGGGCCCAGAGGTTCTATTCTTGACTGACTCGAGATGCTCTAGCAGTGCCTTGTAGGCATCGAAGGACTTGATCTCCTCTTATTTATCCTGTTCCTATGGTGGGTTGCGAGGAACGTGAGGCCTATTATGGGGTGGTTGTGGAACAACCCCCTACCTTGATATGGCATCTCTATGCATTCTTCTTCCAGCTCATATCCATCATACTCCTCGTAAGGCATCTCTAGAGCTGGTCTATAAACTTGTGTGGCTACCCATGGAGGGTGCCCCACATCAGTCCTAGGAGTCAAATCTTGATCGTACCTAGGAGGTCTAGGAGGTAATCCTCTATAAGGTCTAGGTGACCTCTCTCGGATTGGGGTTGTTGCCTCCGATAGGTCTCCGCCCTATGAGTGCTTGAGGTTGGAACCCGCTCATGTAGGGTCTTTTGGAACAACTCATTGGTTTGACATTGAATACATTCCTTTTTGAGCTGATGCAGGTGGTCTAGTTGCTCCTTATCATGTCGAAGCTATTTAAATTGAGCTTGGCATTCTGCATATTTGGCAACCGCCTATTGAATTTGTTCTATTGTTTGGGGTCTAGGTGGCCTAGATGGTTCCCCTCGATCTCTCTCTCGATCATGATGATCCGAGACCTCTATAACGTGCTTCCCTCTATCGAGGTTGGTCGCGTTCACCTATGGCTCTAGACGAGGTAGGTGTTCCCTATACTCAGTAGGTGTGGAGGTACAACGCCCCCATACAGTGAATTGCTCTTGAGGAATGTCATGGACTTCCTCATACATTCCCTCATGAATGAGGAAAGGTAGGGCTGAATTAGCTCACCCTGCATGATGAGCCTCATACTCATCCTAATATCTAGGCTCCCTAGTCCTAATTGGGTGACATGGAGGTAAGATGTGATCATCATGCCCCACCCAATGATCATTGTGGGGATCCAGCCCTTGAGTGGGTGCTTCTACTCTAGCAGGCACGTGAATGCGTGGTACTACCCTATCTCCATGTGCCTCTTCATGCACTAGCCAATCATCATCAAAATGAGTGTTTGATGTGTCCATATAATGGGAGCATTCTCCCTGAGTTGGCTCTTGGTGCACGGGGGTATCCCATCTGGGGGTCTCTTGGAGACCCTGCTCTATCCTAGCTATCCTAGTGGTCTACGGACTGGGATGAGTGTCAGCCCTCCAAGGTGGTATAACCAGATCTCGAGGGCTATAATGGAGGTGACTTGTGTCTCCATGTACACTCTCCACAGTGTCCGCCCTTGATTGGGCTTGGCTATGGGTGAAAACCATTGTAAGAATGTTCTATCAAATGTTTAATGTTTATCTTCTTTACAAATTTTATGAAACAATATACCAGAAAGGGAAACACATAATCAAATAGATGTTTATCTTTGTTAATGTATTAGATGTGTATCCTAAAACTGGTTTTAGTGTGTTTCAAATTTGTTGTAAAGAGACCTTGTGTCACGTGTTTGATAATTGTTGGATGATATTCTCAAGTTTAATGGATTTCACCTGTATACTCGTAGCTTGACAACCTGGCTATGAACTCCAGGTTGCATTATCCCACCTATAATGTGTGGTAATGAAGCCCACACATGGCCAGGGAGCACAGGTCCTACCAGTTCCTCACCCAGTTCACCCGTAGTCTATGATACACCTCCCCGAAGGGTGATGCATGCTATAACCCATGGGCTATGATGGATCTTGGAACCGACCTTGGCAAGATGGATCGAGTTCATGGGATTTGAGCCAAGTGGATGGAGATGAAACCCACCATCACTTGCGCTCTACCAACGGTTGGGGATGAAGTCCAACTCGTTAGCGTTTAAGTGGATCATGGTGTGTGTGATTCCTTTTAACCCAAAATAAAGTAAGCAATAGAGCATTCAATGATTTTTCACTAAATGCAAGCTTTAAAGCAATGTTTTACTTTTAGAATATTAAAATATGGAATATGGAAGTCACTACACTAAGCTAGGAAAGCAACCCTAAATGAAAACTCACCGATGGGCGAGCAACAAGCAATCAGGCCAAAGAAGATGCAATCCTAATTAAGATTTTCTACTTTATGTATGTTTTTGTAATTTTGCATTTTTCAGAAAAGAAATTGTGATAGTTTTTAATTTTCCTACTTAAGCACACAAAGCGAAAATCAACAGAAAACAAGGTTCTGTAAATGAAAAATAGGAAGAAAATAGCTCAGACCCTACCTCTTCTCTGCCATTGTCTGCTGATTCTGAAATCTAGCTCAGAAAACCTACTATTTTCTATTCATCCTAGGGTGGGATGAATTGTAGGTCTGCATTCATCCTAGGGAGGGACGGATTTGAATCCATCCCAGGGTGGCACGAATAGCAGTCCAAGTTCGCCTGGGTCTGGAGTGACTAAAACCTGCAACAAAAAAAGGTGAAAAATCAAGTTAGAAGATCACCTAAAGAAAAAGGGACTAGGTCCCACCATGATCACCACTATAGAAATGGAAAAATGGTGCACCTCAACCGAAGCAACAGAATTTAAATGTGTTATAAGTCCTATGAAAGCGTAAATCAAAGCATGCAAGCAAGAGGCAATGTATAACAAGTAATAAAGCAAATGGGGCATTCTCCTTATTAAATAAATTCAAATTGAATTAAAATGCCTCCCTTTGAGGACTTGAATCAACTTGATACAATCTATTACAATAAAGGGGTGCCAAGAGATATCAATCTCTCAAAGAACGTGGTGCACATCCACTGTTCTCCCGCATGCCCACACTCGAGGTGGGCGGGCTCAATGTCACCACCGCTTACGTCAATATGATCCTTGTCCTCCAATGTTTCCTATCACATTTTGGCACCTAAATCTGCACACAAGAAAGCAAAAGAGAATCAAAAGCATATGTGTATGATATTAAAACATGCAATCCCCACAACCTGAAAAGGTGCATGTGAGGTATAGATATCAAATGAATTCCAAAAAAAGAAAAACTCAAGAGTGATGTAAAATATATGGTTTTGGGATGATATCACCTAGTTTTGTAAAATATTGGTGCCCGATCACTGCGTTAGATCCCGTCGCACTTAGTGAACCTACAAAAGGCAAGCAAACGATTCTCCTACCAAAACATGTCAGAAACCTACAAAATTTGGTGAGTAAGCATAAAATGACATTTTGAGAGAACCCATGTGATCATATTCTAGATATCCTACCCAAATCCTCCTGCATGCAAAAGTGGGACCCGCATACATACAAATCATAAAATGGCAATATCTCAGTCAATATAAGTCAAAAAGTAGTGAAATTTGAACTGAAGCATCTCATAGACATATAAAAAATGATAAATTAAAAATAGTCCTAAAATTATGCATGAATTTCTATTCATCCGGGGGTGGGATGAATTCGATTGTCACAAATTGGGGGGCGCCCGAGGGTGGGACGCCCGCCAAAATCTCCTAAATTTTCACACCAATCCAATGAATATTGATGCAAAACTATAGGGGAAGTGTTTTAGGTAAATTTTGTGTGGGTATTCAAACAATGAATTCAATTTTGGAGTCAAATTGCACCTTCTTGTACCACCCGATAACCTCTCTCGCTAAGGAGAAATTATGGATGAAAAAGGAGCAATAGGGGTGAGGTGATAACTCGGTAGCACTTCATCGTGAATCCTAGAAATAACCTTCACTCTTTTGGATGAGAATGTCATCCATTTTATAGACCTAGGAGGTCAAATGTGCAAAGGGCATGCAAGGGCATGTAAGGCCCAAGGGGCCACTTGTCCATCAGGGCGACATGCATAGGAGGGGGAAGAGAATCTCCCCAAAATGGCCTCATTGATGAGGGCTGTCATAGGCATGCCCTGGGTTATGACATGCATGCTTCGAAGAGTAGGGCAAGTGGTATTTTTTGGTGGCCACTTGTCCATATTTGACTTTTTTCCAGTCAAACCTGCTATTCGCTCCACCCCGGGATGAATGTTGCTATTCGCTCTGGGGTGGGATGAATAGAAACTGCTATTCATCCCAGGGTGGGACGAATAGGAACTGGGCCTCAAAAAGTCCCCAATTGACCTAGGAACCTTCCAAAACTACTTTGGGAGTGGTTAGAACCACTGCTTGACCTCTGAGGGCTGCCCTAAGGGCTTTGTGCATCAACTTTGTCAATGCCTTGGTAGCATAATCGGATTGGCATTGTTTTGGTGTCTACACTAACAACAATTCTGAATACAAGGCCCTAATATTAGGTCTCCAAATATCCATCACCATGAAGATTAAATTATTAAACATCTTTGGGTATTCCCTTCTCATAGTCAATCAAGTGAAGCAAATTTTTCAATGTAGGTGTCCTCTATTGAAAGCTTACAAGGATCTTGCTGACACATATCTAGCCCACCTAGAGTGGTATAATATCAAGGCAATCCCTCGTATGTTGAACATATTTGCAAAAACTATGGCATATTTGGGATATTTAATCCCTCAAAATCCATCTATTGATTTTACTACCATTCACGTAAATATGCTATCTCGTGTTGTGATGCAACACGAGGCTTTTGATAACAAGGAATCAGTCAACATGATTCATAGAGAACCAAATCATGAATGGTTCTACAAAGCCATATCTTTTCTCAAGAAGGCATCTTGGGCATCTTTGATATCGTAGGGTCCTATCGAGAATGGAACCACCATTTACCATAAGGTTGTGTCCCAGTCTGCATTCGAACACAACAAACTGCTAGGGGAACAAGTCATCTTGTTAGTCGAGGCAAAAGCTTATCAGGATTGGATGTCACAATTACATGACTTCCTCAAGATTAGTTTAATCCCTCAAGTATTGTTGCATGTTGTGAAGTGCACATTTAGATAGAAAGTGACAAAGTATGTCTTGCTAGGAGACATCTTGTACCATAGAAGCTACGATGCAGTTCTTATTCGTTGTCTTGAGCCCCAAGATTCAATTTGGATAATTTTTCAAGTTCATGATGGTACATGCAATGGCCATTTTAGCAGCATGGTCATTTCAAGTGCATCCTTTGAATGGCTTATTATTTGCCCACTATGGAGAAGGATTGCATCATGTATGTCAAGAAATGTGTTAAATTTCAATAGCATGCTAATATTGCGCACTTGCCATTGTAGGCCTTACATCTCATTCAAGTGGCTTGGCCATTTTCTCAATGGGTTTTAGATCTAATAGGTAATATCTCTCTCCCATCGTCAGGACGACATACATTTATCATAATGGCTACTAATTATTTTACTAAGTGGGTGGAAGAAATCCCTTTAACAATGCCAACTAGAGCACGTATTGTAGAGTTTATACTTCACAATATCATTAGTCATTTTGGGATACCATATAAGATAAAATTGGATAATGGAACATAATTTAAGAACAAAACTATGAGGGCTTTAACATCCAAGTAAAATATACAACACAATTTTACGATTCCATATTATCTACAGGCAAACGGGCAAGTTGAGGCCTCAAACAAGACAATGGTAGTCATATTGAAAAATATTGTACAAGAAAACCACAAATATTGGCATATCCATTTGCCCCTTTGTTATGGGCTTATAGGACTAGCATACAGATGCCCACTAGGTAAACTCCATTTTCACTAGTATATGGCATTGAGGCCATTATACCCTTAGAGTTGGAAATTCCAATGTTGTGCATCACATTGAAAGAGTTCATCGATGATGACACCGTGCGATAAGCTCACCTTGATCAATTGATGCTTCTTGATGAACATCATGTGAATGCCTTGGAGCATCTCTGTATTTACCAAGAGCACTTAAAATGAGCTTACAATAATAAATTCTATCTAAGGGACTTTAAGGTTGGTGATCTTGTGCTAAAAGAGAACCAACACAACTCAAAACTACCATCGTAATTACGAGATAAATTCATGGCTAACTGGTTAGGTCCTTACATCATCTTAGAGCAAATTGGACCTAGAAAATATCGCTTGACATCGCTTGAAGGTTTTTAAAAGCCTGAACATCTCAACATCCTTCATCTTAAGGCATTCCATACATGATGATTCAAAAACCTAAAAATATGGAAAATTTCAAAATCCATAAAAATCATAAAGCAATAAAATCTACAAACATTGTATTTCATTTGCATCATATGTTTCATTTTGCACATGCATTCATCTAATTGCATTGCATTTAGGCATTTCCATCCATTGCACTTGCATTAGGATAGATTGTGTTTGCAATCTTACAAATGACACCATGTTTGGATTTCAATCATGCATCTATGCATTATCATCATATTCCATCACCCTTGTGAGTAATTGTGTTTCTCAACACAACCCCTCATATTGCTATGAAGAATATACTAGGGTTTTTAGGTCATCCAACCATACCTAGTGATCTTCTTAGATTTAGTAGAAAGCTTGCTTTGCATTTTTAGATGAGGTCTAGTTTTGATAGCACTTAGCATATCAAAATTCCATCACTAATCTAACACATTAACAATCCTACTTAGGGCAAGGAAATATGAACACTACAAAGTGGTCCTAGTCACCTTAGGTGAAAGGTTTTGTTACTTGCTCATTTGTGAGGCACAATGGTCTAGGGTGTTGGTCATTGGAAAAAGGACAAGTTTCCCCCTACCCAAATAAATCCCTTGCTTACAAATAAGGATCAAAATCCCAAAAATCAAATCAAATCCCTTGCTCAAAACAAAAGAAAAACAAAATACAAAATAAACAGTAATTTTTATCACTATATATGAACAAGTATCCCAATAAATTGAAGAAAATAAGGGGGTGAACTTGAATCCTTAGAATGATCAATGCTTGAAAGCCATAGAATGATCCCCAATATAGTAATATGCTGAATGAATCCTGCCTAACATTGGGGTAGGTCTAAGAAATTTACAAATGACCTAGCTTTAGGTGCTTTGTATTGCCTAGTGGTCTAGTTTAACTACGTCCAAACCTAGGATCAGGTGGACATTTGAGGATCCCCAATATAGTAATCGGATGAATGAATCCTACTTGGCACTCGGGTATGCTTATGTCTCATATAATATATTTATTTGCACACACAGGGGTAATGAATAGCTTGGTATTTCACAATGAAATATTTATCTTTCAAGAGTCTAGTACAGTCATTATACAACTTTTGATAAGTCAACTAGGATGTTTGAGTCTCATGGAAAACCTCAAAAATTCTTGAATAGCAACAATTTATGTCAAGCCGTCAATCATAAATTTCCTTTGTAGATTTTGTTTATTAAGGGGTGTTCATAATATAGAACAGATACTGAATGGATATCAACAATGATATTTATACGCCCATTGACTATTTTGTGCATATCTTTTCATTTACAAAAGCTGATGAATAAAAACAATATCATCATTCCATCTCACATGTCAATGTCTAATTGATTAATTTTTATGACAAAGTATATCAATCACATTTCATGATTGTTATACATTTTGTGGTGTTATACATTAGATTGTTAACTCATACTGCATTTATTTCTTATGTTTTAAGTGATTAAAACATACAGGTTCACTTACATTAGATCATCATCATGTAAATGGTGCATAATATACATTGCATTCATTAGCATCATAAATTAAATGCATATAAGTACATAAAATTAAACATGCATTTAACATCTACAGTGCATCCATATATGCATACATAATAGTAGTCCATCTACACATCTAGATCACAATATCTAGTCATAACATCCATCATCTAGCTAGTGCATGTCATCCATACATCACATCATATAGCATCAAATAAACATCACATATAAGCATTGCATCCAAATGCATCTCATAAACATAAAATAAATAAATCTACATGTATAATGAGTCTCATAAATTTTAGATCATATATATATATATATATATATATATATATATGTTGTGTGTGTGTGTGTGTGTGTGTGTGTGTGTGTGTGTGTGTGTGTGTGTGTGTGTGTATCAAAAAGTACATAAGTATCTTAAATGCTCATAGGCTACAACTGTGTAGGTCATCAACCTTACACTCAAAAATGGTATAAATATATATCAATATATGTACTGGGCAGTGCCTGCACCCCTAGCCTATGAGGCTCCTCCATAGCCTCCACCCTCTCGATGAGTCTGCGTAGAGCTGGTACTAGTGGACCTCTCCATCCTATATGTCATGTGGCTAGATCGATCTAAAGACTACCCTATCTCTCGTGTTCAAGTCCTCTAGGTCTCTGGATCTATGGACTTCTCTAGAATATTACCTTCGTGTAGCTCAACCTCTCCCTCCAAGTAAGTGATATGAGCAACATATGATGTGTTTTGATTGAGATGGATCTGGATGATAGCCTATAGCCTCTTGATATCTACATCTGGATCCAAACCTACGCATCCCTATACAGTTGGAGCCACAAGAGCAACCTATGGAGTCAAGGGCTCACATTGCACACTCCTCACCAGATCCCTCTCATGAGTCTTGAGGTCTAGTTGATACTATATAATATCCTATTAAAGCATCATATTATCTAGAACTATAGTGACACTCTCAATCTATGCAAGGTGAAGATTCCTCTCCTCCTAGTATCCCCACCACTACTCATGTCCCTGTTCCAGCTGGTCCTACGTGGATCTCAGTTGTGCTTGTAGAGTAGCCACAGAAGTGTCCCTCTCTAAAATCTACATTTAGAGGCTCCCTACTTGTGTCTATAAGATAGCCACCTAGGCCCTAATATGGGAAACCTTATCGTTTTGCTCCTCCTTGCCCTCCTCCTCAACCTGGGGCTCCTCCTCTATGTTTTTGTCCTCACCCCATATGCCCTTTGTCTACTCAAAAAATTATCATCCATGAGGATATATTGCCTCTAGATGTACCTTAGCTACCTTTACTTCTACTACTCCATCCCCATCCCTACCTAGTGGGCCATCACCCTGTCATAACCTAGTAGTCCACCAGGCATCATAGTCTATTGTGGTCCCTACATTTGATAGTCCAGACTCCTATAAATTGTCTTCTTCATCCCCTAGTGGAGTCACTTGAGGCTATGCCAAGTCCTTATCTACCTTAAAGTAGTGGTAGATAGTGGGTACTTGTGGAATATCCTGGTAGATCCCAAACTACCTAGTCACATGAGATAAGTAGAAGAACTCTTGTATCTTAGGCTTATGCCTAAGAAGCCATCTATCACATCGCATCCTCCTTAGGTATTTATCTGCTTCCCTCCATGTAGGGAAATCTAAGTAGGGCCTCCATACCACCTTCCCAGGCCGTAGTCGTACAAGATGATCAATGTAGTACTATGTGTCCTCTACTCAGGACCTACTCTTGAATCCCTCAAACGCTTGAGGCCAACACACAATATAGCACTGGATCTCCTCAGCAATGTTAGAAATATGAAAGGGTAGTCCCATGGGAGACTCAACTATGATGTGCTTCCACACCCAAATCTATAGTAGGAGACTACAGTCGACTCCCATGTGGCTCCTCTATGTGATCTTATACAATTCATCATAGAGTTGTGCAAGTGGAGTGCTCCCCCAAGATAAGATCAATGGCTCTTTGGTGCTACTCGCTAGCACATCTTGGGTCCTGACCAAGAGGTTCCAAGGGAACCTCACTCCTGATGTGTCAAGCAACACAATCTGGACTATCAACTATATGAGTATAGTTACCCATAATGAGAAGACATTCTAATGGTACCAATACTCGATGTGGACATCACCATGGTCTGAGTATGTTTGCACCTCATCACTCCTGGCACCAAAGATCCTCTAGAACACTCCATCCTTCACATATGTGGGTGAATATGTAATGGACTCATCATCAATAAAGATCCAAAAGATGTAGTAGACATCCTCCAAAGTCACAGTAATCTCACCTACAGGTCGGTGAAAGGTGTTGGTCCTCGTATCCCAGCGATGGGCCAAAGCGATCATGTAAGCCTGGTCGGCTCTGATAGATGGAAGCCGCAACACATAGCAAAATTTAATGGATCCAAATCAGGACTTCTCAATGTCATTAAAGCTATTGCGAATGGTACAAAGGATATCTTATTCCCTCGCCCTCACGATCAAATTTTGAAGAGAGACAAATAATATACGTAAAATTAATAAAAAATATCAAAAAATGACCTGACAAAATCAAAAAAATTAAAAAAAAAATCCTCAAAAGATAAAAACATTCAAAAACACACTCAAAAAATTAAAAAAAATTTGAAAAAACACTTCAAAAAGTCAAAAAAATTCAATTAAATTGACAAAAACTCAAAAAAAAATAAAAAAATTGAAAATATTTCCTAAAGTGGGTTAACCGCAGCTGGGACAAGCGACAGAAGAAGCCACCAATTTTTTAACCTTTGGGATTTGAATCCCATCATGGTTGACAACCACGACCCCCAATTTGCCAATTGGGAGCCGTGCTTACCACCTGTGGCTAAGAGAAACGACCTTTTTGGGGTCATTTCTAGTCCTGGCAAACCCAAAAATAACAACCCACCCATCTAATCTAACCTAGTCTAAATATAACTATGGTGTGGTTCGTTATCGGTAGTTTAATTTGATTCAATTAGCCCATTACTTAATGAGGTTCATTTTAAGCTGGTAAGTGCAATAAATGATGGTTTGTGATGCTACCTTCGGAGCATCGATGCCTCCACTAGTGGATGCCTTTGGTTGGTCCACCATCAATATAGGTGAGGGTTCATTTTAGCAGTGTTCCATGTCAAATATTTAAACTCACCTCTAAAATCTTTCATGTTTGCAAAATTATCAATGGAAATAATGAAATTTAAAATTGCTAAATTTTATTTTATATTTCCCATTCAGCCCATAGTTGTGCCTGACAACTGTGGATGCAAAATTAGGGTTTTTTGATCACGGGTCAAAGCCACGACTAAGGAATTTACAAAAATTAGCTACATCTAACAAGCATGGATAGCATCTAGACATAAATGCTCTCAAAATTCAGTCATGAGGGGCTTCAAAATGCAAAATCAAAAATATCTAATGGAGCAGAATCTCCAAAAATTTTAAAATAACAAAAAAATCACATAATTCAAAATTCAAATGTGCCTTGTATCAAGTTATTTACCCTATACACTTGGTGGTTGCAGTGACTTGCAATCCATGCAATCCAACAAGATGAGTAAATTACCATAATGCCTGTTGAGTGGTATTTTCACCCAGTTGTGAAAGTACACTCTCCTTTAGGATTTGGGTTCCAAATCCCCTCTTGCAAAGAAGTTAAACAAACGACTTCTCCAAGGTCTCCGTTGTATTTAGCATTTGCATATGTGTATTAGTAATCTCATATAAAGATATTCAATTTAAATGCTTGGAACACCTTAGTGATTGCAAGTAACTGTAAACAAGGGGCAATGTTGGTTTATTTCACCATGAAACTTTAGTGATTGTTCATTTTTTTTTGGATTTTGATATTTTTTAGATGTTTATTTTAATGCCTTGAAAAGTTAAAACTTCTGGAAAAATATAAAATGCAAAAAATGAAAATGAAATGCAGAAACTGAAACTAAAATGCATTCAGTATGATGCTATCCTATTTCGACAAAACCGAAGATGTGAGGTTTCCGTGCATGCAACCTAACCTATTGGACCTGCAAACAAGCACAATCCGGATAAGCTAAGTGCTGGTTCCTAGGGTACGAAATAAAATTCAGATTTCAAATATTCGCCTAATGTAACCCAAAGAAATGGCATCAACATTATCTATAAATTCGAAATCTGAAAAGATGAAAGAATAAACATTAAATCCATAGCATGCAAAGAAAATCTCCTTCTTTCTTGCCCACAAGATGCAAATTTCTGAACACTTCTGCATTAAAAATGTGTCATTTTACAATAGCAGAATTTTTGGTTTTCCCAAACCAGTCCATGGAAGAAAAACGACTCAAACAGGCCCAGAATGGCATTATCGCCTTCAAGTCTGCAACTCTGCTCACCGGGATTTCCAACCCATGTCCATGAAGAAGAAAAACCAGTCCTATGGAAGAAAAACAACCCAACTAGGTCCAGAATGGCCTTATCGCCTTCAAAACTGCAATCTTCTTGCGACAGTTTTCCCCCTCTCTGGCCTCTTTGAATGGCGTATTTAAACTTTTCGAAAGAATTGTTTTTCCTTCCATGACGGTTCGCTTTCATTTTTCGATGGTTGTTCGTTTCACCTTCCCTGATTGTTCGTTTCACCTTCCCTGCATGCGTGTGCTTCGGTTTCCATTTTGTGGCCCTTTGCTGCGTTTTCTCCACATAGGCTTGCGTCCATTTCCTTCCCTGTGTAACGACCATCTTAAATGATTTCCAATCATTAAATATTTCTTATGTAACGCTTGGTCTTATTTACTGGATTTTGTCCTTATGTCCGCGTCACTATGCAGGTCTGTTACCTTGGCAAAAATGGAACATGTCGCGATATCGCGACACTTTTGCCTCCTTGCTCTCCTTTGTTGCTTTGAATCGCGAAAATGGAACATGTCGCGATATCGCGACACTTTTTCCTTCTCTCTTTTCCTTTGCTTTTGGCCGCAATGGAGCAACATGTCGCGATATCGTGACACTTTTTCATTTTGGTCGTGATGGAACAACATGTCGCGATATCGTGACACTTTTTCATTTTCTGCCGCGATGGAGCAACATGTCGCGATATCGCGACACTTTTTCATTTTTCTGCCGCGAACTTTTTCATTTTTTTGTCGCGATGGAGCAACATGTCGCGATATCGCGACACTTTTTCATTTTCTGCCGCGATGGAGCAACATGTCGCGATATCGCGACACTTTTTCATTTTCTTTCGCGATGGAGCAACATGTCGCGATATCGCGACACTTTTTCATTTTTGGCCACGATGGAGCAACATGTCGCGATATCGTGACACTTTTTCATTTTTTGCCACGATGGAGCAACATGTCGCGATATCGCGACACTTTTTCATTTTTGGCCGTGATGGAGCAACATGTCGCGATATCGCGACACTTTTTCATTTTTGGCCGCGATGGAGCAACATGTCGCGATATCGTGACACTTTTTCATTTTTTGCCATGATGGATGTCATGATATTTTGCTTTTTTTCTTTGAACTTTAGCCTATGGGCCACTTCGGTCTTCTTGGAACACATGCACAAAAGGTGGGTCCCCAATTTTGGGGTACGTTGTGGATCAGCCACAACAAATGGTGACTCTACTGGGAAATGCTCCTGAGCATTTCGATGAGAACTCAACCTGAAAACACATAGACTCAAATACAAGCGTTAGAAAATATCCCAAGAATGAAACTAGACGAGAAATACATGAAACATTAGAATTATTAAGCATCAGCTTGGTGTGTGCAATGTGCTTCATTCCCTATCGTTTGAAATTGATCAACATTCCATTGTCAGTTTCACTTATGATTCGTATGCAAGGCTATGAATGATTTGTGCAGGATTTGATGTATGATGAAGATGCTAGAGATATAGCAACCTGCTTTGCAAAGGCTCAGACCTTCTAGTATCATGAACACACATATTAAAACTGTCAAACCCTCTTAGGACCAAATATATGTATACTTGAATTAATTTACTAGATCCCAAAGTTGGTTATGTGTCACTACCATCTTGAACCCATGTGCAGGTGTAAGTGAAATCAGAGCTTTGGGGAATCGGATTCCCAACCTAAGCGAGATGGGAATTTAACCCTATCCTTACTACTCTGATCTGGAGTTCATTACCTCATCTTGAACAAAATGATTTAACCTGTTATGGATGAAACTGTCAGGCTAGCTTGTCCGTTTGAGCAGTCAATGGTCTTGCTTTTAGACAAGACATGTTGCCACGCATGAGCATACTCCACTGCCAGCCAGGCATCTATAGCCCCGGTGGAGATTAACCCCATAATCCAGGATTTGACTTTACTATGATTTCTTGGACCTTGGTGATGACTACCCATCCTTGCAAGGGACATGTAGTACGATCCTTCCAGTCCAGTATTAATAAAGAAATGAAAAATATTTTCTTTTGAATTTCAAGTTCTTGAGTGGGCAAAATGGAAGCTTTGGGGAATCGGATTCTCAACCTAAGCGAGATGAGAATTAGACCCTATCCTTACTACTCCATGAAGGTCAAATCAGAGCTTTGGGGAATCGAATTCTCAACCTAAGCGAGATGAGAATTAGACCCTATCCTTACTACTCCATGAAGGTCAAATCAGAGCTTTGGGGAGTTGGATCCTCAACCTAAGTTCGATGAGGATTTAACCCTATCCTTACTACTCTGATTTTAGGCTTTAAGCACTATGGGAGTGGTGAAAACCACTATTTTAAGGATTATGTTGCATAATAGGATAGACACGAAATACTCCTTTCGCCTCACCTTTTCTTCCAAGTATGGTTTTGACCATTTTGCTCAAGATTCTCTTTAATATGCGTAGAACGTGCTTGGCTCAAGATAGTTCGGGCATCAGTTCCCAACCTTAGGATCCTTTTAATATATGTTATGTAATAATCCTAAGAGGATTCGACACCTTCTCAATGATTGTACATGAAATGAAGATGCAACTGAGATGGAATGTATATGCAATGCGGAATGTACATGAGATATGAATGCATTGCTCCTTTTGAAATGCGGATGGAGTATACCACCTACTTTGCCATAATTTATAAAACTGACAACTTCCTGCATCATAAGTTCCAAACGATATTCTTTAATGTGTTTGCGAAATTCGTGGAGCTTTCTGCAATACAATTCCGATGTTTCATATTCTCCTAATCTTAGTCAACATTCATAAGGATCTAACTTAACAAACCAAAAATGTCCAAAGGACCAACACACAAAACTTAAAACCAAAATGAGATCTAATCTAAAACTAAAACACGAAAACCAAAAGTATATACAAATGTACAAAAACAAAACAAATTTGGATTATCATTTTCCCGGATCCCAAACCTGATTAGAATTCTTTAAAAGATATATGACGTGATACGCATATCCAATTTTGTAGGAATCCAACAAAAACAAGATCAACCCAAACAAAGAAACAAATATCCACTTGCCCCTCTCACCATACCAATTTGATTTAGTTTCATTAATAATCCTATGGTGGAGTTTCAAATTTTCAAATTGATTAGACAATGATTGATATTCAATTCTTTTATGTCTATTCTTTAAGATGATTCATACTCCGCATTCATGATGTAGAAATAAGCTTTCTTCGTTTTCCTTCAATAAAGCCATAACATTAATGATATTTGAATCAAACCATTCATTAGGCAAACCTCCATTCGAATTCTGCATGGTGAAACCAAAAAGATGAGATTTTACCTTTGGCATGCTTTCATTTGACCTTACCTGAAGAGGATTTGAAAATTCTTTTTCCCTCTCATGACCTTCATCATCACGTAGCACTTGTTCTTTCTCAATGACCTCGTTTATCAAAGGCACCAAACTTAGGTACCCAATTGAAAATATGTCCATCCCTTTCAAACCATAAGTCTTGTCTATCTAACGCCTTTTCGTGATCAATCACTTGGGTTGTTTTGGGTAACGTGAGATTTTCAATTGGATCATCAATGATATCAAACCCAAATGGTTCAGGTTTTGTAATTTTCTCTTTCTGAAATGGCATAATCATCGTAGCGCAAGTACGTGGATCAATATTTTCAATTTCTTTTCCTTCAAAGGGATCTAAAGCAAGTGACTCTCTTTCTTGGTTCATGGTCGTAGAATCCTTATCATGTTCCAAAATTTGATGAGATTCAAATTCCTCTTCCAAAACTTTCTCAAATTGTACAAGATTCATAGTATCCTCATGCGAGGAAGCAATTGAGTTATCCTGCATATTGTTTGATGCAATAAGTTTGTTAGAAGATTCAGATTGATAATACTCTTCCCATTTCTTCCACGAATCATAGTAATCATCTTCCAAGTTCAGGTCGTGACGCTCAAGCACTTCTTCTTCATCTTCTGATTCATCAACATGTTTCTCATCCAATTCATCTTCTGCCCCCACATTTCCCCCCCCTCTCCCCACCCCCCCCCCCCTTCACCTTCCATAGATGGTCCAGTTATTTCCAAAAGTGGGTTATTTCTTGAATTCAAATTGGTAAAGCTATCATAATCCAAATTTGTAACCCATGATTCAATTTTATCACAATTTGGAAGGTGTGGATCCTCTTGGTCATCACTCTCTTGATGATATAAAGTTTCCACCGCCAGAATGTTGTCTTCTCCTTGCTGATGTTGGGGTGGACCCTTATTTGGCACAAGTTCCAAACCATCCACTTGAGCTTGGAGACAATGAGTATACATAGCAATTTCGGGACAATTCCTTTCATTATGCTCCTTTGTATCATGCAATCTACACCCGTTTTCCCATGCAAAATCAGAAATATTAAGAATGGAACTAGAGTGACTTGGTCCTGTAGAAGTATCAATCTGATTAGCAATAGCGGAAGGTACACCCCCATTGTTTGGCTTCGTATTCCACTTGTCTCCCTCTATTGTTGAAATTTTGATTTGGGTGAGGGGCATGGGATTCATACTTCTATTTTTGAACCAAATCATTACTCAATTTGTGAACCATATTTTTGAGTTCTTCAACCTCTGAATAAATCTCTTTTGGTTGAGCTATATTATTGCTAGTTCCAATAGGATTTGCGTAATTGGTGAGATTTTGACTTAACATTTGAGTTGGATTTTGAGCCACTTGATTTGCATAGGGATTCACACTTTGAATCGTTACTGAATTGGAATGGGTGCGTAAGCGGGTGTTGATGAATATGGTTGTTGATAAGGCAAAGCATTTATGCCTGACATTTGCGGTGCCATGATCTGATTCATCATAGGAGTTTGACCATAAGGACCATATTGTCCTACCATGGGCATCTGGGAAAACCCATAATTCTGTGGTGTCATTTGTTGTTCAATGGTCATAGCTTCATTGTAGGCTAGAGCAAGCGTAGTAACTTGAGGATTTCGCCTTGCAAACATTGTCGTCATAGGATCCAATGCCCCAAAATATATTTGCAAAGCTACTCACGGGATCAATGGCAAAATTTCGAATTGCTCTATTATAGCACTTCTGAAATCTCTGATTAAAAGTTTGGATTGGCTCACCCTGGCCTCTTTTGCATGTAATGAACTGATTATAGATGATTGTGGGATCTAATGGTGACCTGAATTGGTTGACAAAAGCATTCTCCATTTGCGTCCATGACGTAATGGAACCCGTAGGTAAGCAAATATACCATTCGTAGGCCACTGGGTCTAGGCTCATGGGGAAGAGTCTACAAGCCACATCTTCATGTTGAACTTGCAATCTTATCAAAACATCCCTATAGGCCTGAATATGTTCTTCTACGGTCCTTGGGCCATCCGATTTGTATTTGGGAAAAAATCTCTCTATATCCCCTACAATATTCAAAGGAATGTTATGGGCTCCGTACCAAGGAGCTGGTGGAGGTTGGGCCATTTGATTTAAAATCGATGATGATAATCCTACAAGGGCCGTGGAAAATACCTCGAAGAAGACCTGCGACACACAGAAAAATCTGCAATTAATGGAATTCAAAGAATAACTTCAAAACCAATTTGTTAGTCATGCATGAAAGAAACCTTGAAATGACTAGCAAATATCAAACATGTAACGTATGAATAATCATGTTAGCATCAACCAAGAGATGTATCCATTAAAATCAAATGAAAGTAATTGCATGGAGACAACCTCGCTAGTCAATTTTTTTTTTTTTTTAAATCAAATCAAGACAGATTATTCCTGTATGAACAATCAAAAAATGTTAGAACAATGCATAGCAATTCATGTCCTCCCTTTAACACTACAAGGTTGTATTGTTAAAAGAGGGCTAAAGATAATAATCAATAGGGCATGAAATATTCAAAATTTAAATCCCTATAGCATTTAAATCACTCTGAAATAAACCAATTCAGGCCCTCCTTCTAGCGCCAATCTGTTGAGTGGTATTTTCACCCCATTGTGAAAGTACACTCTCCTTTAGGATTTGGGTTCCAAATCCCCTCTTGCAAAGAAGTTAAACAAACGACTTCTCCAAGGTCTCCGTTGTATTTAGCATTTGCATATGTGTATTAGTAATCTCAAATAAAGATATTCAATTTAAATGCTTGGAACACCTTAGTGATTGCAAGTAACTGTAAACAAGGGGCAATGTTGGTTTATTTCAGCATGAAACTTTAGTGATTGTTCATTGTTTTTTTTAGATTTTGATATTTTTTAGATGTTTATTTTAATGCCTTGAAAAGTTAAAACTTCTGGAAAAATATAAAATGCAGAAAATGAAAATGAAATGCAGAAACTGAAAATAAAATGCATTCAGTATGATGCTATCCTATTTCGACAAAACCGAAGATGTGAGGTCTCCGTGCATGCAACCTAACCTATTGGACCTGCAAACAAGCACAATCCGGATAAGCTAAGTGTTGGTTCCTAGGGTACGAAATAAAATTCAGATTTCAAATATTCGCCTAATGTAACCCAAAGAAATGGCATCAACATTATCTATAAATTCGAAATCTGAAAAGATGAAAGAATAAACATTAAATCCATAGCATGCAAAGAAAATCTCCTTCTTTCTTGCCCACAAGATGCAAATTTCTGAACACTTATGCATTAAAAATGTGTCATTTTACAATAGCAAAATTTTTGGTTTTCCCAAACCAGTCCATGGAAGAAAAACGACTCAAACAGGCCCAGAATGGCATCATCGCCTTCAAGTCTGCAACTCTACTCGCCGCAATTTCCAACCCATGTCCATGAAGAAGAAAAACCAGTCCTATGGAAGAAAAATCATCCCAATTAGGTCTAGAATGGCCTTATCGCCTTCAAACCTGCAACGCTACTTGTAGCAATTCCCCCCCCCTTTTTGGCCTCTTTGAATGGCGTATTTAAACTTTCTGAAAGAATTGTTTTTCCTTCCATGACGGTTCACTTTCATTTTTCGATGGCTGTTCGTTTCACCTTCCCTGATTGTTCGTTTCACCTTCCCTGCATGCGTGTGCTTCGATTTCCATTTTGTGGCCCTTTGCTGCGTTTTCTCCACATAGGCTTGCGTCCATTTCCTTCCCTGTGTAACGACCATCTTAAATGATTTCCAATCATTAAATATTTCTTATGTAACGCTTGGTCTTATTCATGGGATTTTATCCTTATGTCCACGTCACTATGCAGGTCCGTTACCTTGGCAAAAATGGAACATGTCGCGATATCGCGACACTTTTGCCTCCTTGCTCTCCTTTGTTGCTTTGAATCGTGAAAATGGAACATGTCGCGATATCGTGACACTTTTTCATTCTCTTATTTTCCTTTGCTTTTGGCCGCGATGGAGCAACATGTCGCGATATCGTGACACTTTTTCATTTTTGCCGCGATGGAACAACATGTCGCGATATCGCGACACTTTTTCTATTTTCTTTGCTCGCGATGGAAAGCAACATGTCGCGATATCGTGACACTTTTTCATTTTTTTGCCACGATGGAGCAACATGTCGCGATATCGCGACACTTTTTCATTTTCTCGCTTTGATGGAGCAACATGTCGCGATATCACGACACTTTTTCATTTTCTACCGTGATGGAGCAACATGTCGCGATATCGTGACACTTTTTCATTTTTTGCCACGATGGAGCAACATGTCGCGATATCGCGACACTTTTTCATTTTTGGCCGTGATGGAGCAACATGTCGCGATATCGCGACACTTTTTCATTTTTAGTCGCGATGGAGCAACATGTCGCGATATCGCGACACTTTTTCATTTTTTACCGCGATGGAGCAACATGTCGCGATATCGTGACACTTTTTCATTTTTAGCCGTGATGGAGCAACATGTCACGATATCGCGACACTTTTTCATTTTTGGCCGCGATGGAGCAACATGTCGCGATATCGCGACACTTTTTCATTTTTGGCCGCGATGGAGCAACATGTCGCGATATCGCGACACTTTTTCATTTTCTGCCGTGATGGAGCAACATGTCGCGATATCGCCTTTTTCTCTTTTTGCTTTTTTCCTTGAACTTTAGCCTATGGGCCACTTCGGTCTTCTTGGAACACATGCAAAAAAGGTGGGTCCCCAATTTTGGGGTACGTTGTGGATCAGCCACAACAATGCCATTTGGGGTAAATTAGTCATCGTTGAATTGATATGCTTTACTTCAATCCCTAAGAAGGCCACAATGGTTGGACTTCCCCACAAGAACAAGGTGTTCATATTAATTTTTCTATGACATTTTTAGTAGATCATCTACATTATTATTCAACATTAAGCCTAATTGCAACTGCCATCATCTTGATTTCCTAAGAAGGCCATCATGACCGGATTGCTCCACGGGATAAATATGTACAATTACTATTAATAGTTGAAATCATGGCTGAATTAGGCCTTGCCAAGAATATCAAAGTGCTAAAACCTTAAATCATCCAAATCACTCATTATGGTCAAGCGACTCATCGCTTCACTTAATTGTCCTACCCTCATCAACTCGTCGCTTGAGGGGATAGTCATAATATCAATAATCATAATCAAATTCAATAAAAGATCACTCAATCTTGTCAAATTGTATTCATCTTACAAATCATTGCCAATGACTATCATAAGCTTACTCTTTGCTGGGGTAAAAATAAAATATGACAGTTAAGTTTGTAGCTATCCACCTATCAGTACTATTGTAGCACTAAAGCTACCCGATCATCGTTGGAGCTTGCAAAAGCTTTGCAAATTCAAGCCTTCCATCAGTTGGAAGTAATTATTCTAATATTTGCATCCTTTTGTAGGACTGGGCATCTAATTTTGATCAAATCAGTGATCATCATTCAACCTACAACATGGTTTTAGGAGATCTATTTTTTCTTAGCATTATTCGTTCTCACAATGCATCCCAAAAGGGGCATCTGTAGACACCTAAAACGTGCCATGTCGAGATGACTACTCATATGGGACATGCTAATAGACCATCTGAATGATCTTGGATAGGTCCAAGGTGAATCAGTGGTTTTAACCACTCAGTTTTGGCAGAGTTGGCCAACTCAGCCTTAGCCGCAGCTGAAACTTGCGGCTACCAAAGCTAGCTGCGCCTTAATGGTGTGACTAGCATCAAAACTATTTTGAATCCCAGTTCAAGCCAATTTTGGTTACAATGGCTCAGGAAACAAATATTCAAATGGTTTTAGGTGGGGAAGCTTCAAGATTTTTCCTACCAACTGATCCAACCTCCTAGATCTTGATCTTGGCTTCCCAAGAAAGCCAAGATTAGAGATTAGGAAGGCTATAAGACCCCCCTTCAAATTGGGTAGAAGTATAGAAGGAGTGTCAATTGAAAATGATGAATCCCTGTCAAATTGTGAAGCCCTTTGCAACCCTTGAGGAGAGTCATCTTGCTACCCAATTGACAATCATGAATGCATTCCAAGCCATGGAAGTCTCAAGAGCCTAAGGAGATCAAGAATCCATAATTGAGCCTATTCCATCGCAAATACAAAAAATTTACACCACAAATCTGTCATAGGACACCAAGGAGACCCTTGATCATCAATTCCATGGAGGGAATTAGATATCCAAGCCTTGATTACAAGAGCAAATACATTTGCACCTCAACCACGACTAACAGTGCCAGCTGCACCATAGACCCATGGCGAGAGTTTGATCTTTTGTTTCCTTTATTTTAGCATTAGATTTCCCTTTTTAGTTATGTAATTAGCTTAATATAGCATAGACTGACATTGTAGCAGATATTTGACCGATTAATTTAGGAATTAGAGGTAGATTTGCTTCATTTTATTTGCATTTATCAATTTAGACTAGTTTCATTAGATTTGATGCTTTTCAAGTTTTAATGGTTAATTAGGTGTCTTAGTTGCTACATTTCATGATTTCGTTACATGCTTTATAGTAATTTGATTATTTCTTGCATATATTCATAGATTTATATGCTTTCTTCATCATAAATTTATGCAAGTGTCTCAAAAGCCTCATCAAGAGAGGCCTCCTTTGTTATTAACCCCTTTCTTGTTATTTATTGAACATAGGGTTTACAGGATCTAATCATTTTCAAGGCATTAAAGGTAGCATATGCCTCCAATCATGGAGAAGAAGGATATATTTGGCCATGAGCAGTTCGTGTTCCTTCTAAAGAGTGCGGATTACACCATCCCCTCGTTTAGAGGGTCTTCAATATTGTATTAATTGTATCAAAATTGAGTATCCCTAATAGGGACGTAGTTGTAATCAGGATTTGAAACAAATTTAATAAAAGAAACCTTAATTTCTTGTTAAATTCATTGTTTTCTATTCTTTATTGCTTTAATACTTGATTTTAATTGATGCACTAGTTAGGTGTATGCTTTTTAGATCGATACACCTATGTCAAAAGGAGGTTGCATCTATTGTGGTTGTTGATAGTGCTACGTTAGGAGAAAAAATGACATCTAGGGAAAACAAGCTATTTTTATAGGAATCAGTTGCTACATTCTCATAATTTAAGGTGGTGAGACACTTCTTGTGGCCATTATTAACTTTGAATTCAACCACCATGTTTTGATCTAGGAGTTATGGCACAAACAACAAGTTTTTTGTCAAGCCTGGTGCATAGAGTACCTTTGTAATTTTACATTTTTCATCTAAAAGATTAAGTAGAACCAAATTTATGCGTAAGGGATTGACCCCAAAATTTATTTATAAAATGCAGAGAATCGATTTTGAAATTCAGGCGAATAGTGTCCAAAATCATGTAGAAGACATGATGAGTTGCATTTTTTTTCTACAAAAAAATAAAAATTGGGTGAATTAGTTTTAAATTCCTGCTATCGCTCGTATATCATCTATTCTTGTGATAAGACAACAATTTTTACTAGATCCATTATTTTAGGTTTCCCAGATCTAGCATCCTTTAAGGGTTTCTACACATTACCCTTACTAGATCTCTACTTGCTTTTTCTCAGGTATCACACTTGAAACTTTAGAGCTCATTTTTGAGGTCTTCTAAGGGGTTTTTTAGGATTTTACCAAGTGCAAAACTAATCATAGATAGTTTAAAGCATAGATATAATCAATCTAGGTGGTTTCAAAAATATAAATTAAAAAACAGAGATTTGGATCAAAAGTTATGCCCTCTAGAAGGTTCCTTGCTTCAAAAAAAAAAAAAAAAACCTTGATCATCCTTCTACTATCGGTTATAGGTCATCTATTTCTTGCATCACTCATTAGTGATAAATTCTAGCTATTGGGTATCTAATTTTTCTATCGTTCATCTATTTTTCTATCCCTCGTCCATTTTTCTACCCCTTATCTATTTTTTTTTTGCTCATTTGTTGTCTATTTTGTTACCTTTTGCCTGTCTTCCAATCTATCTAGTGTAGTTTCAAGCAAAGATAAGGGAAATCTAGCTTGTTTGTCATCTATTTTTCTATGGTTCGTCTATTCCTGCTACTACACATATATTTTTCGTACAAGTTATTTTTTACTGCTATCAATCATCTCGAGGAGAATCAATGTTTAATATGTAGGAGTATCATTGTCACATTAGGTATATATACTAGTGGTATAATAGTCAATTTTGTCGGTGTAAATAAAATTATTTATAATTTCAAGGTTTAAAAAGTCCACTATTTAGGCAAGAAGGTTGGTGCTTGAAACTTTTTTTTAATTTACATGGTGGAATTGATAGATGTCATGAATCTGGGCAAGCTGTCCAGCTTTATGGTCGGGTGATTGAAACTTAAAATGGTCAAATTATTATAAAATTGGGACAAGTCGATCCAAAACAAATGTACCCAAAAATTTTAGGTGAATGGACCTTGATCAATGGTCCCCATATTCACCAATTCCAAATTTTGAAAATCCAAATATTTGTTAGTTAACAATAATTTATCGCTATGCATAACCTTGAGTGGAACATCAACTACTCCTTTGACCTTATATTTTTTATCATCAACAACAGTCATCGAATCCCCTTCTTTGGATTCCAAGGAATTTAACCACTATTTGTCCCCTGTCATGTGCTTGATAACACTAGAATCAGTATATCAAACATTATCTTGGGTTTGGTTACTACCTTTGTCATTAGCACCTTGTGTGCCTATTCATAATCTAAATCCAATTCTTCAATTATAACATGCCCTTGTTGTTGCTTTTGTTTAGGACATGGCTTGTATTGCTTCTTATTCTTCTAAGGTTTACAAACTTCATCATCTTGAGTCACTAAATTATACCAACAAAACTTGATATCATGACCTTTATCATAGATATAGTAGTACCTTTTTTATTTTTGTAGTTGCTTCTATGATGATGAGGAGGAGGATAAAGGACCTTTATGTGAAGAGCCCTTTTATGATTTCTTATTCCCATATTTCATAGTGATGAGTGTATTATTGACAATTTATCCTTTAATTTGTTGGTTGCTTCCTTTTGTTGCAGTAAATTAACCAACTCATCAAAGGAAATTGGCTTATTTAACACTTGTAAGGAGGTTATTGAAGAACACAAGCTTATACTGAGAGGGGGGGTGAACAGTATAAGACCACTTTTTAATTTTCTTTTCCAAACAATATTATGCAATATATCAATGGCAATATCAACAAAAATAATCAAATCAATGCACAAATCACCACACACAATAGAGACACCAATTTAACGTGGTTCACCCAATGTGGGCTACTCCACAAAGAAAATATTTCACTAAAATTTTCTCAACAAATATCTTGGGAATCCCTTCCCTATTACAATGTTTATGGACCTCTGTACAAAGGATACACCAATCCCCTAATCAAGTTTGTGGAAATATATCCACGGGAGAAACCAATCCCCGTAGCTGGTTTGTGGATATCTATCCACAGGAGAACTCCTTCTACTCTACTCTGGTTGGTGATCCTCTAGAATACTACTGCCTCCACTACACTGGCTTGTGTATCTCTATCCATAGAAGACTCTATCCTCACTTAGAAGATCTCTATCCTCACTGCCCTAGCTAATGGATCTATATCCACTGGAGACTATTATACTCTTCTATATCACCTCTAAATATTGCTCTTAGCTCTGCTCAAATATGCACTAAACACAATCCTTCGATCTAGCACAAATTTGCTCAATATCTATATCTATTTTTTACTAAACATAGTCCTTCGATCTAGCACAAATCTACTCAATATATGTCTAAAATCTACACTAAACACAGTCCTTCATTCTAGCACAAATATGCTCAATATCTGTCTCAAATATACACTAAACATAGTCCTTAGATCTAGCACAAATCTGCTCAATATGTATCTCTGTTTTGGCATAAACTTGTCCTCAAATCTATCCTCAAGCCTTAACACAAAGCTTGACTCAATCACAAATCAACTCTGCTAGATCTGCCCCAAACCTTAACTCAAGGTTTGAACAAATCAATCAATTAACTCTGCTCTCAAGTCTTATCTAAGACTTACCTCAAATATTTCCAAAAAGTCCTCTCAAGAACTTATCCAATCTGCTCAACAAGTCTTAACCAAGACTTATCTCAAATCTGCTCAACAAGTCCTCACTAGAACTTGTCCAATCTGATCAACTTAATTTATCATAGAAAACCTCTTCAATCACACCAACAAGTTTCACACATAATATTGTTTAGCTTACATAAACATATAGAGAATTGTTAGAGACTCAATATGCTTCACACTCACACCAATTCTCAATCATTTTCAAACTCTCTTCAAATCAATTAGGAATAAAGAATAATTTTTTTTACATAACTTGAACTATCACTCCAACACTTCTAATCAGTTATGCTCAATCAACTCCACTGAACCAATCGCTCAATGAAAGCTTATTCAACAATGCTTATCAAAAAACCTCACATAACAATGATACTCATGATATTTCACAAACCCTAATTATGCACATGAAGGCTCACTCAATATTTCCAACAATGCTTATCAAACATGGTTTCTAGCATCAACCTTCATTCCAAAAAACCTTCATCAATCAATATTGGATATCTCAAAACCAAACTCAAATATGCTTATCAAACAATCCTTTTCACTCCAACTTAGCATTCAATCCAACAATGTTTTAGTCACAAGGAAGATGTACCCATCCCTCTTGCTTTTGTGGAGATATGTCTTCAAAACCTGTCTTAAACTTTCTTTGCCAATATCAAGGTTAGGTAGCCACAAATTATTTCAAGATCTCCATAAAATAATTTTCCCAATAATTATTTTGCCACACAAAATATCAATTCTCTTAGTACACCTTATAATCTCCAAACTTACATAATATAACTCAATAATTTCATTATTACAAAACACACAATAATTTCCCTTATATACCTTATAATCTCCAAACTTACACAATATAACTCAATAATTCCCTTATAACAAAATGCACAACAATATCCCTTATACACCTTATAATCTCCACACTTTATAAAATAAATTTCAATCACCAAAAATAAAAATAAAATATTTTAATTTTTCTTTTTACCTTATAACTCCCCCAAGCACTTAGAACTCATGACAATCTCTAAGCAATTTCAATTTTCAACACCTTGGAGAATAAGAAATTGAATAGCATACCTTTAATTTATTCTGCCAACTACAAAAAAATTGTCTTCGGCAAATTCAAACGCATGACCTTGCATTCCCTGACACCCTAGCTCAAGCTAGGCCACCAAGTGGGCTAAGTGCCCACATGAGACAAACGATGCACGTTGTCCTAAAATACCGCCTCACAAAAACCATCGAGCATAATCAAACGTAAACTTATTCCTCAGGCAAAATGTCAGACCGCGATCTCCTCCTTGCAAGCCTTAGAACTTTTCCAACTGTTGCTTGTGCTACCAGCGTTGGTGGGATGTCAAATCTCTTCGCTGCCCTTATTGTTCTCGTTTCCCTCAATCTTCTTCAAAATGCAAATCTTCTTCTTCCTAGGGTGCAACGCTCGATTTTCTCTTCTTTCTTGCATTCAAAGGTGTAAGTTCAACTTTAGGAAATGGAATTTATTTCCTATATATATGCACATTATTTTTTACTTCTCACGTTGCCCATTTCGAATTTAAAAATTTGAATTTAGTTTTTAAATATTAAATTTAAAAACCTTTGCCTCCATTATTAATTTAAATTAAAATTTTAATCAAAGATTAAAATATTTTAATTTAAATTAAATCTTTTGTAATCTGCTCATGGGTCTTTTTAACTTGAACCTTGTTTTTATTCACCTTGTTATTTGGCCCGAAATATTATAATAATATAATATTATTATTTAATTTAAACTTGCTTCTCCTTCCTTGGGTATTCATCCTTTGGGCTATTTTTAGGCATATAATATTAAAAATAAATATTATATCCTATTCCTTTCCAAGACCTTCTTGCTTTTATAAAAATCACTTGATGTCCTTAATGATGGTGAAATTAAACCAATATTCTTTTGACATCAATGACAACAAAACTACTCAAAATTTCCAACAATCTCCCCCTTTTTCATTGATGGAAACCCCTTTATTTTACCATTTATTTTTCTTTTACAAAAGTTGCTTTCCTTGAGAAACTGCTCCCCCTAACTAAATGCTCTCCCCCTAACTCAAATATCTCCCCCTTTGACATCAATGGCAAAGGGCCACCTTTGGGGCTTGGGGCTAATAATGAGACTCTTAGCTTAGCCCCTCCCTTGCCTCCTCTTGAGGTGGTTAATTATGGGATGGGAGTATCTCTACTCCCAACATGCACTGCTCTTTTCCTTTGTTAACTTTTTCTTTCCATACCTTTGAAGTCATAACTTTTTGAACCCTTTGCGAATCCTCTTTCTTGCATGTCCTTAGGATTTCTAGAAATTCTATTCTACACCACTTGGGTATATGCCCAATATTATTGCACTTATAAAAATTAATGTTGTGATTCCTTGAAGGTGCAAATATCTGGTAGTTCCTCCTGTTGAAGCCATATCCATTCTTGTTATGAACCCTACAATTAACTACCTTGTGACCAAACTAATTACAAGAGTAGAAATACCCTTGAAAGAGATGCATGTTTCTAAAATTTTCATATTCCTATCTTTCATGTGTCCTTAACTATGTATTCTTGTGCCCAAACCTGTGTCATGAGAAGCAACATCCATTGAAGAAACCTTGCCTTGACCCCATTGGTCTCTTAGTCTCTTCTACCCTATCATATTTCCTATTCCATGTGTTCCTTATTTGTGCATTATTTCTTTCCTTGTTGAACTTTCTATTGTCCAACTTATCCTTGGAAGTCTCACTCTCTCTTCCACTCTCTTCTTTTGAAGCTTCTTCTTCTTTGGTGCTTGAGATTGACTCTCCTTTTTCTGCTTCCTGTTTCCCTTGTTCTTCTTCAAAACTAAGTCCTGTTTTGGTGATTGATGATCTTTGTGCATTGATAATTGTCCAAGGTTTTTGAATTTTTCTCAAAATTGTGTAGCTTGTACTTATATTCTTTCACTTCCATCCTTAGTGAAACTGCCTCATGTTCTAATATTTTACACTCTAGATATTTTTTCTTTAATTATTTAGTCATACCTTCTTCTATTTTCCTTGCCTCTTCAACCTTAATTTTGAATTTAGTGAGCTCTTGTAGAAACTTTGCTTTTGCTTTCTCACCTTCTTGAGCTTGAACCCTTAATCCTGAGTTCTCTCTTTTTAATTCTTTGAGATCAACAATAAGTCTTTCACATTCTAGCTCTTTTACCTTTGACTATTCAACCATACCTTTTTCAGCTCTCCTTGCCTTTTCAATATTATCTTTCAAGTTAGAGAGATCTTGTAGAAGCTTTGTCTTAAATTTCTCATCCTCTTGTATTTGAGCCTTTAATTCTAAGTTCTCCCTTTTCAACTCAATAAGTTTTGTAAGAGTGACTTCCTCTTTTTATATTTTGGAATTTTTATTTTTTATTTGGTCTTCAATAGGAGCATTTTCTTCTATTGTTGAAAGTAGAGTTTCTTCATACCTATTTTTATTGTCCCTATTATCTTTTAGTTCCATTTCATATTCATTGCTACTACTTTCATCTTGTGGACAATTAACTGTATAGTGACCAATGTTACCACAACCAAGACATTTGTTTTTCTTTCTTCTTCTAAAATTTATTTTCTGCTACTTGATCCTATTTCCACTTCTCCTCTTAGAGCAAAAACAAATTCTTCTTCCTTTTCTTTCATGGCCATGTGTGTTCCTTCCTTCTTGGGTCTCATGGTTCTAATTTTACCTTTCTTTGCCATGTGTGTTCCTATAAGATCTTCCTTCAAGCTATCAAACCTTTTTCGAAGGAACCCGCTCTGATACCAATTGAAGAACACAAGCTTATACTGAGAGGGGGGTGAACAATATAAGACCACTTTTTACTTTTATTTTCTAAACAATATTATACAATATATCAATGGCAATATCAACAACAGTAATCAAAGTAATGCACAAATCACCACACACAATAGAGATACCAATTTAACGTGGTTCACCCAATGTGGGCTACTCCACGAAGAAAACATTTCACTAAAATTTTCTAAACAAATCTCTTGGGAATCCTTTCCCTATTACAATGTTTATGGACCTCTATCCAAAGGAGACACCAATCCCCTAATCAAGTTTGTGGATCTCTATCCATAGGAGACACCAATCCCATCAACCGGTTCATGGATATCTATCCACAAGAGAACTCCTTCTCCTCTACTATGGTTGGTGATTCTCTAGAAGACTACTACCTCCATTGCACTGGCTTGTGGATCTCTATGCATAGAAGAATTTATCCTCACTCAAACGATCTTTATCCTCACTACCCTAGCTAATGGATATATATCCACTAGAGACTACTTTCCTTTGCTCTATCACCTCCAAAGATTGCTCTCAACTCTACTCAAATTTGTACTAAACACAATCCTTCGGTATAGCACAAATTTGCTCAATATCTATCTTTGATCTACACTAAACACAATCCTTCGATCTAGCACAAATATTCTCAATATCTATCTCATATCTGCACTAAACATAGTCCTTCGGTCTAGCACAAATTTGCTTAATATCTATCTTAAATCTACACTAAACACAGTCCTTCATTCTAGCACAAATCTACTCAATCTTTGTCTCAAATCTACACTAAACTCAATCCTTTGATCTAGCACAAATCTACTCAATCTCTATCCTCTGGTTTGGCACAAACATGTCCTCAAATCTATCCTCAAGTCTTAACACAAAGCTTGACTCAATCACAAATCAAATCTGCTAGATCTGCCCCAAACCTTAACTCAAGGTTTGAACAAATCAATCAATCAACTATGATCTGTCAAACAAGTCCTCTCAAGAACTTATCCAATCTGCTCAACAAGTTTTCACCAAGACTTACCTCAAATATGCTCAACAAGTCCTCACTAGAACTTGTCCAATCTTCTCAACTCAATCTATCACAGAAAACCTCTTCAATCACACCAACAAGTTTCACACAAAATATTGTTTAGCTTACAGAAACATATAGATAATTGTTAGAGACTCAATATGCTTCACACTCACACCAATGCTCAATCACTTTAAAACTCTCTTCAAATCAATTAGGAATAAAGAAAAATTTGTTTTACGTAACTTGAACTATCACTCCAACACTTCTAATCAGTTATGCTCAATCAAATCCACTCAACCAATCGCTCAATGAAAGCTTATTCAACAATACTTATCAAATAAACCTCACATAACAATGATACTCATGATCTTTCACAAAACCTAATCATGCACATGAAGGCTTACTCAATATTTCCAATAATGCTTATCAAACAAGGTTTCTAGCATCAACCTTCATTCCAGAACAATCTTTATCAATCAATATTAGATATCTAAAAACCAAACTCAACAATGCTTATCAAACAATCCTTTTCATTCCAACTTAGCATCCAATCCAACAATGTTTTACTCAAAAGGAAGATGTACCCATACCTTTTTTTTTGATGGAGATATATCTTCAAAACCTATCTTAAACTTTCTTTGCCAATGTCAAGGTTAGGTAGCCACAACTTATTTCAAGATCTCCACAAAATAGTTTTCCCAATAATTATTTTGCCACACAAAATATCAATTCTCTTATTACACCTTATAATCTCCAAACTTACATAATATAACTCAATAATTTCATTACTACAAAACACACAACAATTTCCCTTATATACCTTATAATATCTAAACTTACACAATCTAACTCAATAATTTCCTTATAAAAAAATTCACAACAATCTCCCTTGTACATAGTATAATCTCCATACCTTATAAAATAAATTTTAATCACCAAAAATCAAAATATAATATTTTAATTTTTCTTTTTACCTTATAACTCCCCCAAGCACTTAGAACTCATGACAATCTCTAAGCAATTCCAATTTTTAACACCTTGGAGAATAAAAAATTGAATATCATACCTTTAATTTATTCTGCCCACTCCAAAAAAAATTGTCTTCGATGAATTCAAACGTGTGACCTTGCATTCCCCAACATCCTAGCTTAAGCTAGGCCACCAAGTAGGTTGAGTGTCCACATGAGACAAATAGTGCACGTTGTCCTAAAAGACTACCTCATGAAAACCGTTGAGCATAATCAAACAAAAAATTCTTCCTCAGGCAAAACGTCGATCTTGTGGATCGAACCACGATCTCCTCCTTGCAAGCCTTAGCACTTTTCCAACTGTTGCCTGTGTTACCGTTGTTGGTGGGATGTCAACTCTCTTCGCTATCCTTATTATCCTCGTTTCCCTCAATCTTCTTCGAAATGCAAATTTTCTTCTTCCTAGGGTGCAGCGCTCGATTTTATCCTCTTTATTGCATTCTAAGGTGTAAGTCAAACTTTAGAAAATGGAATTTATTTCCTATATATATGCACATTATTTTTGACTTCTCATGTCGACCCATTTCGAATTTAAAAATTTGAATTTAGTTTTTAAATATTAAATTTAAAAACCTTTGCCTCCATTATTAATTTAAATTAAAATTTTAATCAAAGATTAAAATATTTTAATTTAAATTAAATATTTTGTAATCTGCTCATGGGTCTTTTTAACTTGAACTTTATTTTTCTTCACCTTGTTATTTGGCCCGAAATATTATAATAATATAATATTATTATTTAATTTAAACTTACTTCTCCTTCCTCGGGTCTTCATCCTTTGGGTCCTTTTTAGGCATATAATATTAAAAATAAATATTATATCCTATTCCTTTCCAAGACCTTATTGCTTTTGGAAAAACCACTCGATGTCCTTAATGACGGGGAAATTAAACCAATATTATTTTGACATCAATGAAAACAAAACTACTCAAAATTTCCAAGAGTTATTAGCACTCTAAAAGAATATGGTAGAACTTGAAGTATAATTGGGACTAAGAGCTTATCTTCCACTTTTTCATCCATGGCAATTAGTTTTTTCTTTAGCTCTATGACTCTACAAATAAATGCTTCTAAAATTTCTTCATTTGTCACCATCAATGTATGAAATTATGACTAAAGGGTAAGAATGGTGGATTGATTATTCCCCTTATAGATGATATTAAGTGTACCCAATACTTGTTTGGATACCTCTACTTCACAAATATGTGGCTAGATAACATCGGTTGTAGCAAGGGTAATGAGCATTAGGTCTCTTGCATCTGCATTATCATATTTTTTACTTGGTTAGTGTCTTGAGGTCATGTAACTTTACCAATAATAATATCTCAAAGTTTTTCAACTTGCAATATGGTTGTCATTTTAGCCTTCCATGCTCTAAAGTTGAAATCTTTTAGGAGCTATGAATACAAAAGAAAAGCTTTTGAAGTGTCCATGGTGAGGGTTCCCTATTTCTTCTAACAATTATCTTTTCTATACACAACCAACCTAATATAATGAACCTTTTGATATACTTATCCTTCCAATATACCTATCGATACATAGAAGAAACTAGTCCTCTTAATATTCATGGCCACACATGAGAGAGATCTTAAGTTACATGAAAGAGCACAATACATGGTACTTAGGTAGTACAAAAAGAAACGTGTCTTATCTATGACACCTGCTTTAAAAAACCTCCTCATATGTAGGGTTTAACTTTCTTGATATATTTGGAGAGTCTCAATTTCAGGTTTTGTGTCGAGTAACAATGGAAAATAGGATGAATTATGAAGTGAGTAAACAAAGTGGGTTTGCCTTATTTCTCCCCAATGATTTATAGGGATAGATCCCATATGTCATGTTACATCTATTTTAGGCGTTAAGTGTAGTAATGAGTCATAAGAGGCACTATATATACCAAATGTTGCTTCAAATCTTAAGGTTTGATAAAGTGTTGGAAGAATGATACAAAGCATGAAATTCAAAACATGAAATTTTTAAAGCATGAAAACTTAAGGTGTCGGTCTTTGCCAAAATTGCACATTTTATAAATAAGTTTATACTACCTTTTTGTTTTTGTTTTCAAAATATTTAATTTTGCTTAAAATATTTGCAAAGATTAAAAAAAATTCTTAAGGTAGTAAAAAAATTAGTTTAAAGGGGTCTTGATGGGATTTTATCCCTTGACCTATATGTTAAAAAAAAAAAAATTATGCACAATGCCAACTTTTCTATGTTCATATATAGGAAAATAGAAGGTTTAATTTTTTATCTCCCTTTAAAAAAAACACATGCAATTTTTAAAAATTAAATGGTAGGTAAAAAATGAACCTTTGATTTTTTTGGGTTTCATGTTGAGAACCATGTGTTGGAGGGGGAAGAGGCACTTGTCTTAAACCTACCTAAGGTAGCACAATTTAGCCCATAAAAAAATTTTGATGTCTTCCTACAAGAGGCCCATGTTCCCTACAATGATGGATCTCCTCAATATTTCTGCTCTCTAGATATAAAAACTAAAGCCACGATGTTTTCAAGGATATGACCCCAAAAGAGTAGAGGATATTGGATCTCGCATGAGGATATTGGCTGACTCTATTGAAATATTTAGGGGACATCTGATCGTGTACGACGGGGATGAACTGTTGGATTTGAGTTCATGACCTAATGAAGTAGTGCATGTGAATTTTTTATGATGCTTGTTCATATAAAGGCTCCTCCAATCAATCTCACGGTAATTCTCAATGTGAGTAGAAGCATTGTCTAAAACAAAGCTATCATTGCTCAAATATGTTATGGTTTCCATGATATCAAACTTGAGCCTTGTAGAGAGGTTGGTTGTTGTGGCCTTCTCTTCACAAGTTGTCTTTGTCCAAGAACTCCGCCTAGATCATAATTTTTAAGGAGATATGTGATGCCATAAATATCTTGACACTACACCAATTGAGAATAATAGTCCCCAAGGCTAAGAATGACATCATCCTCGATATGATTTAGGCTATTTAGACTCGAACATATGTTCTTTTCTATATATATCGTGAAGCATGAGATTAGATCGAGGATGAGACTACATATTTCTACACAGTTGACACCCTATGCTATGATACCACTGTTAAAGTAGAAGAAATCATTTATTTTATTGAATCAATAAACTTAATAAACACATGCAATATTGTTATGATCAATGATCCTTACAATCAATGAGATTGTTAAAATTGATTCTCTATCCAATAGTTTACAACTAATTTCACCTCTTATGAGAGGTGGTAATAATGTAAGAATTTATTTATCCTAACAATCTTTCAAAACACTTTACTATTTGATTAATACCAATATTAACCATTGCCTAAGTAAATCCCTTAATTGCCAATTTTTTAAATACTTATTTTTTATATTACCAAGTGACTCTTAACATGATAGTCTAAATATGGAGTTTAAATCTCATACCATGAGGTAGAGAGGGTTAGACTAAGTGATGGAACATATTATTGTACACATGTATGTTTTTTATTTTCCATTATGAAAGAAAATTTACCTAGGTCATGAAGTGGGTATATATTGCTAATTCACATAATTTCAAAAGAATTATATAAAGTTTGGAATCCCACACTTTTTAATCTATTTTTTCCAAGACGATTATATTCAATATGAGATTAGGATTGTTAAATTTAAAAGAGCTTACAACTAGCAATGTGAGTGTCATTATCAAATGGCATGAGATCAAGTAGCTAAAAATATGGGCTTTCAATATAAAGACCTAATTTCAACCGTTTCCATGTGAAATATTCATAGTTGTAAGTTTTAATATCATTTTAGTTTGTTGAAATACAATAATAACATGGTCATGATGTAATATTAGTGGGGCACATTTCACTCCCACATAGTTGATTAAAAAACTTGAGTGTGTTTTGATTGTTTAAAATTGGGATAAATGTTCAAATAAATCTTTCAAGCTTCTTCAATTCTATCATTTTTTGAGTAAATTAGAGCTATTACTATCTATAGAAAATATTTTTTAAAAATATAATTAAGCAATCTTTTAGATCCCTAATCAACAAAGAAAGTGTTAAATTCATACCTAAAGGAGGTAATATAGAGATAATTACCAATTAATATTTCATGACTCTAAATTGATATAGTCCTACATTTTATTTTTCACATCCCTCATACTTAAAATCTCCTCCCTTAACAAAGTAGAATAAATTAATTTTACTAAAAGCAATAGTATGTGTGACAATGTCATTGATTTCTTCAAGGACATAGAATGTTATCCAAACATTACCTATCAAAGTTAATTTTAAAAATATTTAGGATTATATTTAATAGTCATTCATACTAGACATGTTGAAGTCCATAGGATTTACATATTTTGTTTTTGTTATTGCCTAGAATATTTTTTAAATGCCCGAATTTTTCTTTCCATTGATAACTAGTAATGAAAGGATTTCATCCTCATTATGTTTGGTGGACAAGTTCTCAACTAAACCCTTACCTCTATATTATGGCTACTAAGTATGTTGGGTAGCTATTAGCCTATATAGTCTCTCTCAACCTAATAAGAGAGATTGTTTTCCTAGAGGTTGAGCTCAACTCCTTAATTATCATTTTATTGATGACTACCATGACTCAATTTTATGAATCTATTTTTAGTATTTTAATTTCACCGTGTGATGGAATAATGTGATGATATGACAATAATGACTCATCCTGTATGTTGAGTAGGATAGCATTTGAATGATGTTTAATTTTATGTTCATCTACTATTTTATATAATTATATAAATGATATGATATATTTTCAATTTAAATATATAAATAAAATTAATTATTTTTTGTAACAAACCTAACTACTACTTTTGTGTCTCAATATATGATAGAATTACCCTCAATCAAGATGCCAAAGGGAAGGTATCATCAACAAGAATGACACAAATGTTGGATAGTAACTTGATAGAGAATAGGGACATCATTAATATGCACACACCATAAATTACATATGTATCTTACATTTCATCTTGTGCGTGTTTGACTAATATATTTCAATGATTGAAATTAATGGTTAAATAATGTTAATACTTTTGGTTGAAGCAATTAATATGGTTGCATAATTTGTATTTTGGAACCATCTAAGTTTAGGATGCCTACTTGTCCAATCCTTTGGCATAAAGAGTTAATGACTTATTATATAGAGTTATAATCCAATGTAGGATTTAAGAGATCCTTAAACCATGGTGCAAATATCAATATCTTTACTTTTGGGTAATATTAATTAAACTACAAAATATAAGTGCTTGGAACCTTGTCGATGCACCTTGGTGGCATCATAAAATCTAAGCTTGTATTTAAAATCCAAAAGCACCTTAGTGGCATAAAATCTAAGCTTGTATTTAAAATCCAAAAACATTGTTTTGAAGGCAACAATCCTAAGAGGCCTAAGATTTTAGAGAGGATGGAATGGGTGAAGTTGTAGAAAAGATTTTTACTTAAAGTTGTATCTATGGAATGAGAGAGTAGAAGCTGCCATTAGAACACCCTTGTAAAAAAGAAAGGGAACAAATGGATGTTAAATGGAAAAAAAAAATGTAGTAACATTAAAGGAAATTAAGATCAAGGTCAAGAATGGAGATAAAATACAAATGACAGGCAAAGAACCAATAATTTTGAAGTGCATATAAATTCCCTTTGAAAATTAAAAAACCTGATAGAATTATTTTTTTTTCATTTTTATTTTGGGTGAGATGTGATGGATGGAACACCCAAAAATACCATTAGTTAAAGAACAAATTTTCAGGTGCAGGAGTGCAATTTATCTTTGTAAGTTTCCGAGTCCCAACAAGGACTTTTTCAAACCGTATCTGCCTAAAGAAAGAAAATAAATAATAAGGCCAGAGAGCAATAGCATCTTTGACGTACATATATTTTTACAATAGTGCTGGACGCAAGAATCTGAAATAGTACTCAGACACCACCCCACAAAGCCAATCATGTCGCATCCTCTAATATTAACATCTTTGACTATTGCACGCTAACCGCGTTTGTTCGTTTGATTGGCATGATTAGATGACATTAACCGCGTTTGTTCGTTTGATTGGCATGATTAGATGACATTAACCGCGTTTGTTCGTTTGATTGGCATGATTAGATGACATGACTTGTCGCATCTTCTGATATTAGCGTCTTTGACGTGCAGATATTTTTGCAATAGCATCTTTGACGTACAGTTTTATTTTACCGTAGTGCCATCACCGACTATACAGACGGGGCCATCACAACAGATGTTGCTATCACTGACTTCACATAGACGGGGCGGTGGAGTTCACGACAGGAGGGGCCATCACAGGAGACACCACCACTGTCTTTGTACGAAGTCACAGCTGAATATTTTCCTATGATATTAGCATCTTTGACGTACAGTTATTTTTCAATAGTGCTCGACATTTATGTATCGACATACTATAATAGTTATTATTATTATTTTTTAACATAGTTTTTAATTAATTTGTTTAGCTTTTCAACCTATGAGGTATTGTAAATTTCAAATCACAAAGTATGTTTGTAGAGAAATTAAGTTTTTGCATTTGATTTGTTTTCGATTAGAAAAGGTTCTTTAACTAAAATTAATTAAGGTATAATTTTTTTTAAATATAGAAATAATCTTATGTACACAAGGATATGAGAGGGCAACGGATATTTATAGATTAATTTTTTTTTTTTTTTTTGTTACATAGGAGAGTTGGCTACAGCCACTCGCAACGCAGGGTTTAAATCACAGGGGCCACCAAACCTATCTGTCTCATTAATTGTTGACCTGGCGTGAGATGGGGACTATCGGTCGCTCGGGATTCATACCATCGTCGGTCTGGCGTACACTCAAAGAATTCAGAGCAGACTACTTTCTTTGCAAACTAGCACCACCAAGTTTGAACCTAGGTCTCAACAACTGCCCATCCAGACTAGCACTTACCAATCCTCCTAGTCCATGGGGCTTCTAGATTACAACTTTTAAATATAGTTTATATATTATATTAATCATTTTGCATGTTAATATTATTTTAAAAAAATTGGTATGATGGTAATCTATATTTTTTTATGTTTGTTTAATTTATATATTTTTTATTAATATAATAAAAAAAGTAATGCTATATTATTGATAAATTACAAAAATAATTTATAAAGGAAGGAAAGATGTGAGCAAGAAATAAGCTTAGCTTTTTCTTATTTCGTATGTTTGGACAACTAGAAAAATCAAAAAATTATTATGAGAAAAATCTAGTAAGATGAAAAAATTCATTTAGAAAAGTCCTAACTAAAAGTAAGAGTGTTGTAGCTAAATAAGGAATGTCTTAGTCGGAAACAAGAGAAAAAATAAATATATGATACTCTCTATCTTGGCAATAGATGTTACCCTAAAAGTCATTGTCAAGGATGAGATGATAGAGCACTATAAAATCAATGCCTTAGTTAAAAGTATGATCACCTTATTTAGGGACAATAGGAAGAATAAATCTATGGTGACAACAAATGTTACACCAAAATTGATTATCAAAGATGAGATAACAGAGTATGATACAACAATTCTTAAATACAAAGGGTTAATATGTAAATTCCATAGATATTAGTTAATTTTTTCAAAGATTTAAAAGTGGATTAAATGGAACTAGGAATTGAATTTACATTACTCTATGAATTTTCTTTTACAATATTTTTTTCCTTTTCATTTTCTTTGGTTCAAAAATCAAAGATAAATAATGGATGTGATCCATGTTTTAAGAGGAAAGCCTATATTTAAGATAATGGAGTAAGATTTTTATTTATTTATGGATATGGAAATTATTAAAAGGTTTTAAGTGTAGGTTAGTATTTTTTGATTTATATATCAACTTATGACTAAGGAGGTTTTGAAGAATATTGGTAATATTTTAAAGGAATTCATCTAGGAGGGACTAACTACTAAGGAGCAAAAATATGTTGTGTATATTGGGATACATATTTCCATGAATATTTCAAAATCTTTATTAAGATTAAATTTAAATCAAGAAAATAGGATCAACTAGTAGATTATAAAAAAAATCACTATGATTCACAAGTTTTATGAGACTAGCCACATGAGAAGAGATTGCAAAGAAAAAATCATATAGGAGATGAAATTTTTTTATCATGAAATAAACTATAATATCAATCAAGAAGATCACATTATAGGAGAAGTTGGATCAAGGATTTTCCACTCTCAAAAAAGTGGAAAAGAAATCCCCCTACATCATCAAATGATAAGGATAATTACTATTCACTTAGATCAACCATTAAAAGAAAACTAGGAAGGATATAAGGACTGAGGAATTATAATATGTATGTTCAAATTCAAAAGGAATTAAATATACAAAGGAATATGTGGAGGCAAATTTTAAAACAAAGAAGCTAGAATATTTCTAGTTTAACCTAGGGATGAATGCATTATGTTATGACTCACTTTAATATCATGGTTTTTTTCTGGAAAACATGCAAAAAAGACCTTTATATAAAGGTTTTTTGGTGTTCCCAAAGCAAAATCTAGGCCCTTGCTCATACCTAATTTTGCATTAAAAAATCTTTCATATGAAACATTTTTTTTTACTTGTCTACTGATGTGATGGTCATTATGGAAGAGGGTAGTAGCGAGAAAAGGTTCTTCATGCCAAGAAAACTTTGCATGAAGGTTCATTCATAAGGAAAAAACTTCATGCACAAAATGGCCACATAGGGCACAAACAATCACATACTTCATTGTTAAGACAACAACATTTGGTCATAGATAAGAATAGAAAAATCCCCTCGTACAAATGGGAAAATAATCCTCCAAACCCTCACTAATCCATACACAATGATTCCAAGACCATCCACATTAGCATCCACATCAACATCCTATTTGCATGCTATGTACCAAATTTAGGGAAAAAGTTTTCTTTTAAGAATATTTGTTTTATTAAGTTTTTTCTTTTTTCAAAAAGGTAATTTTTTCTCCAAAAAGGTGGGGGGATTAGTGTTTGTTCAAAAATGCTGGTGGAGGGGGGTTTTGTAAAAAAAAAGGACATATATTGGTTTGAAGGATTATACTTTTTTGAAAGAAGGTTATAAAAGTGTTATATATGTGTGTGTGTGTGTGTGTTATGTGAATATAAAATTTTTAATGCAAACATTTAATCATGAAGTGGATTGCATTGTAAGAAAAGCTAGAAGAAATATCACAAATTATACAAACCAAAAGAAACCCTATAATGTATGAAAACCTGACATTAGTCCTAACATTATTATAAAATTGTTAAAAATTTAAATCAATTCAACCCTCTCCAACAAAACATATACCACATTGTGAGAAATAAAATTATGGATAATACACTATTGAATTTTGAGGATATTGATGAGTTTTTCTCCTTAGTCCATTTTGGTAGAGGATTGACCATGTTCTACACACTAAAAAAAAATTAATGTTATACTATGACTAGTGTGTACACCCATATATGGTTATTATGATTTATCTGTAGTTTATTGTGCATAATAAAAACTACCTAATAATGATGAGATCCCATGATATTTTTACTTGAAGCTTCATTATGAGTTACATTATAATATTCAAATTGACTATACATCAACAATATATTATGAAGGGGCGGGGTTTAGGCCATACATCGGACCATACAAATTCTAGGATAATAGTTCTTAGAGATGATGAGTGACCTAGGGATTTATTTGAGGAGAAGCCAATGGGCTTAATAATACCTAAACCAATTGGATGTTTAATAGTGAAGGATATGGTCAATAAGATACATTTATCATTTTTGTATCATATAAATCATATCAAAGGACCTCTTCAAGAGTTACACTAGTTATAGCAGGCCATCTATAGTTACATGACTACTAATTTTGTTTCTTATGAATCAACCCTCTCTAAGATTTCTTATGAGGTATTATATTCAACCTCAAGATTATTAGAGGAGCATATCAACATACATTTCTTTTAAAGGGATCAACTTGCCCATCTTGCTCACACACTCTTGAGGGATTTATAACATGTTAGTTATATTGTATATTTATCACATGGAGTGTGAAGAACACAAGTTTATACTGAGAAGAGGGGGTGAACAGTATGAGATAAAACTTTTTATTTTTCTTTCCAAAGAAGTATTACCCAATATTATCAATTGCAATAATGAAACAATGCACAAATCATCACACACATAAGATACACAGATTTAATGTGGTTCACCCAATGTGGGCTACATCCATGGAGAAAATATTTCTTATAATTTTTCTCAACAAATATCTTGGGAATCAATTCCATATTACAATGTTTATGGGCACCAACCCAAAGGAGACACTAATCCCCTATGCTCAAGTTCATGGACCTATATCCATAGGAGACACCAATCCCCTCTACTCTAGTTTGTGGACCTCTATCCATAGGAGACCCCAATGCCCTTTGCTCTAGTTTGTGGACCTTTATCCACAGGAGACCTTAATCTCCTATGCTTTGGTTTGTGGAACTCTATCCACAGGAGACCTCAATCCCCTTTGCTTTGGTTTGTGGACCTCTATCCATAGGAGACCTCAATCCCATTTGCTCTAATATACTCCAAACCTTTACATAAGGCTTGATCAAACCTACTCCAAGCCTACACAAGGCTTGATAAATTATGCTCCAAAACCTGATATCAACTCTACTCAAATTTACTCCAAGCCTACACACAAGGCTTGCTCAAATCTGCTCACAAATCTGCTCAACTATGCTCCAAGACTACACACAAGGCTTACTCAAATCTGCTCCAAAACCTGCTCACAACTATTCACAAATTTACTCCAAGACTACACATAAGGTTTGCTCAAATCAGCTCCAAAACTTGCTCTTAAATTTGCTCAAATATTCTTCAAGCCTACACACAAGGCTTTCTAAAATTTGTTCCAAAACCTACTCACAACTCTGCTCAAATCTGCTCCAAGCCTACACACAAGGCTTACTCAAATCTACTCCAAGCCTGCACATAAGGCTTTCTCAAATCTACTCCACAACCTGCTATCAACTTGCTCAAATCTGCTCCAAGCCTACAAACAAGGCTTTCTAAAATTTTCTCCAAAAATTTCTCATAACTCTACTCAAATATGTTCCAAGACTACACACAAGGCTTGCTCAAATCTGCTCCAAAACCTGCTCTCAACTCTGCTCAAAGATCCTCCTTAACCTGCTCATAAAACCTACTCAACTCTATTCCAAACCTTGTATACAAAAATTGTTTATCTATCTTGCATAATGATGTCATCAAGTACTTTATCTATTCTTCAAAAAGTAGATTAGACATATTCTACCCAGAATTTGTTTTACCTCTTGAACATATAAAGAATGATATGCACTAACAAATGCTCAATATGTTCTTCACATTCATTAAGTCTGTCACTTTCACATGTCTCACATGCACTTGATAACTGGCCTGGTATTTGCTAATTTGCAATTTCACTTCAAAAACAATCACAATACACAAGTCCTTCTCATCTACTCACAAAATCAATCATGAACAATGCATAAGTTTGTCCTTTTTATATACTCCCAAAGTCAATCATGATGATGCACAAATTGGCTTCACAAATCTGATCTATAACTCTTGCATTTTCATTTCCAATATCACTCAAAACCAATGCATAGATTTGCTTTACAATATTGGTCTATAACCCTTGCAAGTTCATTTTCAAATTCATTCAACAATAATGCACAACTTGTTCTCAAACCCTAGCACATATATTTCCAATTTCTATCAAAGCAATGCACACTCAATCAATCCTTATTTCTCCAAACATATGACAACTCAACCACCTTAAGAAGGAATTAAATCACCATACCTCTAAAACTGCCTTGATGATGATGTATCTTCAAAACATGCTTCAAGATAATTTCCCTTTCTTGTCCCACTTCAAAACTGGTTAGCAAATTTTTTTTCCAAATCATCCACATTAAAAACCCTTAGAAAAAGATGTGCACTTAAGACTTGAAAATAATACTTTATAACTCCAAATATTTTCATAAGAAACAAAACTATAATTTTCAATACACCCCAATATACCTTATAACACCCAATAACCCAATGTGAAAAATGATAATTTTAATTCAACCTTATACACCTTATATCTCCTAATTTCACAAATAAATTTAACTTTATAATGCCCACACACAATATATGAAATGCAATCTTCAATTACACACAGTATACCTTATGAATCCAAACACTATGCAAAATACAATTAATTTTAGCACACCTTATAACTCCCTAACAAAATTAAATATGATGCATACCTTATAACTCCTAAAATTTATTTAATAAAAATATTTTTTCCCTTACCAACATAGTCATCGTGAATCGAACTTGTGAGCTCCTACACACCTACGCACTAGTGCAAGCTAGGTTGTCGTTCGAGCTAGCCACCCGAACAAAAACGAAGTGCACAATATCTATTTTAAGGTGTCATCGTGACTTTTTTCTGACAAAAAAACCTTAGAAAAATAGTGTCACCATGAATCGACCCCGAGACCTCCTATCCACCTATGCCTTAGTGCAGGCTAGCCTGCCGCCTGGGCTAGCCACCTAGTTGGGATCACGAATGTGCTCACTTCTATTTATCTTCAATTTTTGCCTCTTCCTCAAACGACGTGTGCGCTCCTCCTTTCTCCTTATTTTACCCTCTGCCAACTTGTGCGAACAAAATTTTATTGGCACTTATACACTTTAGTCTCCCATTTAAAAGTGAAATATTTTTCCCTTTTAAATATGCAAATCGATTTCACATGGAGATGTCGGCACAATATTTGATTTTCACCTTTTTGAATTTATATTGGCACCCTTTTTAAATTCAAATTTATTTGTATTATAATATTTAAACCTTAGGTTTTAAATATTATAATATATTACTTTTAAACCTTTGTCCAATGCCTTAAAAAAAATTGTCTTTCTTTTAAACCTTTTGTCCTTCTCTTTATAAACCTTTTTCCTCAAGCCTCTTGAACCTTTATAAAATCTCTTTATAATATTTAAATATTATAATCCTTAAACATGTTTACCTTGCTTTCCATTGTCCAACCTTGTAAACTCATCATTCTTGAAGAATATTTCTGCCTTGAATACCATGCTCTCTTTGACATCAATGACAACTCAATATTTCCAACAATCTCCCCCTTTGTCATTGATGGCAACCCTTAAAAAATATTTTTTTAGTGCAATTGGATTCCAATACTACTCCCCCTGAGAAGTTGCTCCCCCTCACTGAATTCTCTCCCCCTTTGACATCAATGGCAAATGGCTCCTTGGGGCTAAAAATAAGATATTTTAGCATAGCCCCTCACCACCTCCTTTTATTAATTATGGGATGGGAGTAAAGCTACTTCCAACTTACAATGCTCTTCTTCTTTTTCAATATTTTTCCAAACTTTTGAAGTCATACCTCTTTGAACATTTTGACTATCCTTCTTCTTGCTTGTCTTTGGAAGTTCCAAAAATTTTGTTCTACACCACTTTGCTTTATGCCCAAAATTATTGCAATTGTAACACATGATGTTGTAGTCCTTGAAAGGTGCAAATGATCTAAAATTTCTCTTGGTGAAACCATAATCATTCTTACCATGAACCTTGCAATGTATAGCTTTATGACCAAAATGATTACATGAGAAACAATAACCTTGGAAGAAGTATTCATCTTGCCTTGGAGGATATGGTCGCATGATTATTCCTTTTCTCTTTCTGTGTTGGTCCCTGTTCCTTGATGGTGCCTTGTTTTCTTTCTCATTGATGTTTCCACTTCTCAATCCATTAGTACAGGTCTTGGATTCTTCTTCAAATACCTTCTTTGATGCTTCTATTTATTTTGAGCTTGACTCCTCTTTTTGTACTTTTTGACCTTCCTCAAAGCCAAGTCCAATATTCATGAATGGATATCTCTTTGTTTTGATAATATCATCCAAATATTTTGAGCTTTTCCTAAGTTGATATATCTTACTATTAAATTTTTCAAGTTCCTTCCTTAGAATGTCAGCTTCATGTTCTAGTCTTTCACATTCTAGCTCTTTTGCCTTTAGTTGTTCAACCATACCTTACTCATATTTCCTTGCCTCTTTAACCTAACTTTAAGTCGTGAGATCTTTTAGAAGCTTTTCCTTTTTTTCCCCCCCCTCTTCTCTTTCACCCTTATTTTAAATTCTTTTTTTTAACTTTTCAACCTCAAAAAACATTTTCCCTTTATATATAAATTTCTTTTTTTTTTTTTTTTTTAAATTTTTTTCTTCTTCTTCAATAATAGGTGCATCTTATTTTTCTTCTATGGCCAAAAATAGAATTTCTTCTTCCTCACTATCAGAGAGACTTTCATCACTGTCACTGGAAGCATTGCTTGCTTCTTCAACATAAAATCTTTTCTTGTGCCTTTGAAATATCTTCTTCTCATGCTTGTTTTGACCATACCTATTTTTCTTTTCATGATAAAATTTTCTTTCTTTATTTTTCTCATATTCCTTTTCTTCTTCACTACTACTATATCCATTTTGTGGATAATTAGTTGCATAGTGACCAATGTTACCACAACTAAAGCATTTCACAGTCTGCATATTTTTGTGTTTTCTTGGACCCTTCTTATTTCTTATCACAAAGTTAGCCTCTTCTTCACTGCTTGATTCATCACTTGATTCTATTTATTTATCCTTTGCCTTATTTGAAGCTTTGAATGCTACCTCTCATTTGGATATTTATTCTTTTTCTATCCTCATCTCATAGGCTATGAGTATTCCATGTAGCTCATCCATGCTCAAAGTTTTGAGATCCTTCATCTCTTCTATTGCTGAAACCTTTGCATCATACCTCATAGGGAGTGACCTTAATATTTTTTGAACAATAGTAGATTCCTCAATCTTTTCTTCAAGTCCACGAATAGTGTTGACCACCTCATCAACATGAAGTAGATACCTAGCAATATTTTCCTCATATTTCATCTTCAATTCTTCAAACTTCCTCCTGTGTGTTTGAAGCTTTGCCATTTTAACTTTGTCATCTCCTTCATATGTATTTTATAACTTATCCCATATTTCTTTTGTTGAAGTGCATTGCATGACCTTTACAAATTATGATTCACATAAACCACTCAAGATTGCATTCATTGCCTTGGCATTACTTTCATATGGTTTCTTACCACTTGCATATGTGGGAGGAGTTGTAGGTGGTGTGAACCCATCCTCAACTGATTGCCATGTATCATATCCCTATGCCATAAAAAATGTCTTCATCCTTATGCTCCAGAAAGCATAGTTAGTCCCATAAAAAAATGGTGTCCTATTTGATGAAAACCCTTCTTTATGTGCCATTTGTGTTCCTGTAAGATCCACCTTCAAGCTGTTAGGATTTCATGAAGGAACCCGCTATGATACCAATTGAATAACACAACCTTATATTGAGAGGGGGGTCTACAATATAAGATAAAACTTTTTACTTTTCTTTCCAAAGTAGTATTACCCAATATTATCAATTGCAATAATAAAAAATGCACAGATAATAACACACATAAGAGACACAGATTTAACGTGGTTCACCCAATGTGGGCTACATCCACGGAGAAAATATTTCTTATAAATTTTCTCAACAAATCTCTTGGAAAAAAATTCCTTATTACAATATTTATGGGCACCAACCCAAAGGAGACACCAATACCCTATACTCAAGTTCATGGACCTCTATCCACAAGAGACACCAATCCCATCTGCTCTAGTTTGTGGACCTCTATCCATAGGAGACCTCAATCCCATTTAATCTAGTTTATGGACCTCTATCCATAGGATACCTCAATCTCCTCTGCTCTAATTTGTGCACCTTTATCCATAGGAGATCCCAATCCCCTCTCATCTGCTTTGTGGACATGTATCCACAAGAGACCTCAATCTCCTGTACTCTAATCTGATCCAAAATTTTATACAAGGCTTTCTCAAACCTGCTCCAAGCCTACACAAGGCTTGATCAAATATACTCCAAAACTTGCTCTCAACTTTGCTCAAATCTTCTCCAAGACTACACATAAGTCTTGCTCAAATCTACTCCAAAACCTACTCACAACTCTGCTCAAATATACTCCAAGACTACACACAAGGCTTGCTCAAATTTACTCCAAAACTTGTTCATAACTCTGCTCAAATTTTCTCCAAGCCTACACACAAGGCTTGCTCAAATCAGCTCCAAAACCTACTCTTAACTTTGCTCAAATATTCTCCAAGCCTACACACAAGGCTTTCTTAAATCTGTTCCAAAACCTGCTCACAACTCTGCTCAAATCTACTCCAATCCTACACACAAGGCTTGCTCAAATCTTCTCCAAGCCTACACACAAGGCTTGCTAAAATCTGCTCCAAAACCTACTCTCAACTTGCCCAGAATTCATTTTAGCTCTTGAACATATAGAGAATGATATGCACTAACAAATGCTCAATATGTTCTTCACATTCATTAAGTTTGTTGCTTTCACATGTCTCACATTTATTACATTTTAAAGGTAGCTCTAGTATAGCACTTGATAACTGACATAGTATTTACTAATTTGCAACTTCACTTTAGAACCAATCACAATACACAAGTCCTTCTCATCTACTCACGAAATCAATCATGAACAATGCACAAGTCTGTCCTTTTTATATACTTCCAAATTCAATCATGATGATGCACAAATTGGCTTCACAAATCTGATCTATAACTCTTGCATTTTCATTTCCAATATCACTCAAAACCAATGCATAGATTTGCTTTACAATATTGGTCTATAACCCTTGCAAGTTTATTTTCAAATTCATTCAACAATAATGCACAACTTGTTCTCAAAACCTAGCACATATATTTGCAATCTCTATCAAAGCAATGCACACTCAATCAATCCTTATTTCTCCAAACATATGATAACTCAACCACCTTAAGAAGGAATTAAATCACCATACCTCTAAAACTACCTTGATGATGATGTACCTTCAAAACCTGCTTCAAAATAATTTCCCTTTCTTGTCCCACTTCAAAAATTGGTTAGTAAATTTCTTTTTCAAATCATCCACATTAAAAACCCTTCTCAAAATATGTACACTTAAGACTTGAAAATAATACTTTATAACTCCAAAGCTTTTCATAAGAAACAAAACTATAATTTTCAATACACCCCAATATACCTTATAACACCCAATAACCCAATGTGAAAAATGATAATTTTAATTCAACCTTATACACCTTATATCTCCTACTTTCACAAATAAATTTAACTTTATAATGCCCACACACAATATCTGAAATGTAATCTTCAATTACACACAATATACCTTATGACTCCAAACACTATGCAAAATACAGTTAATTCCAGCACACCTTATAACTCCCTAACAAAATTATTTAATAAAAATATTTTTTCCCTTACCAACATAGTCGTCGTGAATTGAACTTGTGACCTCCTGTACGCCTACGCCCTAGCACAAGCTAGGCTACCGTTCGAGCTAGCCGCTCCAACGAAAAACAAAGTGCATGATATATATTTTAAGGTGTCACCACGACTTTTTTCTGACCAAAAAACCTTAGCAAAAATGGTTCCACTGTGAATCAACCCTGAGACCTCCTGTCCGCCTATGCCTTAGTGCAGGCTAGCCTACCGCTTGAGCTAGCCACCCAGTTGGGATCACTAATATGTTTACTTATATTTATCTTCAATTTATGCATGTTATTCAAATGATGTGCGTGCTCCTCCTTTCTCCTTCTTCTACCCTCTACCAACTTGTGTGAACGAAATTTTATTGGCCCCTATACACTTTATTCTCCCATTTAAAAGTGAAATATTTTTCCCTTTTAAATATGTAAATTGATTTCACATGGAGACGTCGGTGCAATATTTGATTTTCACCTTTTTGAATTTATATTGGTGCCCTTTTTAAATTCAAATTTATTTTTATTATAATATTTAAACCTTAGTTTTTAAATATTATAATATGTTACCTTTTAGTCTTTGTCCAATGCCTTCAAAAACATATATTTCTTTGAAAATTTTTATCCTTCTCTTTATAAACCTTTGTCCTTGAGCCTCTTGAACCTTTGTAAACTCTCTTTATAATATTTAAATATTATAATCCTTAAACATGTGTGCCTTGCTTTCCATTGTCCAACCTTTTAAACCCATCATTCTTGAAGAATTTTTTTGCTTTGAATACCATGCTTCTTTGACATAAATAACAACTCAATATTTCCAATAGAGTGCCTATGAATGATGTGGTTAGTACATGGACCACCAATGTGATAACCAAAATGTATTATTCTCCAATGGATGTATATAAGTATAATGTTACTTCTCTATACAAGGTTGGGAAGTCATCATCCCATCCTTAGCATACCCATGTTCATGTAGACAGTCATGAATGAACACATCAATGTTTGACATGAGGGAATATTAATTTTGAGATCACTACCATGGTCTTGATGGGGATTGGATACTAATATTAATATTATTGACCATACAAATTATGGGGACAGATATGTTGATTTTTTGACATCCACTAAGGATATGCTTCAACTTAAGAATGATGTTAAAATTTTACAGATAGAGGTTAATGCCAATATAATTTATAAGTATCTAGCTTCTATTGAGCCTCATATTACCTTGCGCCACCTCTTATATATAGGATAAATGAGGATGACATGAAAGAGGTGGACACATAGAAAAGGTTCACCCACAACATAATGAAACTAAGAGCTCACCAAATCTTCAACTCTTACTTGATAAATTAATTATTTATTTAATAATTTAAATTTTATTTTAAAAATTAAACCTCTAATCCTCTACATGTATATAAATATTTATATTAAATTATATATTTATTTTACATGTGTATTTTTTGGAGATATTACAATCAAATGGAGCTTAGTATCCACTAACTTCATACCTTGAACATGCATAAGATGTTGACTTTAATAGAAAAGTATCTCATGAAAATCATGATACTTTATCTACTCATTCTCCTTTTTATGGTCATGATTTAACGGAGGAACAATGAGGTGGTTTTAATCCTATAATTGTCTATGTTTTAAGTCCTATGGGATATCACATATGAGGCAAGTCGATATGGATCCAACCTGTAGATATGCTATACAAGTAAAAATTATATTACCATTCAAAACTTTATGCATGTTGTAATTTAATTTATTTTTTACTTTATTATTTTTTAAATTTAATATAAAATGTTATGAATATAGTTGGATAACATGATGAAGGCTAGAAACATGACATGTGCTTCTCCTATCGACTTTAATAATGTTTAATTTAGATTTACATACATGTAGCTACCTACTTCAGTTAATTTTTAGGATTAATCTAATTATTTTTGTCTACATGCATGTAGGTATGTAAGGTCATAGAGATCCATACATCATCATAGGCTTCAACCATGCAATTATCCATATCCATAGAAGTAAGACATGTTTGAACTTTATTTTTTTGATAATTTTGTAATTTATGTCTTTTAATCTCTTTAATATCATTACTATTTTTATAGACATGCATGTAGGTAGATTAGGTTATGATGATTGATACATTATCTTAGGCTCTCACTATACAATTGTTAATATTTATACTAGAAAGACATGTTTGAACTTTATTTTTTTGACTTGAGCTTATTGAATTTTGTAACTTATAATGGTTTTTAATTTAACTAATATTTTTTATGTTAGATTACATTATAAATTAATATATGTGTATGTATTATATAGGTATCTTTTAAGCAATCTCCATATACCTAGTTGTACTAGATTTATACTTTTGTTTTGTACACATGACATTGTAGACTTGTCCCTAAACATGATCATGATGTATTTAGATTATTTTTGGTATTTTTAAGTATCAATTTTAGTTTTAAATGTAATGTTTACATTTTAGATATGAAGTGTCATACTTTATAGTATATGCTATTTTATATTCATGTATATTTTATTTACAGTTTTTATATTCATAAACTATCCAATTGAGTCCATTATTTATGATTATTATACGAGATTTTATTTATTATTTTAGAATTTAGATATTTAAATTACTTGAATGTGTAATTTATTCTACAAAATTAAACTTTTTTTTGTTTGTGGAAAACATCCCAGAAGGGATACCACTTTTGGGTAAGACCCAAGGAGGCAAGGGTATCTCTTCCGCCAAAAATGCTATTTTATTTAGAGTTTTTATATTCATAAACTATCCAATTGAGTCCATTATTTATGATTATTATACAAGATTTTATTTATTATTTTAGGATTTAGATATTTAACTTACTTGAATGTGTAATTTATTCTACAAAATTAACCTTTTTTTTTGTTTGTGGAAAACATCCTAGAAGGGATACCACTTTTGGGTAAGACCCAAGGAGGCAAGGGTATCTCTTCCACCAAAAATGCTATTTTATTTATATTTTTTATATTCATAAACTATCCAATTGAGTCCATTATTTATGATTATTATACAATATTTTATTTATTATTTTAGGATTTAGATATTTAACTTACTTGAATGTGTAATTTATTCTACAAAATTAAAAAAAAATTTTGTTTGTGGAAAACATCCTAGAAGGGATACCACTTTTAGGTAAGACCCAAGGAGGCAAGGGTATCTCTTTCGCCAAAAATACCCAGTGCTCGCACCTAGCCTACCACCTTTGACACACGCAAGGAGTATGCTTGAAACAACAAAAAAAGAGAACACACAACCAGACAAAAATCTAAAATAAATAAAACATACTCCTTGAGTGCGTCGAAAAGAAAAAACATAAAGACACACAAAAAAAAAACACAAACTACACAGAACAAACACACAAACAACATAGCAAAACACAATAAAATAAAACACACAAAATAAACAAAAAAATAAATAAAATAAAATTTTAAAAAATAAAATAATAAAAAATGACAAAAATAAACAACACCAAAACATGAAACACATAGAAAAACCACAAACACAACATAACAAAACACTACCATAACAAAAACAACAAAAAGAAACAAATACACCTCAAACCAAAAAACCATAGAACACGAAACACACAAAAAAAACCCAAAAACAACAAAACAAAACAAATCCAAAATAGAAACAACAAAAAGAATAAAATACATGATAAATGAAATTAAAAAAATAAATGCAACAAAAACCAAGCACAAAGGATCTATAGACAAAACAAACAGAATACGATAACACTAAAAATAAAAACAAGCTTAACAAATTACCAAAAATATCATAAATTGCTTAGAAAAATAGCCAAAGCTTCCAACATTGCCATAAAGAGACTTACTATAAACCTTAGGATTATGGTATCCTTATCGTTTTATTCATATATTGCTTCATTCCAGTTAGGACTATAGGTTGGTTACTTGTTACCATGATACTACTATTGGAATTTGTATGGTCTTTTTGAGGATCCGTTTTGTTTGTAATTTGAATCTGCCCTTTTATTTTGCACTTGGGTTGGTTTTCTACATTGTAATTTTTTCTTTTATTGTTATTTCTCAGCATCAAGGCAAGCTCTTTTAATGATTTATCATCATGAAATCCTTCTTGGTCCCTCTCTTCATCAAATTGTGTCTCCATAATAATTGTTTCTATTTTACCATCCTCATCATCTGCTTGCTCATCCGTGGAGAGAATTTCAAAGGTGTTAGGTGAAATTATTGTTTTCTCTTTTGTTGCTATTTTTTCTTTGTATTTTTTTGTTTAGGGATTTGAAACCCTACCAAGTCCCCATCCTCTTTCTCTTTGTTAGGGACCTTATGTGGACAATCCTTGGCTAGATGGCCATATTTATGACAAATTATGCATATAAATGGAATATTTTCATAACCTACTACTTGCTCCCATATTTCTTCCCCATATTGTAAAGTAATCTTCTTTGGAAGGGGTTTGTCAAAATCAATCAAAACACAAATCCTTGCATAAATCATATGCTCTAAGTGTTGCATACTATCAAAAGTCATCATGTAAACTCCTAAAGAATTTCCAATTGTTGTGAATATATTTGGATGCCAGTATTCTATCGAAAGACCAAATAAACAGACCCAAACAGGGGCAATTGATGGCATCTCTTCCTCAACTTTGAAATTGGTATGCCAAGGCTTCATGAAGAGCCCTGACCTACCAAAAAACCATGGCCCCCCTTGATGAATGTTCTCCCTATATTCTTCATTCATAAAAGAAATAAGAAAGTAGCCATTAGGGTAAGTAAAAATTTGGAACTTACCTTTAGTGCTCCAATTTTTGGCAACCCATTGCTTGAAGGTAGCAAGAGTTGGTCAAAATCCCATGAATAAAAAAATTAGGCTTTTCCTCTCAATCACATCTATTCCTTCCTAGACATTTGTTATTTCCAACTTCACTAATGGGGATCCATTAGTTGCTTTCATGCAACCCATATCTGTTTTTCTTGAATTGATCTTTGGCATCCTCAATGGTTTCCTTAGAAATCATTGATTGTGTTCCCATCCTATTAGAGGTGGTCCTCCACAAATTGTTTCTTTAAAATTAATTTTTGTGTCATTGCATGCATCTTTGTTGAAACCCTCCATATAGAATCAAATAAACTCTACTTTAATGCAAACAAACCCTAATCCCCTAGAATTTAAATATGCAAATGAACATAGAAAATGTATTATCAAGAATCAAAACAAAACTGAAGCTACAAGTCACCCAAGTGTTGTAGGTGAGTTGGAGAGGAGAGGAAAATTGTCCAAGGGAGGTACCTGGTTCAAATATCCACCCTACCAAAAATTTGAATTGGGTATCCAAAATCCAATTGATAATGTTGGTGCGGGCAGGGTCGGGTGCGACTTCCGATGACTTTGATGGTGTAGAACCCCCTGTTCATGGTCTCTCAAACCAAGGCAGCCCCACAAGGGGTTTTTTGTTTAAAAAAAACTGAAGCTATAGGTTCCATTAAGAATGGAATATTTTCTTTAGACACAATGGAATTTTTTCAATAAATCATTGAGCATATTTTGTCTCAAGATCAAATTAATAATGAATTATTTGATGTTTCAAAAATATAGGAAACAAGAATATGGATTAGACATGGTCTAAGATTACCTTGCAAAGATTAAAAATAGAGGCAATGAATGAAAATAAAATTGAAGACAAAGAAGAATTTAGAGTAGCAAAAGATCATGCACAATGCAAAGTTACCTCATGAATATTGATGACTAAAGTCTTTAATAACAAAATAATGTAATACATGGGGGTGTTGGAGAATATTATAAAATTTGTTACATGCAAATGTACCCCCATGGTACCTTTTATAGTACAAATGTAAATATGCAATAGATTAGGGTTTGTGTCTATATTTTAGAAGAGTGATTTATATTTCATTTTTATGTAAGTGTCTATGTGTGGGATATGCATAAGTGTCATGCATATTAGTGTGAAAGTGTGTAATGAGAGAAAATACACAAGTTTCATGTATGTAAGTATGCAAATATGTAATGTGAGGATGTGCACAAGTGTCATGTATTAGGAATGCATGTAGGAGATTAATTTCTATGTAGAAGTGTGGATGTGTTATGGAGTTAAGTGTGCATGTAAGTAGAGAGTGAAGAGTATTGTATACAAGTGGTAATATGAGAAGCCAAAGGACATGAGAGTCTTGTATTATGTAAATAATAGGAAAGGTTGCAACTCCTGGATATGTGAGGAGTGTAATAGTCAAGTATTTAAGAGTCATATTTCTATGTCTATATTATGGAGATAAAGCTCCAAATAATGTATTAAGAAAACGATCAATAAATGATCACCATAGCAAGCATTTATAATATTGAAGCTTGTATACAAAATTTTAAGCAATTTTATTGTTAGCATATTTCATGTTATCACATGAGTGTTTTTGGTCATTTACAAACATATTTGAAGTTATAGTGAATGTTATTATAATTATATTGGCCAATATATATTTTTATTGATCTCATATTTAGTTCTACTCTTGATTAATTATATTTGGATCTAAGATATTGTGGCTTGATTATAATAGGACTTGAAATGGTTTATCTTAAAATCCAACATGAGATATTAATAAGTAGGATAAATCCCTCCAAAAATCCATGCATGATTTTAAAAATTTTAATTCAAAATTTGCTCGAGCTAGTCGACATCAATGATTTGAAAGCTTTGGAGATCTATAGTTGGATGTTACTTCAGAAAGTCTCCTTGATTATACATCCATGATCACTCATCACTAATGCCTTGGATCATGGATTTCCCCTTGGATTGTCCTCTCTATTATCACTTTAATGCTTTAGTTATCACCTAGGGAACTACATTTGGTTGTGTGGTACTAATTTTAGGACTGAATCATCATCCTTCCCTTGCATCTAGTCACTTTGGGTTAGTCCAATGGTTTTGATGGTTGACGTCTAGCTTACCCATGCTCTTGGTAGTTCCTTTGAAGAAGATGTCATTTAATGCACCCTAAAGAGGCCATAAATATCACCTTTTGTATTTTCCTCCTTTTGGGGACTCCTCTTCCACTAAGTACCACAAGGAGACCTCTAGGGAGGCATAAAGTCTAAATATCTAGAGACGGCATGACAACTATAAACTTTTCAAATTTTCCTATCCTTCCCTAGAATTTAGGTATGAAGTACCCATAGGAGAAGGGGGAATATTTACTTATTGCCTCTCCACTCGAATTCCTCAAACCTTCCTTCCTCTCAGTTAAGGAAAGGGGCTTAGTCCTCAAAATTTACTAGTGGTATCAATTTGGAATGACACTTGGGACTAAGGGACCTCCTTGGTCGAGGAAGAGGACTGGTGTTAGGGTCTATGCTCTCTAGAAGGGATAAAAGGCCATGAACACTAGTCAAAGCAAGGCCTTGCTACAAGTGGTTCCCCTTTTTCTTCAACCAAAATCGCTTAGGGGTTTTAAGTATTATAGGGACCTACTTTAGCCGCCATAAAAAAAGACCATTGAACCATTCACAAATTTTAGTCTAATGGTTGGGCTAAGGTTTGTGGTGAAGGAAGCTTTAGCCTCAATATTAGTAAATAATGGTTGTTCCTCCTTGGTTGAATTTTGGATAATCTTCTAGATTTAGTTATTTCATAGGTAGAAGGAGGATTGATCCCTTCATTTCAGCTTCATTAGGGTCTCTTGATCAAAATTACCTTTAGAGATAGGATTTACCCACTATAATGTATCTTCACTAAAGTTTTGGTGACTCATAGAGGAACTCCTACTAGCAAGAGTTAAGAAACCCAAAACAAGTGTCTGATCCATAGTTTCTTGAAGAGGGAAGACATTGGAGATAACTTTGTTCAAAAATTTGTAGAGTCTAGGGTTGAGATACACATATGATTTATAGGCCATGTTTCTCATATGACTCTTGAGGCTTGCTCTCATCATGATGATATATGGTTTTGCAAAGACTCATTCCATCATACCTACAATTTACGAATGTCATCATCCTCCAAGTCTCCTTCTACCTAGGTGTGGCAGTTACCCTATAATTTACCACAAAGGGACCTTTACTAATATCAAGGGGCACCTAGACATGCCTTGACCCCAACAAATTTGTCCTTTGAGCTTATGTGGCTTTGATTCTCTTGCTATGAGTCAAAATTTTCTCATGTCCTACATTCATTTGGTAATCCTATGATAAGACACTAAAAAGGAAATAGATTGATTTTTTTGTATGTGAAAAGGTATGTTGGGCCGTTAGGTCCTTCCTTGCATCGAGCATCCATCCCATGCCAGTCCAATCAAATCCTTTTATAGGACCAGCTTCCTAGACTTCCATGTTGCATCTCTTCTTCTTGTAGGTTGGGTATGCTCTTTGTTCAAGTTTGAACCTCATTTCTTCTCCCACTAGGACCTTAGTGGTGGGCTCCTCATTATTTCTATTGTTTCTTTCCTTTTGAGGAAAGGTCTTGGCTTTGATATTGAATTGTTGATACTTCAAATCTTGTTTAGCTCCTTGGCCCCATTTTAGTCTTTGATGTTGTCCTAGGGGAAACTATAGTGGAATTATGAATGAGGTAAATCACTAGGTGGGGTCTTTCACCCACTTGTTTTGGTTCTTCCTTGGTTAGTTGTTGAGCAGATTCTAATACCTAAGCCATCACCTTAGGCAAGGATAAGGGAGTGGACATAATATCCAATAAGTAGCTCTATACTACCTTCCCCTCATAATTTAGGATCCAACAAAAAGACCCCATATTTTTTTGCATAGGTTGCTCTATTTTTCCTCCTTTTGTTGTACTTCTATCTCCTATCAATCTTCTTTTAGTTTGTAGTCTGAATAGAGCCTAGGCATTTTTGAGGAAGCTTGATTATTGATATTGGTACTATTTAGGAGATCTAGTGCTTTGATTTTTTGATGCTCTTGTGGTAGCTAGAACCTTCTTTATTTTGATTGGTTTGCTTCCCTAAAAACATTTGATGGGCTTGGTCTTGTTTCCTCCTTAAGGATTCAATTGCTTTCAATCTAATTTTTGCTTTTACCCTTTCTTTTATGGTTGATTATATCATCATACCTAACATATACAGTGATCCAATAAAACTAGGTAGTAATCCCTCATCATGTCCTTTTGGTGAGGATTCTCCTTTGGTAGATAGTGAGGGGGTTTGAATTTGGAAGGGGATGGGGAAGGGGGTGGATTGGATTTAAAGGAAATACAAGATTTAGAGGCTTCAAGGGAAGTCTACCTATCAGTTTGAGGTCACTTTCTACTTTAAGAGTGATCTCATAACCAATAGGGAAATAATTTCCCCCCTAGGTTTTGATCATTATGGCAATATTTGGGTGGAAAGCCTTAAGATAAAAATAAATGCCATACCTAGGGATATTTTGATCTTGTTCAAGATCCTTTTCTAAATTTTATAGAATTGAGAATTGAAGTCCTTCATTACCTTGTCTTAAGTTCACATGATGTTAATCAAGTAATCCAACAACAATGCTCCTTCCTCCTCTTTTAACTGATCCATCAGATGGATAGCCAGTTGTTACCAACACTTTATCAAATACGTGGGTAGGAAGACATACCACTCCCATGTTTTCTCTTTGAAATATACCACCAATATCCCAAGGTATATGTCTTGAACTATTACATTATGCATGTTGTAGTGTATTACCATAGAATATAAGTTCTCCAATGTGGTGATTGTTTCTTCTCTAATAAATTTTGGTAAGGAATCCAAATTCTAGATGGGAACCAGATCCCAAGTATGAGGTGGGACTGAAACAACTAAGGGATTTTGATTCTTCAATCTTGGATTCCTTTCAGCCATATCTTTGCTTGATTTTTTTGTTTTTCTTTGATCAACTGGTGATTAAAAGCTTCCATCGAGACCTCAACTTTAGGATTTTCCATCAATTTTGGTAGCCTGAGGGCCAATGGGATCACAAAGTGAAAATGTTTGTTTATATTGGAGATAGATGGATAGATAAATTCATCGAAACCTCGATATTTTTCTCTTCTTAATGGTTTCTTTGGGTTCTTCTTTTGTAGTAGAGTCGACGGGTGGGAGATGCTACTAGATAGATAAAGGTTTCCACCATAATATCAGTCTAGGGATGGTGACTTTGTATGGGTTATTTAGTAGTAGAGTTTCCAGGTGAATCTATGGAGTGCTTCAACAAGTTTATGATCTCAGTCTTCACCAAAACCATAGTCTGACTTCTAAATTAGGGGACAAATTTCTTCTAGTTTGGGTCCCACCGAACATGCTAGTTTGAACCGTGGGGGTTTGAATGTGACCCCTATGCCCCTTGTGCTCTGTGACCCTTCACAATTACATCTTGACCTTCATCTGCCTTAAGGGTCACATATGGCTCCTAACAATTCCTATTGTTCCATAATATCTAAGCAAATTCCTACATTTAATTTGTGGCTTCTAAGCTTTTGTTTTTGTAATCCCCAAAATCCTATATAATTATGGGAAAGACCTTTAGCATGGATATTTTAGGGTGTGCTTCCATACCACCTACCTTTTTTATTATTAGTGTAATGTTATTATTCTTTTAATCATATTAGTTACTTTTCAACCCCCCCAAAAAAAGTGCTTGTGTACTTAGTCTTTTATTCTTAAAAATAATGTTTTCATTGGTATATAAACCACCAAAGTGTATGTCTTCTAGAGACTCAAAATATTGTACACCTAAAATAGAAAATTAATAAAAATAAATATATTAACAAAGATTATGAAAATTTTACTCCTCACTAGATGTTTATGTAAAATGTGCACATAAAAATAATTAATCACAAGATCGTCACATACAAAAAATTATATTATTCTCCAAGATATGTTCTTTGTTATATATATATATATATAAGAACCTTGAAAAAAAACTCATAACTTATTACAACTACCAGTTTATTTTTTATTCTGAATAATTGCATTTGTATTTTACACTTTATTGTCAATATTTTATTAGTTTACACCTACAAATTAGCAATAAACTATGACTTATCCCTTGTTGAAGTTGAGTATACTATGTTTTTATAAAATATGATGGTCGTATAAGTGAGTACCATGCACTCATGCCTAGGTAAATTATCTTCATTCTCTTCAAGTAGTAAAAAATCATCTTCTTACAATAAAAATGAAAGAAATCAAGATTATCCATTGCAATTTAGGGTTTCAATAGTAGTATAATAAAGAAAAAATATGGAGGATATTCATGGCAATTTATGTTATTTAGGGAGCATAAGAAAATAAGTACTATGTAGGATGGTCCTTCCACATTAAGGTTTTTAGGGAAGAATAAAGAAGAAAATGCTTTAAAGGTTATTCCTTTCACTTTGGGTTCTTCTAGGAATTATAACTCATATATGCTAAGTCTCATTATGAGCATTCTAAAAAAATGAAAGAGATTGATGGGGATGGAAAAGGAGGAATATCCCCACAATAAAAAACAAAGATAAATATAAATATAAAGGAGATTTATTTGGAAATCTAGAAATAAATATTATAAACATGAGTAATAAATGGACTAAGCCCATATATAACAATAAAATTGATGATAAAGAGGACACCTTAGATTTAAAATATTTTTTAAGGAACTAATAGGTTTTTATAATATTAACTTTATTTTAATATAAAAGCAAGCAATGAGGAACAAGAATGCATTCAAAGAAATAATATTTGAAGGATTCTACCATTGTTTCTATGGGAGTTCTAAGAGATATTGCAATGGTAAGGGACAATGACAAATGGAATGAATGTTTTATAAAAAACAAGTAATTAGGTTGTTATTTCTTCTTAAGAGAAAGATAAAAATATGAAATTTGGATTCATATGTTACTATTTGTTATACATGCTTGAAGGAGCCAAGTATATTCATGTGTCAAATGGTTCATAATTATAATAATATGATTCATGGAGAACTTCAACAACGTTACAACGCTTCAAAAAAATAGGGTGATATTACTAGTTGATCTAGATCAATGGAGGATTTTTATTTCTTTGTCAATGTAAATGATCTTTGGGATTATCTTTATTTAAATTTTTAATACAAATGGGGTGATAAGTGTATTTATAGATCTCATATAAAAAATAGTATATAGACTTTTATTATCTATCATATTGTTAAGAAGAGTGCATACAACCTCTTTTGGAAATTTATTGTGAGAAAGATAAGATTAGAAAACATATTTCATAAGATGTGATCTATGTAGTAATGGTCATCCAAAACCATTATTTTTTATCAATGTGGCTCCAAGACAATAATTTCTTGTGAATGCTTGTATTAAAATAGGAAGATCAAACTTTGAATGATCAAGTATATAAATGTTTATTCAAAAGATAAAATTTTTAAATGTACAAATAAAAATTTAAATAGTCAAATTATTTTGCAAAATATTTAAAAGAGATGAAAAAATTAAATTTCAACTCAATAATCTATAGGATATGGTGGAATCAACAGAATGGACCAATAAATAGTTTGTTTTTTGTTGGGTTATATGGGATTGAGATAGGTCCCACCTGTATTACATCATGACCATATAGTGGTATTACAATGACTAGGCAATTATGCATGTATTGATTGGTAATATTCGAACCACAATCTTCTTAATAGTCAAGGAATTTAATTGGTTGAACTAAGGCAATTTAATTATTACAAAAAACTACTTGTTGATTATTGTTGTAGTAAGAGAAAAGCACCATGTACATGAATAGAAAAATATAATCTTTTATTACAAAACTTGATTTTTATTTTACAAAGGTGCCCTCTACGATCTTACAACATGAAGTCCTCAAGCACAAGGAAATTCCTTTTTATGCCACAAACAATGCAACAAATGATGCATTTATAAATTTTTCTCTTGCCACAATCAAAGGTAGAGGGGTTTTGGTGAGATTGAGTGTTCTTGGACCTTCCTTTACTGGTAGCTATTTAAAAGTACTTGTACACAACTAATAACAACATATTAGTAGTATCAAGTGGTCCCACTATGGTTGGTCACAGGTTAAAGAGATGTAAGCAAGAAATCTTAAAGTGCTAATGAAGTAAGCCAAAATAAATAAAAGTGCTATAAAATACTAAAAAATATACCTACTTTTACCTAGCTTTTCTATCTATAGTCGATATTGGGACAGTTGCTATCTCTAGTTGGTGACCATCTTAGGGTGCAATTATGATGACTATTGATTGTCTCAAGGTGATATGATCGATACCTTAGCTACTTAGGCGGTGAAAAAAAATTGTGCAGATCTCTAGGAGGGTATGATGGGCCTCTGGTAATAGGTTGGGGTCAGGATTATTTTTTGTTTGCATGCAGTTTCAAAAGGGAGTCATGGGTATAGAGGAAATCACTCTATATTCATGGTTGGTTATGAGTAGATAAAGGTTGTGGACTATAGGTGGTAGCAAAGTGCACAAAGAGGAAGGGCCAATAGAATTTTGGCACATTTTGGTATGGTCATCAAGGGTTCTCCCAAAATGAGAGAGAAGAGAGAGAAATTTATAGATTTTAGGCAACAAGAGAGGGTGGTGAGGTGGAGATTATGTGGAGGTGACATGGCAGCCAAGTGAAGGGTGGAAAGACCAAGAAATATATGTAGGATATGCTTGGAGGGTTGTGCATCCTCCAAATTTATGACCTTGGGTAGGGTGAATTCTCACCCACCAAAGTGTCATAAATTAACATTTGGAGTAGGGTCCTTGGGTGGAGTAAAATAATATAAAATTATTTAAAAAAGCACATTGGATGAAGTGGAGGGAGATTTTAAATTCTTAAAATGTAAGGTGGATGGTGGGAGGACAAGTGGATTTATGAGGGGAAGTTGAATTGGCATTTTAGGGGAATTTTAAATTCATCTAAAAGTGGAGGGAAAAGTGTAGGAGGATTTTAGAGGGCATGAGGAATTTAATGGGGGAGCTTTCTAGATGATTTTGTGGGGATTTGGGAAGGGGCTAGGACATTTTGGATATTTGGTTAGGATTTAATTTATTTTATATTTTTCCTTGGGATTTGATTAGGGATGTAGGGGTGATTGGGACTTAATTAGGGATTTAATTAGAATATTAGGGGTTAATTAATATTATGAGGAATTTGAGGAGGATTTGGAGAATTGAGAAATGATTATGATTTTTATTAAGGAATTTGATTAGGAATTAAGGATGGTTTAGAGGATTTGATTAGGGTTTAGACTTTTTAGGGTAATTAAAGAGGAAACTAGGAATTTTGGGGATGTTAGAAGAATTTTAGGAAATTAAAAGGGGAAATTGGGAATTTGAAGGTTTTAGGAGGAAAATTGGGAAATTAATCAAAATGTCTTTAGGGCATAACAAAAATGACATGTTTTTGGTATCTACATTTACTTTTTTTTTGTACCGCATTACGTGTGAACATAATATGATGCAAAAACATATGACACCAACTATTGGATTGATGATGGACAATGATGAATGGGTGATGATGATTGGCAAATGATAAAAGCGGATTTTGGCTTAAGGAGGGTGATGTAATATTACCCCAAATCAAGAGAAATGTAGGATACCCCAATCATGGAATGGATATATGTCCTTAAATATTTACCTTTGATAGATTTATGAGCTCACTTTGATCTAGCAAGCGGGCCAACCACATGGTAGGAGTTCTCATTATGATCCAATCAATTGTAAGTGGTCTTATGTTTGCTACCTCAATTGTAGCATAGACATGTAAACCCATACAAACATGGGTATGGATCTTACCAAATCAAATATCAGATTGAAGATTTAATTCTATAAGAGAAGTTCTACTATTTTCCCCAACATAAGGGATTTAATGATAGCCTTGGGTAAATATTCTTGAACACATGCGACTCCAGAATTGGGTGTTTAGGTATTGGACTTATTTGGGATAGAATTTTGTGGATATTTTCTACCCCCTCAAGTGATGATTTGATGGAGGAAGGAATATATGACAATGATGAAACACTTGACAAAATATGGAATGGACAATAGAATAATAGAGATGAGGTGATCAAAATGTGAAACTTGGCATGGGATGATGGAAAAATTGTAGCTTTCTATATTCTTTTTTATGTCTAACTATGGTGCAGAATCCTACTTTACTCTAACAACTACGAGTGTCCTTATGGTAATATACTCATCCTACTGGATTGCATGGATAACTAGTCACTGCAACCACTAGGTGTACTAGAGTATATCACTCAATGCGAGGTTCACTCAGATATCTAGGCTAGGTAGGCAAGTAAACCTAATCTATGAAAGCAATAAGATGCAAGAAAATAAATCTAAGCTAGGAAAGCAATGAAACCTAATACATGAAAGAAAGAAATTCTAATCTATGAAAGTGATAAACTCTAATCTATGAAAGTGATAAATTTCAAGAAAATAAATCTAAGCTCGGAAAGCAATAAATCCTAATATACAAAAGTGAGAAAGTCTAATCGATGAAAGTGATAAACTCTAATCTATGAAAGCGATGAATTGCATGAAAGGAAATCTAATCTACGAAAGTATAAAATATAAGCTAAGAAAGCAATAAAATATAATATATGAAAGCAAAAAATTATGGGAAAAGAAATTTAATCCATGAAAATAATAAATTGCATGAAAGTAAATCTAATATATGAAAACTAGTAAATTCTAATCTACGAAAGTAGGAGATCTAATATATGAAATATGGATGATTTGGATTTTTGCCCTAGCCAAAGAGGGTTGGTTGATGATTGATAAGTTGGCTTTTTTCCCTGGTTGAAGAGGGTTGGTTAATGCTTGATGATTTGAATTTTTGCCCTGGTTGAAGAGGGTTGGTTGTTGATTGATGATTCGAATTTTTTCCCTGGTCAAAAGGGAGTGTTGATAGCTTAGATATTTTCCCTATCCAAAGAGGGCTAGTTGATGATTGATGATTCAGCTTTTTAACTTGGCCAAAAGGGATTGATGATAACTTGACTTTTTTCCTTGGCTGAAGAGGGTTGGTTGATGATTGATGATTTGAATTTTTTCCTTGGTCAAAGAGGGTTGGTTGATGATTGATTATTGAGATTTTTTACCAGTCCAAAGAGGGTTGGTTTATGATTGATAATTTGGATTTTTAACATGGCTAAAAGAGATTGATGATAATTCAAATTTTTACCCTGGCCAAAGAGGGCTAGTTGATGATTCAACCTTTTATCCTGGCCAAAGAGGGCTGGTTTGTGATTGATGATTTAACTTTTTGCTCTAGTAAAAGAAGGTAGTTGATAATTTGGTATTTTTCCCTCACCAACGAGGGTTGTTTGATGATTTATGATTCATATTTTTACCCTAGCCAAAGAGAGTAGGTTTGTTTATGATTCAACTTTTTACCTTGGCCAAAGAGATTAGTAGATAATTAAGCTTTTTGCCCTAACCAAAGAGGATTGGTTGATGATTTATGATTCAACTTTTTTCCTTAGCCAAATAGGGCTAGTTGATGATTGATAATTCAATTTCTTGCCTTTGATAAAGAGAGTTGGTGTCCAATTAATAATTTAGCTTTTTGCCTTGGTTGAAGAGGGTGGTTGATAATTTAGATTTTTTCCTAGTCAAAGAGGGTTGGTTATGGATGGGATTGCTTTTGAATAGTTGGTCATTATGGAAAATAAAATTGGTGGGTGTTGTCTAGCCTATCAAGCAATGAGTTGATGGAGGAGAAGATGCCAACAAAGAATAACTTGATAGAAAAAGAGTAGAATGAGCAATGGACAAATGAAACGGTCAAAGAGTGAAAGCTGGCAAGATAGGAGGGGAAAAGAGAGGGGATGTTTGTTTGGTTCTTCTTCTCTTCTCTCTCTCTTACCAAAAAATAGGATCATATAAGGTGACCATGGGGCACGACCATCTTGGACGATCACACGTATGATCGTCCAGGATGGATGCATGCTTAGAAAAATATAAATTAGGGGTTTTGGGTGTGGAAGGGGTCATTTTCATTGTGTGTGATTGGAGGAAAGTAGAGAGTGAGACGTGAGGAAATAAAATTGGTATGTATTTCTTATCGAATTGTGCTACAAAGGGGGGGATATGGTGATAGGAGGCTCAATGACTAGCATAGGAGGGAGTGTAAGGATGGTAAGCTTAACATGGGATATTTTCTTCATATTTGACAAAAAGTATAAAATGAATCGTTGTTGATTTTTTTTCTTCTTTTAGGTAAATACAAATGGATGTTAATTGTGTGTATGGTTGTGGTTATAGCGAATTTTGCTTAGATCAAGATATTTATTTAAGACTATTTTATGATGCACAAAGGTGGCTGATAACGATAGATTGGGAATGGTTGGGGTATATTGGCTTGTGAAAGATGGCTTGGTTAGAGTAAATGCATGGAAACTAAGTATACTTGACAACATTATGTAACAGGTGGGATCCTAACACCTATACTTTCTACATGTTGATGGGAGATATTATGATCACTTTGGAGGATGTGTATCAAATCCTCCAACTACTTATGAAGGTTGAGAGGATTCAGACAACATCGAGTATAGGTGGAGGTCCATTATAGGACCAGGCTCCTTACATTGACATAGGTGGTTTTTATGACATTGATGTCCAATGTCATTTTTCCAAATTCAACGGGTGCATGGTTCCCATGGAACCTACTTGGGCTAGTGATGGATTTTATTGAGAACTTGAGGGTATATGCATGAATCCCAACACTACTATCCCAAACGTATAGAGAGCTATATGAGGTATGACAATGATGTTGACTAGGATTGAGATGCAAATTTCTTTTGTAGGTATGGGGATGACAAAAATTCTAGGTGGGGCATCTAGATGGGTTGCCATTGGAGGTACACATAGACATGGGGGGTTATGTAACTTATACCATGAGATGGTGTAAGGATAGAGAGCAAGGAAGGAGTTGAGATTTTTTAGGGACATTGGAACATTATGAGGATTTGTGGGTGAGGTTACAGTTGAGAGATGTAATCTAGTGACCAAGGAGGATAGGGTTGACATGGGTAGAGGATGGAGTGCACCTAAGGTAGGTACAATGAGTGATGTGGCTAGTGGGTCATCATGCAACAGAGCATAAGTACTTTTAGTACTCATTAATACTTAGGCAGTTTGGTCTTTGGCAAGGGGTGATATACCCACTTGTGATCTATAGGTAGAGGACTAACGAGGTATTGGTGGCACCATTAGTGGAGCCATTGGGAGAGGAGGTAGATGCAGTGCTAGGGATGGATGATGTAGAGGATTCTAGCATGATGGTGGAGTATGATGTATGGTGGGCTACCCAACATTTTTAGCTAAGGCTAGAGGTAGGGGTAGTAGGGGGGATGAGTAGGGGAGGAGCATGAGGATCCATTATAGTGATGTATCCATCATTGATCAGATAGTGAGTCAAGATCATAATAGGCAATGAAGAGAATTATGGATGTGGAGATTAGGAGTGGAGATGAATATGTATGTGATGGAGGAGATGGAGTAGATGAGGGTGAGAAGATGGTGGTATGGCTGAGTGAGTTTAGATTTTGGAGGGGTAGCTAGGGGATCAAGATATGGCTTACGCTATAGAGTGAAGCTAATGGGAGTAGATAGACAAAGGTTGCAAACATGGGAGGAAGAGAGGGACACATTATAAGCTTAATTACAAAGCTTGCAAGATAGGAAGAGGGTGGTGCCAAAGTAGGATGGCTTGCATAGTTGAGGGACTACTTTGGTGGTTGAGCGCGGGTAGGAATCTACATTGGGATTGGGTGCTAGAGTGGAGGCATTAGAGGTAGAGTTGGTAGTGACTCAATATAGGAAGGACATAAATATGGCCCAATTGAGATGAGAGAGGGCTTATGTGGGAGTTCTTGGGGAGCTGCTAATCAAGCTTCACATAATGATACCATTAAGATTGTTGGCCTCACAATAATAGAGGAGTTAAAGGAATAAAGCATTAAGAGAACCATCGATTACCCTTGTAATACCATAATTTAGATAGCCAATTACATCATAGGCCTCAAGCATGGGGGCATTGCATGGAGGAGAGAGGTAACATAGGAGTGACAATGGATAGTCATAGTGAGATGAAGTAGAGGGTGTTATCTTTTGATAATGTATGATGTGGGGTAAAGCAATCACAAGATGTAAAATATGTAAAAAAGTAAGATAATAGAATTTTGCAATAACACTAAAATATGCTATTAATGAAAAGTTGTAAAAATAGTACAATGCAATGTAATGGAGGAAATGAACACTCTAGAACTCTAATGGAAACTACATTGTACCTACTAACTACTCTATAGTAATATATTTTATGCTACGCTTTATCATCTATTCACTATAAGGTCTATATATAAGAAGATATGTTACTTGGCCCTTACTCTTCCTAACCATATTTCCTATGAGTCATATACAAGTGGACTCCTTGTACATTTACATCATTGCACATTGACACTTGTGTATTTATTACTTCTTCCTCAAGTAACCTAAGATAAACTCATAATATAACAATGTATCGAAGGTGGTACATTGACATTTATCTAAATAATGTAATATACTCTAACACCCCCTTATATTACGTTATTTGGGTATTAAAGACTTTGAAAGTATTCAATATGGATATTCTCCCTGGTACTAGAAATTGTATTCTCCTTATCTGCTTACAAAAACCTGTTCAAGCAAGTAGTTAGTATCTTCATACAAGATAGAGAAAGCTTTTATTGAAGGTTCTTTTAGTTCTTGAATTTGAATATGTCCATCTGGTTCAATATTTGTGGTTTCTTCTATATTTATATCTCCTTTGTTATGTTCTCTCCTAGCATGCATTTTCTTACTCTTCCTCCTTCTCCTATGATTCTACATTGGCACTAGTGGAATATCTATTTCATGATGAGTTAGTTTATCATCATGATAATATTGATTTGTATTTCTAGTTTGATTCATGTTTTGAGCAAGTACAAAAATAATTAATGATAGATAAATCATCAAACATTCCTCTAATGTGAATATAACTATTTTTTGTGTATTCCACCATGCTCTAAAGAGGACTTCATGAAGATAATCAATTAATGTTGCAAAGCTACCCTCTTTTGTCTCTTTAAAGAATAAGGATAATCTCTCTTTATCGCTAGTAGATAGATACTTGTATCCTTCAAGAGTATCTATTAAGTTTTTGGAGTAAAATTTCACTTCATGGAATAGTTCTTCATTATTAAAAGCATTTCTTAATATTTCATCCATATTTCTTCTTGATTGATCTTGAAGTAGGCTCCTTTATTTCTTTAGATAATTTTAGAATAGAGTCTTCTAAGTAGTCTACCTTATGACTCCATAGTTAAGAGTATATGAACCAATTTGATAAAACCTATTCAATATTTAGATTTTGTAGGTTTTCTTATATCTCCCAAGTAATTTAGAATAAAAAACTTAGCAATAATTAGTTCACATTTTGATTTGATTTTGTAATGTTTTGAGAATAACAATAATCAACTTCTATTTCACCTTATCTCTCCTAATGAACTATGCACTTATCAATTTAGAAGTTCTCTATGGTTGGATTTATTTTGTCCCCTTAATATGAGTATGAGACAAGTGTAACCAATTAGTTCCAACTCTATATGTAAGCAATAGATTTGCTTCTCTATTCAATAATTTAATTTTCTAAATTCCAAGTATCTATAGTTTGGTGTAGTATGCCTTATAACTCCCTACTTTTGGAATATTAGAAAATAATGATAATAGTATTTGCAAATTTATATTTGATTTTACCAAGGTTGACAACCTTATATCTCCTACTTGGTTATTTGCAAATATTATAATATGAGAATGTACTTCAATTATAATACCTTGAAATATTACTTGAAGGTATGGACTTGCTTTATAACTTACTAATACTTGGTTAATGCTTGTTATTCCAATGCAATAGTAAATTCAATCATTTATGCATCACCTTATAACTCCTATGTCACTTTAATTAAAGCAAGCAATTTTAATCTTGAAATTACCTTAGTAATGCAGTACATTGAGTTTCTTAATACTTCACTCTTCTCAACGTATCTCTAGGAATTTTGTTCACTATATGAAGATGAGCATTCAATGCTCTCCATTTTGTGAAAGTCTTACCATGATCGTCTTTGCTTTGATATCTTTGTGCGAATGAATGTACCTGTTGAAGCTGTGTGTTTTTGCTTTGATATTCTCACTTTGATGTGAGTGCATATTTCAACTTGGGTTATTAATAATGTTATCTCCCCTATGTGGATTTCTTAAGGTGTTATAAAGACTTCTTAATTATTTGAATATGTGGCGCTTACTTTATAGAGGTTACAATCTGTGTTCCAATTCTCCAAGATATAATGATAGTATCTGCCCTCAATGCTCCAAGGTGGGTGTTACTTCTTCATTGGGCTCCTTCCTTCAATGCTCCAAGATGAGTGTTACTCCTTCGTTGGGCATCAAAATTATTTCTTCTCTATTCAACGCTCCAATATGAGCATTACTCCTTTCATTGGGCTCCTACCGGAGCGTTATTGAAATGATTAATGCTTCTTTATGTTGTGCCAAGTGGCACTTGCATGTGAGGTTGTCCTCAACGTTCTTTTTATCCTTATATCTTCTCCAGTGGATGCAAGTTGTTCAATATTTTCTCCAATACTTTCCTCCTTGCCAATGAGTGTAAGCTTATATTTTCCATCGATGATTTCTTCAAGGTTGGCTCCAACTATGAATCCAATATTTCCCTTTTGGTAGATGATATGTCTTCACTTGATTGATGCTCTTGGTTGCTTTGATGGCTCACTTCCTAGTTGGTAGTTCGATGCTTGATTGAGGTAATACTTTGTAGCCTTCAACTTGCTTTTATGTAGCTTTCCTTGTTGTTCTCCTTTCTTTGCAATAGGTATGTAATGGGTGTAAATATTCCTTATGTTATTGTAGGTTGATGTTATTCATGGGCACTTGCTTTGGTGACTAAGTTGGTGTTTCTAGACACCCAAAATTGGTGCTTATGAGCCCTAGGTTGGCTCACCTTCTCTACCCAAAGTTTGCACCTTCTACCTTTGATGATTCACCAATAGTGGATGTAGAATACCTATTATCTTAGTGTCTTGAGACACTCTATATTTCATCCTATTTAGGAGGGATATGGTGCACCAATGTAATATAAATAAGAAACTCTATTTTGCACCAAAGTTTTGAGAGTTTCTTGTCTCCTTTTGATGCTATTTTCTCCTTTGATATGATGGCTCCTCATTGTATAGCTTGAGGATAAATGTAGATATATCTGAAGCTTTTCCTTTGCTTCTTAGATATGGCTATTACTTGCTCTAATCCTTGAGAGCAATGTATTGTTGCATTTCTTACTAGACAACACTAGTATGTAACTCCTTCACTTTGATAATTTAGTAACAATGAATTTCAATCTAATAATCATGTAAACAATATGCTCTTGAGATATTAATATTTGCACTAGCTTTCACCTTCATTGAAACACTTAGTGCACCTCTAATAAGCTTTAAGAGAAACTAATATAGTGCAATTGCAATCTCCTTATTACTCCTTAAAAGTAACTTGTAATATGCACTAATGATAACTCTTAAAGAACTCTCAAATACTCTATAATCTCTGCAATTTAATGTAGTCTTATTTTTTGTAACTAGATAATAGGAAGATGATATTTTTCTTTCTTTCAAAATATATCTAACTCCTATTTTAATGTGCAGGTAATAACCCTTAAAAAAAACTATCTTCTGCACTTCCCTTGAAGACTTTAAAATGCAACCTTCTCCTTGCAACTTCTAGATTCTAATAAGGTGCTTAATGAAGCTAAGTAGTAAACTGAATATAAGTGTTCAAGTAATGAACCCTTTGCACCTAATTTGCTTACCTTTAACGACATCTAAAATGATGAATATCTTGATGATTTGATTCACCAAATTTCTGTCTGGAATGGTAGTAAATTGTAGCTATGAAACCTTCTAGCTTGTTGCCTTGAAATTGTAGTAGATGACTTCAACTTCTCCTTTAGGATGTATCCTTGGAAATCTAAATTTTTGTAGCTAGTAATGTTGTCATGATTGCTACCCTTTAGCAATAATCTATCCAATGAAATTTTGTTCTTGAATCTCAAAAATTTGGTAAAGAATTCCTCCAAATCATAACTGATATTTACTTTAAGAACCCCTTCAGTATTTTACTATAGATTCAATAAACCCCTATCTCCAAAATGTGCCTTCTTAGCTATGAAATGTAATCTCCAAATATCTTGGATTTGGTAGGCTTCTTCTATCTGTGTTCTCCTTCAACCTCCTTATCAAATTATGACTTCAAACAGGGCCTTCTTCTCAAGAATCTAAAAGTCTTGAGGTCTTCACTAGTCTCCTCTAAAATTTGGCAAACTACTTGCCAAATCCTTCTCCTTTGGGCTTGTTGTCGGATGGCAACAATTATCCCAATTCCTTCACTATCAAGAGCTTCTCCTTGGTAGTGAATTTCTCCAATGAGTTCTTCTAGGAACTCCTTTAATGGCTTCTCTAAACTCTACAATAAGGCTCTCCAAGCCTTCTCCTTGTTTCTCCTTGAGACATCTCCAAGGTCTTCAATCTTGTAGCTTCTATGGTCTTCCCAATGAGACCTTTCCTTCAACCTTCTACTATGGAAGTGTTGGCAATGAGATCTTCCTCTCGAATATTTAAAATCTAGAACATGACCTTGCTAGTCCTTCTCTATCTCTTCCAAGACTAGAAGTTCTTCAATGATACCTTTGGTGGGTCTCTTCAGCTTCTTCTCGAAAAAATATTCAATCTGCAAAGGAGATCACCAATATCCTATATTATTTGGAGTATCCTCTCAAATATTCAACAAGGCTTCTATATCCTCCTCTTTTGTAATGTGCAGGTCTACAACAAGACTTCTCTTAGGTTCCTAAAATCTCCTTTTCCTGCAACAAAGTATTAGGATGAAATTTCTAAAGAGGGAAATAATAAATATTCACTAGTTGATTTTTCAATATAGTGGAATGAATGTTGAGTCCTAGTCTTCATGAGTTTTTTACAACTCTGTGGAAATACTAGCCAAATGCAATCTCAAAAATTTTAGAACTAAGATTTGCTTCTCTCCTCTCAATCTCTCTTGTGGCTCTCCCTATTCCTATCTGATCTACCATGGCTCTAATACCACTTTTAGATTTTGATAATGTATGATATGGGGGAAAGCAATCACAAGATGTAAAATATATAGAAATTAAGATAATGGAATTTTGTAATAACACTAAAATATGCTATTAATGGAAAGTTGCAAAAATAGTACAATGCAATGTAATGGAGGAAATGAACACTCCAAAACTCTAATGGAAACTACATTGTACCTACTCACTACTCTATAGTAATCTCATTCTATGTTATGCTCTCTCATCTATTCACTATGGGTCCTATATATAATAAGATAATTTACTTGACCCTTACTTTTCCTAACTACCTTTCCTATGACTCATGTAAAAGTGGAATCCTTGTACATTTACATCATTTCACATTGATACTTGTGCATTTATTACTTCTTCCTCAAGTAACCTAAGATAAACTCCTAATCTAACAATGTACCCAAGGTGGTACATTGAAATATACCTAAATAATGTAATATACTCTAACATAGGGGAGCAAAGATATGAGTGGTGGTGAACAATAGTGATGGATTCTTTTTTACTGTGTTTTTTTTAATTTTAGTATGGCTATGTGAGTCATAGTTTTGTAGGCTTGAGGGCCATGATGATGATGTATGATGTGTTTTATATATTATATATATAGATGTTGATTTTTATTGGATGTGATGTGTCTTATGTGTGGTAATTTGATGTGTTGTGTATGATAAATGAATTAGATAAATTAGATAATGATTTATAGAAGTATATATAATGAATATGATGTGCAAAATACGATAGATGTGTATATAAATGATTGATAATTATTCGAGAAATGTTGGTATGCACAGGACCAGTCATGATTTAATTGATTAATCAAGGGCATCAACACAATCATTATGATGTGACTATGACATAGGAAAAAGGAAATATGATACAAGATATACGTGGAGTGAATAGGATGTAGAAGCAAAGGCGACATGACTTGTCATATCACATGGCCAAGGGAAGGAGAATATAAAAGTGTTGTCATGGAACTCAAGCACTCTAATGACACTGATCAAGATTATCTAGTAGTCAATAAAACACTCTAAGATACTAAGACCATCCTAAGGATTCAAGTATCTCAAGGACCAAATTGTGTGCAGTGAAGTTCATTTTCAATTTTGAGGAAGGTAGGATTGACAATTTGTAACTCAAGCCATTATAAGAGAGCTCATCTACAATAGGTCAAAGGTTTGTATAAAATAATATCTCTAATGTGATAGACATATCACCATGTAGAGGGTAATACTCCATTACTAGTCAAGCATCTATAGCCCCGTTGGAGATAGCTCCATAATACTTCGATGTAGCTCCATTTATAGCTAGGTGTATATATCTCAGGTGGAGGCATATAAAATGGCTAAGGACCCATGATAAATGATGAAGATGATAATGATTTTTTTCTAAACTCATTTTATTTTTTTTTGCAATATGAATCCTTAGGTTTGGATTATGTGCATGATAGGATGAGCAGGGAAAACTATTTGCTTTATGGCTAGAGTAATGTCTAGCTTCATATTCCTTGGGCTCAAAATGTAGTTAATATGTGAAGTATGTATTTAGTCTTATAAAGAACCCAAGGGAATTAGGAAATGTATATAGAACTCAAAGACCCAATGATATTCAATGAAGGTTGATTGGGATCCTAGTAATGGCTAAATAATTGAAATATTTTGAAGATTTCTTTAACCAAAGACATGGAAGAGATAAGGCATAATTTGAGTAGATAAACAATGAGTGTAGGAAAAAGTGAGGCAGTGAAGAAAAAGTTAACATGTATGGGTTGGACAAGCATAACTATAAAGGTGCCCTTGATTAACATAATAAGATCATTCTTGGCAAAGCATACAAACAAAAATAAGCAAGAATCAAAAGAATATGCTTGGACAAAACTTAGGAAAGAAGGATGATGAATAAGGATAGAAATAAGGAGAGTTGATGGGCATTATTTATTTTCATCTAACCATTCTTCAACATCCTTCAATGTATTCATCATAACTTGAACATCATGTGCTTTTGATATCTCATCGATTATCTCCCTTTAAGATGTTGGAGAATGGTTGGATGAAAATGAAGAATGATAGAGGAAAGAAGTGATAGGCGGCTTGGTTGATATAGGGTGTAAAAAAATTGGAGAAATAATATGTTTCAAATCCCCCAGACTAAGGAATGTCCTGGGAGGATAGAATCAAGTTTTGCAGGATGGACAACTCACCCAGAGTAGCGAATAGTTTTGAAAAAGGATGAACTTCCCTAGACTAGCGATGAGTTGGAGAGGGTGTGAGAAATGACAAAAGAAAAAAGTGGAAGGAGGAAAAGATCTTGGGGAAAATAAAAGGAGAGGAATGAGATAAAGAAAAAGAAAGGAGAAAAAGGAACTAGCCATAGGTACATAACTGTTTGAAGTGTGACTATATAACAATGACATGGAGCCTATAAGAAAAATAGGGGAAGGAAATTGAAGAGGTGAAGAGGAAGTAGTAGGTAGGGTGAGATTAGCGAGTTATGGGATGATTATGGTGTTAAATTATGTATGCAAGGGGACTAAAGTGAAATTTGAGAAGGAGACATAAGATTATCTCAAATTATGACCAACGTGAGATACCTTAAGGATGGAAAGGACAAATATATTTGAACCTTACCATTGATAGATTTTTGAGCATATTGACATTGGAAAACAAGCCAACCATATGGTAGGTGTTCTTACAATGCTGCAATTAATTATAAGTGGTCTTACATTTGCCACCTTGATTGTAGTATAGGCATGTAAACCCGTACAAACATTGGCATGGAACATAGGAAATCAAATTTGATTAGAGTTTGTGTTGAGAAGAGAAATTGTACATTTTGACCCAAGAGAGTAGGGTTCATGATAGTCTCAGGCAAGGTTCTTGGATAGATGTCGATTATAGGAATGAGTGTGTATATATTGATCAAGATTCATGAAAACATTGATTAGGTGGTTTCGTCCAACTCAAGTGACAAGGTGATTTATGATGGGATATGATTTGGTTGGTGGTTATGTGTAAAATATAGATCAATAAAAAAAGCAAATTGATGAAGAGGAGAAGATCAAAATAGGGTAGAGTCATTGAAAGGGGGTCATGTGGATGAGATGGTAAATTCTCCATGATCAAAAATATCTTGTATTAGATGTTATAAATGCTGGTAGTTCTTGATGTTGTGACCCCTTTGATGATAGTATATGCAATAGTGGTCATATTTGTACCATGTAGGTATAGGCTTATTGATTTGCTTGAGGCCAATGTCAGGTAGAGTAATCACTTTTGCATCATATAATATTTGAAATATACTTGAAAATGGATTTGATAGGGGAGTCCAAGGATGAGGTGGGTGACAAGGAGGTTGAGGTTGCTTTGAGAGTCAAGATAAAGAAGGGGGAGTGGAGGAGAAATGGTTGAATGGAAGGTTTGAAGGTGGTGCAGGTGTTCCTTGATGACTTAATTTGAGTACAAGGTTGATGAGTCAATTAGATACTTGTTGTAGATCACTTACAGGTGGAGGTGGAATGGGTAAGATAGGTGGGGATGGTCTGATAAGAGGGTGAGGGTTAAGTTAGTAGGGACAATAAAATGGAGAAGGAAAAGGTGGACGAAGAGGATAAGGTGAGTGGCAAGGTTATTAAGGTTGGGTCATGAAATCAACACAAGGTAAGGGGTAAGGAGAGTGGTAAGGTTATAGGGGTTGGGCCACACAAGAGGCACAAGGTAAAGGATAAGGAGAGTGGAAAGGTTTTGAGGGTTGGGCCACATTAGGACTACTAGGTAAGGGATAAGGAGAGTAGTAAGGTTGTGGAGGTTGGGTCATGAAAATGGTATGAGGTAAGGGATAAGAAAAATGGTAAGGTTGTGAGGGTTGGGCAATGTGAGGAACACAAGGTAAAGGATATGAAAAGTGGTAGGGTTGTAGGGGTTGGGCCACATGAGGAACATGAGGTAAGGGATAAGGAGAGTGGAAACGTTGTGGGGTTGGATTACATGAGGGGCACTAGGTAAAGTATAAGGAGAGTAAAAAGGTTACAAGGATTGGGCCATATGAGGGGCACGAGGTAAAGGATAAGGTGTCAAGAGAAGAGAAGGAAGAGCTGATGTTGGAAGGAGAAATAGAAGAGGTGGGTTTATATGGATAAGTGTAAGACATGAGGTTGACTAATGTAAAGAGGATGAAAGGGTCCTCTTAGGAAGGGTTTGGGTTAGATTGGTCTATAACACTTGGTCTTGGTGAGAATGTGGCAATCAATAAGGGACTATGGTAGGTGGGTAAAGGGTAGGAGGGATAAGGGGGGAAGAACTAGGTGGCATGAGAGGTATCTCCTCTAAATAGGTTTGAGGAATTACTAATGGATGAGGAATCAACCCAACATAGGTCATGGGAGGGTCTACTTGATCCTGATTTGAGATTCTAGTTGGGGACTATTGGTAAAAATGACCACATACATGGGAGTAAGAAGTAATCTTCTCGAGATTTCACTAAGTATAGAAAATGATTGCAATAGATAGTTTTAAACTTGAAGACAAAACAAATAAGAATTATCGTGACAGCATGACATTTTGAAGCTGAAGGACCAAGCAAAGGAAAATTGTCACAACAACACGACATTTTGAAGCCAATCATCAAGAGAATAAGAATTGTCATGACAACATGGAATTTTGAAGCCAAGCGTCAAGAGAAGAAGAATTGTCATCACACCATGACATTTTGAAGCTAAGGGTCGACAGAAGAAGAATTGTCATAACACGATATTTTGAAGTAAAACACCAAAAGAAGAATTGTTGCAACAACGCAACATTTTTAAGCCAAGCGCAAAAATAATAATATGTTGCGACAACACAACATTTTAAATCCAAGTACCAAAAGAAGAAGAATTGTCATGACATCACGACATTTTGAAGTTGAAGGACTAAGCAAAGGGAAATTATCGTGACAACGTAACATTTGAAGCCAAGCACCAAAAGAAGAAGAATTATCACAACAATGTGACATTTTGAAGCCAAGCGCTAAAAGAAGAAGAATTATTGTGACAAAATGAAATTTTTAAGCCGAAGGGCCAAGTAAAGAAAAATTATTGTGACAACACAACATTTTTCTATAAAATATAGCTGGACCATGATGTCTTTATAGAGATAAATACAGATCGCTACAACAAGAAGATCTTAACCATTTCCAGTTGAAGGTCCCATACTCTTCTAACTACCAATCTACCAGAATGAACCTACAGGTATACTATTGTAACATATTTTAGTTTTTTGTTATGTAAAAACTATTATATACAATGAGTGACCAAAAAAAGAGGTCAGCTCTTGGATGTTTACAAGGCAATGTATGCAAACTTCTGAAAGCTAATAAAAGATCATCCATTCTGGTTTTTGGCTCACTGGTGTTCTTAATCAAGTATGTATGGATTTTTAATTGCTATATAAAGTTAGGTTGAATGTAACTTGCTTTAATTCTTATTTTTAATTTCTATGACAAAGTTATGCTAACTCTTAAATTAACCTTACCAATAAGCTTATGTTTGAATAGATTCACACTAGAAGCTTAGTTTCTTTGTTTTTATGGTTCAAATAGATGCTTCTCTATAAAGGTTTTTATAGTTGTTTTTTTGTTGTCTAATCTATACCATTTAATGATTCTAGCAATAGCTATATTTCCCTCTTTATGCATTTTCCTCTCTCTCCCTTTTCCTAAAATAAACAAGGAACCAAACTCCTCTGGAGATTGAACCGACAAGCATTGTCTTAGCCCAGTATTTCAATGTTGGCAAAGTCTTAGGTGCAAAGGTAACCAAAGGCAGATTTTTCTCCAATAGTTTTTGGCAAACCTAATGGGACCCAATCCCACACAGTATACAGATAAAAGTCTCGATGATTACCTTTGCTCTGTTTATTTTTTATGAATCACCTAGTGACTCCACCCAAGAATGGAACCCTAAGAAAGCCTTTACCTAATTTCTATATAAATACCATATTTTATGATAACCAAATCTAAAGCTAAAAATTCATAAGAGCCCATCGAGTTCTTTGAGTTACACCTTGGTAGCCTCAGATCTAATATACCCATAATATCCAGTAGGACCATAGCTATAATGGTCGTAAATAAACCAAATTTGTCTTACCCTTTATGGAACCATATAGGCCCCCTGAATCTGGTAGCTCAACACCCGATTCCAGTAGCGGTACTGAAAGCATTATCCCAGTATAACGGTACTAGAAATATGGCCTACGAACATTGCCAAGATGTAGCAGTTTTTACCCTGATACATAACATTATTGAAGAATATGTTATGATAAGATTGCTAGTCATTTCCTTGAAAGGAAAAATGCTCTATTGGTACAAAGCCCTCGATAATCAAAGTATATCTACTTGGGCCCAACTTGCTGATAAACTAGTAGAAGAGTTCAACAAACATGCAGATCCATTACCCCTACTAAATCAGTTTACAGTTATCCAAAAGCACCCTCAAGAAGAGATAGTCGACTTTAACATCATATTCAATCAAACTTGGCAAATAGTGTCTGACGTATTGATATCGACAAATGAACAGTCAATGTATTACTATATGAGGGCTTTCAAATTAGACATAAGTATGGCCATTAGGCAATCCCAAATATTCATATTCACATATATTTACCAAGAAGCTCATAAGGCAGATAGTGAACCTACTAACACTTTGATAGAGTTAACATTATGGTGTTCCACATGTAATGATCTGCATGATAAAACTTCTTGCATGATTCACCAACACCATGTCCAGAAGGTAGCTATCGAAAATGCTGATAGAAACCTTAAGGGCCAAGTTAATATGATTAGATAAGAGAATCAAAATTTTATGATGCCTTTTGTTGAACAAGTAGTTGTTATAACTAGATTAGATAAGAAACCCTTGCAGGTTGATCCCCAAGAGCTTAACCCCTTGAAATTGCCTTCGCCTATAAGGAATCCTATTGAGAAAAGAACTTCCTACGACAAAAGTCCCCAGAATTCAAGTCAGAAAGGAGCAAAAACTCATAAAGAAACACCTCGACAAAAGGAAGCAGAGATGTAGAAACAAGCTAGAGGTAAACTGAGATAACCCTAACAAACTAAACATCAAAGGATAGATGCTACTCAAGGGTACAAAAATAAGTATGACACAATCATGAAAGATAAAAGTGTCAAGCGCCTCCCATTCAACACAGGTGAAGAAATGAATAAAACTCCTTTCAAAGTGACTATGTATGATGCCTTGCAATTTCTAGGGCAGATCAACTTGTTGCAAGAATCCTTGAGATCTATGAAAAACAAGCATAGAACACCAGCTTAGTTAGATTCTACACAAGCCAGCTAAACCTTCACTTCGAGGAAAACTAGACCCTCTCCCTTATATTTATCCCTTCAGATGGAGGGATGTGTAGTTCACAACTGCATGATAGACTCTGGAGCTACAACCATTTTTATGCCCAAGGCAGTATGTGATATCATGGGAATGGAATACACAGCCATGGTATCTTACAATTAGATGGAGCCTCTATTAAAACTATAGGGGTAAATAAGGATATCACAATTATTCTTCATAGACTACCTCAGCTCACAGTCATACAAGAGGTAGTGGTAGTGGATCTAGAACCTTATTTTGGTATGTGACTCTCTAGAGAGTTCACTGCTAAATAGGAGGATATTTTTTATTAGATTTCTCACACTTGGAAATTCCATTCAAGGGGAAAATATTAAAAGTATTCAATGAGAAACATTTGACTTTCCACATTGAAAAGCTTAAATAAGAAGGTAAATCAACCACTATAGTGAATATGATAACATAGAAACTGGGAGATTTGAACTTGATGGAAGAAGCTCTAAATGTGTTATAGGAGGAAGACCATTTCTCTCTCCAATACTTCAATGCCATGATCAAAAAAGATATGGGGAGCTACACAATTGTAAAACCTGAGAAAAGTGACCCCACCCCTCTCTCTCTGGTAGACCAATCTACCGATCAACTATGGAAACTTTTCTTTGATGGTGCTATATGAAAAAATGGAGCTAGAGTAGGTATTGTTCTAATATCTCCAACATGTGAAGAGAAATATTTTTCTTATCTATTAACCTAGAGTTGTATTAACAACATAGCATAATATGAAGAACTTTGCTTAGGTCTTAAAAAATATAAGAAGATGGGTATCAAACAACTTCAGATCTTTGGAGACTCTAAATTAATAGTAAACTAGGTCACTAAGAAATGCGTAAGAAAGAAGCATTACCTAAAGGCTTACAGGAATAAGGTTTGGAACTTACTTGAGTCCTTTGAATTTTTAAATCTCAAAGCAATTCCAAGAGAAAAGAACACTCACACCAATTTATTAGCTTCATTTGGTGCAAATTTTTGCCCTATCGACAACGTCATCCAGAAGTACAAGACATTAGACTAATCTATAGGTATTCCATACCTGATAGAGATACCTTTTGGTAGGTATTCAAAAATGATCAACAAATAGTGGACTTTCTTATCCATGAGATGAACTGCTAAAACAACAGGACTTCTAAAGATGAAGAAGATACAGGCATGATCCAGTTAAAAAACAACCACATACCAAAAGGATTGATCATCCTAGAAGTCTATTTGATAACAATGATAGGTCAACTAGCCATAAAATGAAATTTGACAAGCACAGATACAAAGAAGCTCAAATGGGACCTGATAAATCCATTAAAGTGGGAGTAAACACTACAAAAGAGGAACTAGACCAAATCAAGATATTGTGCAAGGAATTTCTAGACATCATAGTCTGGACTTATGGTGAGCTTAAATTTTACTCCAAAGAGACTATCCAACATATGATCAAGCTTGAAGAAGGTGCAAAGCCCTTTCAAAAAAAACAAATATCGGTGAATCCTAAGATTGAGGCTTTGATGAAGCATGAACTACTGAAATTGCTTGAATCTAAGATTGTCTACCTGATCAAACATTCAACTTGGGTAGCCAACCTAGTACCGATTAGAAATAAAAATGGAGATATTAGGTTGTGCATTGACTTTCATAACCTTAACAAGGCTTCATTGAAATATCATTATCCTCTCCCACAAATAGACTAGACCCTGCATATAGTAGCAGGAGCAAAAATATTCTCACTCCTAGATGGGTTCTATGGGTACAATCGGGTGTGGGTCAAGGATGAAGATCAGTTCAAGACTGCATTCACCACCAAGTGGGGGATTTTTTCCTATCATAGGATACCCTTCGAATTATCTGATGTTGGGGTAACCTTTCAAATAGCAATGGACGTGGTTTTCAGGGAACTTTTCAACAAGATAATAATGATATATCTAGATGACATGATAGTGTTCTCCCATAAAAAAGAGGATCACATTAAATATATTAGAAGCATTTTCAAAAAATGCAGAGTTTGGCATCTCTCTAAATCCAAATAAATCCATCTTCACTATGGAAGAAGGGATCTTACTCGATCATGTCGTTTCAAAGGCTAGGCTAGCTATAGACCCTAACAGGGTGAAAGCACTGTTAGAAATTTATTTGCCCTCGAACAAGAAAGGTTTGCAATCCTTATTTGACCAAATCAAATTTGTACACAAATTCATAGCAGATTTTACATAAATAGTCAAACCCATGACCGAATTGTTGAAAAAGGACGTGATTTTAAGTGAACATACTTAAGGAAACAAAAGTTTCAGCAAATTAAGGAACAGATAGCCCAAGATCCCATCTTAGTAAACCTAGACTATTCCAAAAGTTTCATCTTATATGTTGTAGGTGAAAAAGAGATTTACACCGTAGTACTCACTCATAAAGGGCCTAACAACGAAATGAGGCCTATAACTTTCCTAAGTTAGACTATGCAGGAACATGAAGATAGGTATAACTTCATTGAAAAATAAATTTATGCAATAGTGAAGTCTTTAAAAAAGTTTAGGCATTTCCTTTCATAGAGTAGGACTATTATTTTTGTGGTTCACTTCGATGTTAGGAATTTCATCATACAAGGGAAATTTGGTGATAAAAGAACTGGCTAGGTGTCAAATATACAAGAATATAACATTGAGATACATCCAACTAATCTGGAAAGAGGCAGAGCACTATGCCAATAACTCGCGAAGAAAGCCTCATTAGAATACATAGCTTTTCAAACTCAATAAGCAGCCTTGGAAGATGATAAAATCTTAGATAAACTTGACTGGGCTGATGAAATAATCAAGTACTTAAAAACTAGAAATTATCCAGTAGGTTTTAACACCTTATAGAGAAGAAGATACATAATCCAGGATTTGAAATACACCCTATTACCTAAAGGGTTGTACAGAAAAAATCTGGATGGAGTATTTTTGAGATGTATAAGATATGATAAAAAATAGAGGATCTTGGATGAATTCCATGGGGGTCCCTTAGGAGGACACTACTCAGGAAGAACGACCACTTTGAATATCATTAGAACAGGATGTTGTAGACACCAAAATAACACCAATATTATTATGTGACTACAAGCACTAACCGAATTGGCATACATACCTCCTAGGCTAGCCTCCAGAGGTTAAACAGTGGTCCTAACCACTCCCAAATCAGTTTTGGAAGGTCAAAGGTCAATTTGGATCCTTTTAAGCACTTTGCTCCCTATTCGTCCCACCCTGGGACGATTAGAATCCTATTTGTCCCACCCTAGGATGATTAGAATCCTATTCGTCCCACCCCGAGACAATTAGCAGCAATCATTCTAGGGTGGGACAATTAGCAGGTTTGATTGGAAAAAAGTCAAGCCTTGACAAATGGCAGCCCAGATCCGCCACTTAACTTTACCTTCAAGGCATGCAATTGTGAGGAACGGTTTCAAATCAGAGAGAGGGACTTCAGTCAAGCATGCCTTGATCATGGAGGCCCTAAATCAGGGAGGAATCTTATCTCCCCTAGAAAGGCATGGTGAGCCAAGTGGTGCCCTTGCATGCACATTCAAAGGAGACCCCTAGGTATATAAAAAAGTGAGCCTCCTTGTCCCAAAAAGGGGAATAGAGCTGGAGAATTTGGAGCAATGGAGTGCTGCCAAATTATATCTCCATTCCTCTTTGTGCTTCCTACATCCCTAATTTATCTTTTGGAAGAGAGGTTATTGGGTGGACACTAGGAACGCAATATAGACCCAAAACCCAATCAATCGGCCACAATCCCACACCAAACTCATTGACACAACTCCATAGGAGGTTTTGGACCCATCCCACTTGGATTGGTGCCAAAACTAAGCCCAAACGGTGGGCGTCCTGCCCCTGGGCGCCCCCTGCACTGCTGTAGTCCTAATCATCCCATCTTGGAGTGATTAGAAATCTGTAAATTATTTCTTTACTGTTATTTTTTTATTATGTTGTATCTGATGTACTTATGCTGCTGTCCAAGTTTCACTGCTTTCTGACATGATTTGACCTTGTTTTTATCATTTTATGTGTTTACTAACATACAGGGAGCGCCTTCAAATATAGGATAATCTAGGTAAAATTTTCCAAATATGACCTTCTGGGTCATCTCAAAATTCCCCTTTTAGTCTAACACCAAGTTTGCAATAGTTTTGGAGGCCTCTGGGCAGGACATTTGCAAGGTCACTCTTGCACATTTTGTGACAGTCCTAATCGTCCCACCCCAGAGCGATTAGAAATCTGTGCATGATTTCCTGACTATTATTTTTGAAATGTGTCCCTAATGATGTCTCTATGCCTCTGTCAAATTTTGAATTAATTATGACATATTTTGACCATCGTTTCATTCTTTTTTACATTAACTAGCCGGAGGCTTTAGGGATTGCATGTTTTCCTACATCCGCATATGCTATTAACCATTTGCTATTTTTTTTGTGTGCATGATCTCACCACCAGGAACACCAGAGGGACAACAAGGAATGATGAACACATGGACACAAGCGGCGGTAATGTTTGGCCCACCCATTTTGAATGTGGGCATGCGGAGGACATTGGAAGCGTACCATCCATTGATGTAACGAACTGTATCAAACGTTCTGAGCCCTAGAGGGAGAGACGTATTGTAACTGGATTAAAAGCAACATTAATAAAAGAGGCCCTGCTTTGTTTTTATTACATCTCATTTTTTCTTTATTTCCTACATGCATTTGTTCATCGCATTCGTAGGACCTAGCATCGATACCATATCTATTTTGTTTGCATCATATCTGGTACGTCATCACTCTGCATTCGGATTTCAATGGCAATCACGATGGGACCCTGTACCCTGCTATTAGGGTCAAGTTTTTGATCTAAATTTTGTGGCTTCTTTGCAAATGTTACTCATTTGGGCACTTGACTGCTACTCGTGCCACCCTGGGATGAATACGTATTCGTCTCACCCTGTGACAAATACATACCTGCTATTCATCCCACCCCATGATGATTAGAACTCTATGCATTTTCTGAGAAGAAACTCAGACGCATATTGTTTGGACAAAGAAAAGGTAGGCCTTATGAACATCCTCTGTGTTTTTCTACTTTCTTTTTCTACAAATTTCTGCTTTCTTTGCTTTATTTTCAAGCACTTGCATAGAAGGGGTAAGTAGTTTGTCTTCCTTTCTTGCAATAAAAATAAAAATAAAAAAAACATAGATTAAATTAAACGAAAGGAACTTGATTAGGAATGCATTATTCTCTGGTTTTCTTGCATGATACTTGCACCAATGGCAAGTCCTCATCATAGGTTTCAGTTCTAGTTAGGATTGGTGAATTCCTTTTGCTACTCATGGTTTCTGAAAGATAAAATGTACTCTAAAGCATTGCATTAGTGAAAATCATCTTTTGTTGTATGTTTTATTTCTTTATACAATTAAAAGGAACCACACACACCACCTAATAAAATTAACATCAAGGAGTTGGTCTTAATACCCCAACACTTGATCAAGACCAACGGTGGATTTCATCACCACCTTGGCTTGGATTTTGCATACATATACCCCGATCACGACTGTTGCTAGACATAAATCCTGACGAAAGCTGACCAAGTGTAGTGGAGGTGATTCCTCATGCATGAGGATAAGTATTATATGGTAGGTGTCAAAAATAGATCGAACCCCCTTTCGTACCACCTATGTTCCACGTACTGTTCTGCTCTCGCGTACCAATAGTTTCCCTCATGTAAGAGCGGGTATATTGAGAGGTTCGATATAACGGCCCGGAAATGGTATATTGAAGGGGCAACCATTTTGGAGATACAAGAGCCCTCATTTTGCATGTATAACAAAGTTTCCTTTACGAGATTCACATAACAAAAATCAAACACACTGAACCAGATCTAGGACACACATTTAATCTGTAAACAAGATAATCATTTCTTTGTTTGTGTGGTCCCCTTTTGTTTTGTGTAGCAAAAAAAAAAAAATTGTAAAGGAGATAAAAATATACATATCTATTTAGAAAAACCACTGCCATGGTGTATACCCGTAGCCAAGCCCAATCATGGGCAGAAGCTGTGGAAAGTATACAAGGAGGCACAAGTCACCTCCGTTATAGCCCCAAGGACTTGGTTATACCACCTTGGTAGCCTGACCCACAACGTAGTCCACACTATGCCACTGTAGAAAAGGACTATAGAGGCACCCCTTTAAGGGGCACTCCCGTTCAACATAGACCCTATCAAGAGGAGTACACATGGGAAGGCCACCTTAGACACTCATTATGAGTGGCCACTGTGTGATGAAGCGCTAGAGCAGCATAGGGTTCATAAGGAGGGACCACATGATTATATCATTCTTCCTCCACCCCTCATTACTATTAGAACTAATAGGCCAAATCTAGAGCGCAAGGCTCTTCAGACAGGGCGAGCCAACTCCGTTCGTCCCTTTCACATGTACGAAAGGGAGCATGAGGAAAACTAGTATATTCCTCAAGAATAATACACCGTGCTGGAGCAATGCGCCTCCACACCTGCTAATTATCAAGACCACCTATTGAGGCCAGAGCCTCAGGTGAATGTTGCTAACCTCGATAGAGGAAAGCGACCCATAGAGATCTCGGACCACCACGACCGAGATAGATATGTAGGGGAGGCATCTAGGCCTTCTAGACTTAGGACAGTGGAACAAATTGACTTGGCATTTACCAAATAGGTCGCCCGCCAAGCGTAAATCACATAGCTTAGGCTAGATCAGCAATAGTTGGAACAACTGTATCATCTTAACAAAGAGCGCATTCAACGCCAGATAGATAAGTTGTTCCAGAACACTATGCATGAGAGGATTCCAACCTCTCATGATGGGCACCTTCCTTGCGAACCCATCCATGTTTATAGGTCATGCCCAAAAACTCTTCAAGAAGCCTATGAGGAATTTGAGCGAGAAGAAGAGCAGACTGAAATGCCCTACCAAGGCATGCGGGTGCTACCTGGCTACCCCTCCATAGGCCTCAAGTTCCTCGCAATTCACAACAGGAACAAACCAAAGAAGAGGAAATCAAATCCTCTGATGCATATAAAGCATTGTTAGAATACTTAGAGTCTATGGAGACTAAGACTTTGGGGCACCAAAAGCCCACCTTACACCAGCTCTACAGTCACCCTGTGCATCCTTCAGTTTCGGCACCCCCATACCCCGACCACTTCAAAATGCCTCAATTGGCAATTTTTAGAGGGGATGAGGATGCCCAAGAGCACGTAACAAGGTTCCTGAGTCAATTCTTTGGAATTTAGGACAATGATGCATTGCTTATGAGAACGTTTATAACCATGTTCGCAGGCCCTACCTCGGATTGGTTTACCCAGTTGTCGAAGCATAACATCAACAATCTAGACCAACTAGTGGACACGTTCCTTGAACATTTAGCCTTAAGCGACCTATATGGCCTTAAGCAATATGATGATGAGACCATAGCCACTTATGGTAATTGATGGAGGACACTGCTTTCAAAGCTGCCTTACCTCCATCCCATGATTGACATGACTCAAATGTTTTCAAAGAGTTGCATAAGGTCGATCTCCATGCTATTGTAGCTGCAGCAATATGCCACCCTAGAAGAAGCCCTGGCGCAAGCCAGGATAATTGAGGAGATCAAAATACAAGACGATGAGATTGCCAAGCTGCGCAAGAAAGAGTGGACCAAAAATTGGGCCCACACAACTAAAACCTGTCGCGATCAATGAGGTTGCCATAAATATACCAAATCCTGCACAAATGACATAGCCCCCCCCAAAGGCTAATTATCAGGCAGTTCCTCTTGATAACTATGAAAATGAAAATCACAAACAAAAGCAAAATCAGCAGCGTCGCCCTAAGCGACAATTCACACAGTTCACAAAGCCTAAATACTCCTTGTTTGACCACTTGTTCATGGCAAACCTGATAAACTTGCTGGAAAGTCAACCCATAGACCCCAACGCACCAAAAACCAAGGTCTATAGGGAAGATTTATATTGTAGATTCCACCAGTAGAAAGGACACGACATCTTCACTTGTTGGAAATTCAAAAACTTAGTGCATGACTTAATATACAACAAAACACTCGCAGTAGATAATCTCGTAGTGCTAAAAAACCAACAGATGGAATTCTTCAAAGACCCCCTGCCTACCCATGACGCACAGGAAAAGACTTTACAAGTAAATGAGGTAACACAAAACTGCCCCATGCAAGGATACGTAGGGATGATAAGCATCGTAACATGGAACAAAAGATACCCAAACACGGCTGCACCCGCTGTAGCTACAGGAAATGTTCCTTCAACATCACAACCTCCACAAAACCCTATGCAACCTCCCTCGCCTAGGCCAGTGGCCATGATTTTGACTAAACTTACTCAAATTTTAAGGACCATGTCATCTAGGCTCTCCATTTATGAGCTCATCCAACAATCATCGCACCATCGGGAGGCTCTAATGGAGATACTCAAAGCCATTGAGCTACAGCTCCATGAACCCAATTCTTTCAACAAATTTGTGGAACATGTGAGACTATGCACAGAACTAGTCATAACATTCAGGGAAGACAAACTAAAGTTGATGACTGGTGATATGGTGGATCCACACCTGCACGTCATTGCGTGGGTCAACGAGATTCCATTCAAGAGGATGTTGTTGGACACTGGCTCATCCAGCAACATAATCACGATAGCAAAATTAAAACACCTTAAGCTGCCAACATCCCACATTGTGGCATCCACCTACACTCTTCGAGCATTCAATGACCCATTATGCTCAATGGTTGGTACAATTGTCCTACCCATCCAAGTAGGACAAAATACCATTCCTACGTTGTGTCACATCCTTGAGGGTGAGATGGCCTACAATATCTTGCTAGACCGGCCTTGGATTAGGGACATGAAGTGTGTCCCTTCGATAGCCCATCAATGTCTCAAATACATATACGAAGGGCAAGTACATGTAGTCACAGCAAACTTAGAGCCATTTAAGTTTTGCAATGCGATGTAGCTGATGCCACAATCGACCCTCCCATCGACACATTTGGACTTTCAATTGAATCCATCCACATAGGGTCCGATTTCACCTACATCCCCATTGTTAAGTCCCTCAACTCACCAACCTGGCCCATCTTCGTCATCTATTCCTTCACCAACAACACCACCTATGGTGGCCACACTGAAGGACAATGGCAAGAATCCCCTAGAGGAGGTACCACTATTAGTATCAACCATCTCTACCGAAGAGGTGCCCAGTTGAATGGAATTCGAGACACCTGGTTCATCCAACATGGAGTGGACTCAGGGAGAACTCCCATTCCCTCCCCCTCAACCACCGACGATTATCATAGAGATGGCCAATACGAGCTTGGGGTAGTACTTGATTTGGAATGTTGTGCAAACACCCATGCTCGAATCCATGCAAGACATGGGGAAACCTCGCCTCCCCATCGGTACTATCATCCCTTTAGGCTACCCGCCAAATAAGACCAACTTTGTATATGGGGGCCTCAAGAATGGCCTTGAACCCTACCTACAAGAGGAAGAGGACAAAGAGCCATTTGTTGAGAATGTTGATTATCTATCCAACCCATACTTTGCCTTGAAATACCTAGACCAACATAATTGGCATGGATATATATTGGGCAGATATGAACAAGGAATGCACATTATTTGTCAACCAAGATACCAGATGCCATATTATAAATCAGGAATAGGGTTCAACCACCCTTTACCCCTCGACATCTTGGTAGAAACCATGCAAAGCTTAGGTCTAGGCAACAGGGATGGGTTGGCACAAGATCCATATTCCAATCCCAACACTACATACACATTGGGGAATTATTTCCCATTATTAACAAACCTTGTTGACTTCAACAGCCCCTCCCCTTGGATCGAGGAAGGGGAAATTTCAAGAAGTAACCTCCAAGAAGGATATGAAAAAAATCAAGGGAGGTCTTTGAAAGATGAGTCAAATTATGAGGTCGGACCTTGGGACCAGTTTGAGTCCGATAGCAATCACTCGCAGGTGACACCCATTGACGATCATCAAGAGGACTTCGTGGAAATGTTACCCTTTAATGTTCCAATCGGGCAATTGCTACCTCCAAAAGATCAAATCCTCCCGCAAAGAGTAGAACAAACCATAAGGGATAAAATCAACATGCTCGAACACAATGAGCCTCCCACGCCAACCATAAGACCAAGTGATCCACCAAAGGAAGAAGATCAGGAAATGCCTAGTGAGAGGCTATACCAGCCAAGGGAGCACATAGTTGTCAGAGCTAATGAAGGCCTATGGATATACGATAACGACTATGAGGATGAGACTGAGATGGCATATCTCAACCATATGAGGCAACAAGAATACCCCACAGACATCGATGGTATGTTTGAACATCTAGATATGGGACCAAGACATAGGTGGCATTTAAACCAAGCATAGTTAAACCAAGTGCTTCATCCACCACTACGAGCATACAGAGAGCACCTCCCACCTAGAGACCCTATAGGGCCACCAGTGCCAATGGGATACCCCATCCTTCTATCCACACATAGGGCCAATCCTTTTGTGTCAGTACCCATAGAGCCAAATTTAGGGTACAAGGATCACCAAGAATGTTCGAATCAACACCCACGTGGTAATGGAGACCAAACTTAGTCCATTAACATTATCTCCATTGATTTAACTGCCCCCATCCGTAATCCAGCCGATCAAACATGACCATTGTATCTATACCTAGATGCTATAGACTAGGATCACACTGACTCGCCACCATCTCCATCAAGGTACTGGCCTAGCGGTGAGATGTTTCATTTCACCCCAAGATAGACTCAAGATATCTTCCATGTTGAAGAGGAACATGACGTTCCCAATGTTGAGCAAGGTGCAGCAACAATATTGTCATTGTTGTCAACACAGTCAGACAGATCGGTTGATGCAGTGGATAGGAGTTAAGAGGTTCTTCAGAGTATGTACAGTGATTTTCCAAAAGATCGAAGTGGCCCATATGCTAAAAATCAAAAGAAAATCACAAGGAAGAAAATTGTCGCGATATCGTGACATGTTGAGCAAGAAAGAAAAATTGTCGCGATATCGCGACATGTTGAGCAAGAAAGAAAAATTGTCGCGATATCATGACATGTTGAGCAAGAAAGAAAAACTATCGCGATATCACGACATGTTGAGAAGAAAGCAAAATTGTCGCGATATCGTGACATGTTCGGAGAGAAAGCGCAAGTAAGAAAAACTATCGCGATTTCGTGACATGTTCGGAGAGAAAGTGCAAGCAAACAAAACTGTCATGATTTCATGACATGTTCGGAGAGAAAGCGCAAGCAAGAAAAACTGTCATGATTTCGTGACATGTTCGAAGAGAAAGCGCAAGCAAGCAAAACTGTCATGATTTCACGACATGTTCCAAGAGAGATAGTACGAAAGAAGAAAGTGTCGCGATTTCATGACATGTTGGAAGAGAAAAAGGCAAGTAGAAAAAGTGTCACGATTTCGTGACATATTGTAGGAGAGAGAGTCCGAAAGAAAAAGTGTCACGATTTCGTGACATATTGCAGGAGAAAGTGTCCGAAAGAAAAAGTGTCACGATTTCACGACATATTGCAAGAGAGAGTGTACGAAAGAAAAAGTGTCACGATTTCGCGACATATTGCAAGAGAGAGAGTCCGAAAGAAAAAGTGTCGCGATTTCACGACATATTGCAAGAGAGATTGTACGAAAGAAAAAGTGTCACGATTTCGCGACATATTGCAAGAGAGAGAGTCAGGAGAAAAAGTGTCGCGATATCGCGACATGTCGCGTTTTTGTGACCCGAAGGCAAGAGAAAGAGCAAAGGAGAGAAAGTGTCACGATATCGCGACATGTCGCATTTTCATGACTAAAGGAGGAGAGAGAAAGTAAGAAGAAAAGTCTCATGATATCACGACAAAAGTAAAGAGGAAGAGTAAAGAGGAGAAAGTGTCGCGATATCGCGACATGTGTTTTCATGAGTTCAAACCAGGTAAAGTAGCAAGGAGGTGAAAGTGTCGTGATATCATGACAAAAGTAAAGAGGAAGAGTAAGGAGGCGAAAGTGTCGCGATATCGTGACATGTTGTGTTTTTGTGGGTTCAAACCAAGTAAAGTAGCAAGGAGGCGAAAGTGTCGCGATATCGCGACATGTGTTTTCGCGGGTTCAAACCAAGTAAAGTAGCAAGGAGGCGAAAGTGTCATGATATCGCGACATGTTGTGTTTTCGTGGGTACAAGCAAACAAAAGAAGCAAGGAGGCAAAAGTGTCGCGATATCGTGACATGTTGTGTTTTCGCGGGTTCAAACCAAGTAAAGTAGCAAGGAGGCAAAAGTGTCGTGATATCACGACATGTTGTGTTTTTGTGAGCTAAGAAGAGAACCCAACCGAAATAAGATATGTGATAGTTAACTGAAGTTATATAGCAGTTACAGGGGCCATTGCAGAAGAAAATCATGCAACTAAAATAAGAAGAGTTAATGGAAGTCGATACTATAGGTGCAGTTACAGAGAAAACACATGCATGCCCAAGTGAAGAAAACGAACAGTCGAATAAGGAGAAAACGAATAGTTGTAAAAATAGAAATGAAAATGCATGCATGCACAGAAAATAAAATGAACAGTCACTAAGGAGAATATGAACAGTCATGACCGAGAAGACGAACAATCATGGTAGGGGTATATGTGTCAATTCGTTGCATGTAACGTGTTTAACGAAATGCCTACTCTATATATACAAAAGGAGTTACATATAGAAGGCGTTACAATTGACAAGTGGCATATGAGAAATGAAAGAAGGAGTTACAACTAGAGTTACAAAGAGACAATATGGTTATAAAAGGAGCGTTGCTTGGAGAATTTCAATTGGGGAATTTATTCGGTGAAGTGCGTGAGAGGAGCGCAAGAAGAGAGTGAGAGGAGAGCAAGAGGTGTGTGACAGGCAACCGAGAAGGGTGTGTGCTATGTGAATTGTGGGCGATGTTGAGTAAGCAATAGACCAGTCAGGGTCTTGTAAATGTGAAGGCATTTTTATGTCAATCTTCTAGCTTCAAAAAGTCCAAGTTGGTGCTCCTTCCAGTTGGTGTTGGTAAATCAGGGGTTGGTGCTCCTTTCTGTTGGTGCAGATAAATCAGGGATTGGTGCTGGTAAATCAGGGGTTGGTGCTCCTTTCTATTGGTGCAGATAAATCAGGGGTTGGTGCTCCTTCCAGTGGGTGTTGGTAAATTGATTGTAAAATTGGTATTTTGCAAAGGCTGGATTTGGATGGGAGTCCAAACAGTCAATTTTTGAGGAGTAGCCAAATCGGTGAACCTCGATACATCTTGTGTTGTGTGATGCTCTCTTGTTATATTTGCTTTATGTGGTTTTAAGTTTTCATTGTTTTGGCTTTAAGAGTTGAAGTTTTAAGTTTTAAAGAGCCACACTGATTCACCCCCCCCTCTCAGTGTCATTGTGAGACTAACAATTGGTATCGAGAGCCGTTTCCCTTATCTAGGCTAAATCAGCTAGGGTTGATCTTGGATTAGTATGCAATGGGTAAGAAGAATAGATCCTCCTCAAATAAGGCATCTCAGTCAGTTTCAGTTCCTGTGGAAGAGAAAATTGAACTAGAAAAGGTTGAAGAAGTGAATTCTGAAGTATGTGATGAAAACCTTGAGGCTGAAGTATATCTAGAAGGTGAGTTGATCGCTGCACTTGAAGAGTTGAATATAGAAAGGAAAAAGAACAGAATATTGTCCAAGAAGTTGGAAGAATATGGGGATAAGATCGAAGATCTCTTCTTACAAATTCATAAAGCCAAGAAAATAGAAGAAGCCTTGAAGTCACACCTAGATGATAAAGTCGATGTATGTAGCAAACGTGAAGAGGAATCTAACAAAGTTTTTAGTGATCTAAAGCTGCAAGTAGAAGAGTCCAAAAGGATTGAAGAAACTCTCAGGTCACAGATCAATGAGAAAAATATTGTTTGCTGCAAACAAGAAGAGGAGATTGTTGTATTGAAGAAACAACTAGAAGAGGCCAATACAAATCTCAAATTTGAGAAGAGCACAGAGTTGCTAGATGAAATGATAAGGCAACAAAGAAGCCCCATGTCTAAGCTTGGTCTTGGATGTAAAGTTGAACAACCTTCATCTTCCAAATATGCAAAGAAGAAGAAGTTCACAGTTGAAGGATCGAAGCAAGAAAAGTCTGAAGTCGAATCTTCAAAAGGAAGAAAATATCAAAGGAGATCTACAACAAAGCAACCACAACAAAAGAGGTTCTATCACTCTCACTCTATTCATAATAATGCTTTTAATGGCTATTGTTTTAGATGCAACCATTATGGTCACAAGGCAATTTATTGTGGATTGAATAATAGATCAAAGAGTTATGCTGGTAGAAATACATCTCGTTATTCCGGTTGAACACCATGTGCAATGTTTTAAATGTAATGGTCATGGGCACATAGCAAGATCTTGTCCAAGAACTTTTGTATCTAATCTAAGGCAAGACAGTAGATTTCATCAGACGCAAAGAATGCAACACAGACGAGGAAGAAATCATGTGCATCAAAGAAAGGAAAATAATCATCCATCAAGGATGTACAAGAGACAACCACCCAAGAGAAATGTTCAAGTTCATGAAAAGGTTCAAAACAGGGATGCAGTTGAAAAACTCAAGCCCAAGTTCAAGAAATCTTGGAGAAAGAAAGAAGAGAGGAAATCATGTCTCCTTGGACTGAAGGAGATTACTCCTCTATTGCACTAAGCGGCTCCAGGTAGCACATCCTCGGGGGGAGCAATGTTAAAGTTTTATTTTTATGCTCCTATGTATTTGTGTGGTTATCTGAGGATGAAAGGAAAGTAGTCGGGGAGTTGTCGTATAGTTGTCAAAATGTGTTTTAGTTCATGTAGATGTTTGTGGAGATAGTATCAAACTGATGTGCTTTAGCAGAACAACATGGTGAACAACTAGGTTTTCGATGCAACAGCTGATAGGCATTATCTGAGATAGAACATGCAGCACAGGTCGACGTGTCATGGAAGCATAAGCTGGCAGGTGCTGGTTTTGAAGACTATAACATTCCCAATCTGTAGATAAAATAGAATCCATGTTGTGAGTACGTCTCAATTCATCTACCAATATCGATGGAGGACTATGGTAAAGCTCTTCATGATCGTTATGAAAATTACTGCCAACGTGTAGGTGGAAGGCGTGAGGTTCTTAACCAAAAATACAACACATCATTTGGTATAAGAGAGCATCAATTTTCTCTAAAGAAGTAGCCATTATCAAAGAGATGCCAGAGTCAAAGCAAAAAGTGGCACTAGCACCCAGTTGGTCAAGAGTGCCAATTGGCACATGCAAGGCAGAGACATTGAGAGAATAGCGCCCAGGTGGTGAAGCGCCAAGGAGGACAAGATGCCTATGCACCTAAGAAAGTCTTGCATTATTTGAGAAATGCGAGATATTGCCCGAGGAATCCCTTGATCGCAGTGAGGAGAAATGCTCCTTGGAATCGCGTGAAGAACGTTCGTCTAAGACATTGAGTAGCCCTGACATATGCCCTAGCAAGAAGCAGAATACCGAGAGTTGATGACTACGCGTAGATTGAGGTTCCAACGCTAGATATAATGGTCCACTGTCAATACCTGCGTAGACGATGAAAACATTCATGGCAGCCGTTAGAAACCAAAGACATTGAGCTGCACAATGGATGCGAGGCAAAGTCGTTAGTCACGGAGGAGGTGGCAGTCAAGAGGCTAAAGAAAATTGTGGAGAGTGTCGATGTTAAAGTTGATGAAGGTAGGGAACGAGTTATAAGCATAGTGGTTGAAGCCCATTGGTTGTGAAAGAACTTGAGTTAGAAAAGAACATGAGTATCATTGTTATGTGATATTTGTGGTTGAGCATTGTTGGAAATGTTTGAGTTGGTTGATACATACTTGGACTAGGGTTGTGTGAGAGAGAGTTGTCCCTTGTGATGATTGGTTGAGTTGATTTGATTGAGCCTAGTCAAGTTATGTGTGAAGTGATTTTTAAAGTTCTATGAAATAAATTATTCCATCACTCATTGTTGAGTTCATTTTGAGTACTACTTGAGCATGATTGATTGAGCCATTGAGAAGGCCTTTGGGAAATATTTGAGGACAGTGTTGGGACAGATTTCTAGAGCAGATTTGGGCAAGTTCTTGGTGAGCTTGCTAGAGAAGATTTGGGCAAGTTCTTGGTGAGCTTGCTATGAACATATTGGTCAAGTTCTTGGTGAGCTTGCTAGAGCAAATTCTTAGTGAGCCTATTGACAGAGTACAGAGGACAGAGTCTCAATGGATAGAGATCCAGCAGCCAACATAGTTGAAGATAGATCTGAGTGAGGATTCTTCAAGTGGAGAGAGGTCCACCAGTCAGTGCAGCAGAGAGACAGAGTCTTCTATAATATAACAATTGGAGAGAGGTCCACCAGTCAGTAGCGGATACCTTCGCAATAAATTGGGAGTGGTCATGCTTCCCAAGAACTGACTAGCTATCGGGACCACATTCTCAGGGGGAGCATTTATATATTTGATTATCTTTTTGCTCATGTTTGTAATTTTTTCTAACTGTAATAATTTGTGCCTGAGAATGTTGTGCATGGACTCAGGGGGAGTCTGCAGCAGCCCTTTGGTATTATTGTCAAAGGGGGAGAAGAATTACAAGAAATTGCACGTGTGTTGCCAACAATTCCAAAGGGGGAGATTGTTGAGCAAGGTGCAGCAACAGTATTGTCATTGTTGTCAACACGATCAGACAGATCGGTTGATGCAAGTGGACAGGAGTTAAGAGGTTCTTCGGAGTATGTACAGTGATTGTCCAAAAGATCGAAGTGGCCCATATGCTAAAAATCAAAAGAAAATCACAAGGAAGAAAATTGTCGTGATATCGTGACATGTTGAGCAAGAAAGAAAAACTGTCACGATATCACGACATGTTGAGAAGAAAGAAAACTATCATGATATCATGACATGTTGAGAAGAAAGAAAACTATCACGATATCGTGACATGTTGAGAGAAAGCAAAGTCACAATATGCGACATGTTCGGAGAGAAAGTGCAAGCAAGAAAAACTATCATGATTTCGTGACATGTTTGGAGAGAAAGCGCAAGCAAGCAAAACTGTCACGATTTCATGACATGTTCGGAGAGAAAGTACAAGCAAGCAAAACTGTCATGATTTCATGACATGTTCGGAGAGAAAGCGCAAGCAAGCAAAACTATCGTGATTTTGTGACATATTGCAAGAGAGATAGTACGAAAGAAGAAAGTGTCACGATTTCGTGACATGTTGGAAGAGAGAAAGGCAAGTAGAAAAAGTGTCACGATTTCGTGACATATTGTAGGAGAGAGAGTCTAAAAGAAAAAGTGTCACGATTTCATGACATATTGCAAGAGAGAGAGTCCAAAAGAAAAAGTGTCATGATTTCGCGACATATTGCAAGAGAGAGTCCGAAAGAAAAAGTGTCACGATTTTGCGACATATTGCAAGAGAGAGAGTCCGAAAGAAAAAGTGTCATGATTTTGTGACATATTGCAAGAGAGATTGTACGGAAGAAAAAGTGTCGCGATTTCGTGACATATTGCAAGAGAGAGAGTCCAGGAGAAAAAGTGTCGCGATATCGCGACATGTCAGGTTTTCGTGACCCAAAGGCAAGAGAAAGAGCAAAGGAGAGAAAGTGTCGCGATATCGCGACATGTCGCATTTTTGTGACCCGAAGGCAAGAGAAAGAGCAAAGGAGAGAAAGTGTCATGATATCGCGACATGTCGCATTTTCGCGACTAAAGGAGGAGAGAGAAAGTACGAAGGCAGAAGTATCGCAACAAAAGTAAGGAGGAAGAGTAAAGAGGTGAAAGTGTCGCGATATCGCGACAAAAGTAAAGAGGAAGAGTAAGGAGGCGAAAGTGTCACGATATCGCGACATGTGTTTTCACGGGTTCAAACCAAGTAAAGTAGCAAGGAGGCGAAAGTGTCGCGATATCGCGACATGTGTTTTCGCGGGTTCAAACCAAGTAAAGTAGCAAGGAGGCAAAAGTGTCGCGATATCGCGACATGTTGTGTTTTCGCGGGTACAAACCAAGAAAAGTAGCAAGGAGGTGAAAGTGTCGCGATATCGCGACATGTTGTGTTTTCGTGGGTTCAAACCAAGTAAAGTAGCAAGGAGGCGAAAGTGTCGCGATATCGCGACATGTTGTGTTTTCATGAGCTAAGAAGAGAACCCAGCCGAAATAAGATATGTGACAGTTAACTAAAGTTATATGGCAGTTACAGGGGCTATTGTAGAAGAAAATCATGCAACTAAAATAAGAAGAGTTAACTGAAGTCAGTACGTCAGTTGCAGGTGCAGTTACAGAGAAAACGCATGCATGCCCAAGTGGAGAAAACGAACAGTCGAAGAAGGAGAAAACGAACAGTCATAAAAATAGAAACGAAAATGCATGCATGCACAGAAAAGAAAATGAATAGTCACTAAGGAGAATACGAACAGTCATGACCGAGAAGACGAATAGTCATGGTAGGGGTATATGTGTCAATTCGTTGCATGTAACGTGTTTAATGAAATGCCTACTCTATATATACAAAAGGAGTTACATATAGAAGGCGTTACAATTGACAAGTGGCGTATGAGAAATGAAAGGAGTTACAACTGGAGTTACAAAGAGACAATATGGTTATAAAAGGAGCGTTGCTTGGAGAATTTCAGTTGGGGAATTTATTTGGTGAAGTGCGCGAGAGGAGCGCAAGAAGAGAGTGAGAGGAGAGCGAGAGGTGCGCGACAGGCGACCGAGAAGGGTGTGTGTTATGTGAATTGTGGGCGATGTTGAGTAAGCAATAGACCAGTCAGGGTCTTGTAAATGTGAAGGCATTTTTATGTCAATCTTCTAGCTTCAAAAAGTCCAAGTTGGTGCTTGGAATCAGGGGTTGGTGTGTTGAGCAAAGTGCAGCAAATAGTATTGTCATTGTTGTCAACACAATGTCAGACAGATTTATTGATGCAATGGACAAGAGTTTATTGAACAGCAAGGTGCATCCAAAGTACAATGGATAGGAGTTCGGTGTTGAGCAAGGTGTTGCAGGAGGATTGTCATTGTTGTCAATACGATCGATTAGATCTAATGATGCAATGGACGAGCGGTTCGAAGTCACTCAGATGCAGAGGATAAAGTTCAGAAGTTAGTCAGATCATGAGTCCTTAAATGATAGATGCACAGAAACAGAAAACATAATTCAGAATGAGAAGAAGAAGTCTTCAGATCCTGAGATGTCAACAAGCGGAAAGGTTTTTTGTGAAAACCAAGGCAGTAAGAATAAAAAGTTTTATTTAAAACCATGGATAACATATTTGAAATGGGTTTTTCTTAAAACCCAAGTTGGCTCTTCGTTTCGTTGAAAAAGATGCCCCGGTGATAAAGATATTTAATTTTAAATATTTAGTTTAAATTTTAAAGGTTTTTTGTGAAAACCAAGGCAGTCAAAATAAAAAGTTTTATTTAAAACCATTGATAATAGATTTGAAATGGGTTTTTCTTAAAACCCAAGTTGGCTCTTCGTTTCGTTGAAAAAGATGCCCCGGTGATGAAGATATTTAATTTTAAATATTTAGTTTAAATTTTATTTTATTTAAAATTTAAATTAAAATATTAAATTAAATTAAAAGGGCCGACATGTTACTATTTCGCGGAAATAAGCTACAGGAAAGTGACGAAGGTGGAAGAAGTGTTTGAGACCGACAAATTTAAATCTGGGCCGACGAATTTTAGGGTTTGGCAGCTGACAAATTCTAGGGTTTCTCAACCGACGTTCTTTTAGGGTTTGTTCCTAAAACTTCTTCTATAAAAGCAAGGGTACTTCGAGTTTGAAAAGTGGGGTGTAAAGATAAAGTGCGAATGCGAGCATAGTGTTTGTGAAAGTGAAGTTCGTGTTGAGCGAGAGAGTAGAATGTGAAACAACACAGAGTGTGCGAAGCGTGTGCAGAGAAAGCAGAGTGTGCAGAGAAGCGCGAAGGGCAAAGTTGATTGCAAAGTTTGGCTGTAGCAGTGCAGCAAACTTTGTGAAGTGATTGTGCAAGAGAGAGCAGAGTGCACAGAGATTTCAAAGGTTATGTAGATCAGTTAGAGTCTTGCAATAACAAAGGTATATGTCAAACATTTTTTTTTATTCAATATTGAAGTCTAGTTGGTGCTGGCAAATTAAGGGGTTAGTGCCTCTTTCCAGTTGGTGCTGGTAAACAATTTGTCCAGTTGGTGTTGGAAAATTAAGGGGTTGGTGCCTCTTTCCAGTAGGTGCTGGTAAAATAGGAGTTGGTGCTCCATTCTGTTGAAGCAGATAAAGTTAAGGGGTTGGTGCTCCTTCCAGTTGGTGCTGGTAAAGGATTATGTAAAGTTGTAGCTTTGCATTGACTGGATTTGGATGGTAGTCAAAGCAGTATTTTTGAGGAGTAGCCACATTGGTGAACCTCGTTAAAATGTTGTGTTATGTGTGATGCTTTCTTGATGCATTTAGTATCTCTTTTATCTGCTTTAAACTGTTGTTGGTTTTATAATCTAATTGTTTTAGAAGTTTTTTAAAGAACACACTGATTCACCCCCCCTCTAATTGTTATGTCAATCTTCTAGCTTCAAAAAGTCCAAGTTGGTGCTTGGAATCAGGGGTTGGTGCTCCTTCCAGTTGGTGTTGGTAAATTAGGGGTTGGTGCTCCTTTCTGTTGATGCAGATAAATCAGGGGTTGGTGCTCCTTCCAGTTGGTGCTAGTAAATCAGGGGTTGGTGCTCCTTTCTATTGGTGCAAAAAAATCAGGGGTTGGTGCTCCTTCCAGTGGGTGCTGGTAAATTGATTGTAAAATTGGTATTTTGCAAAGGCTAGATTTGGATGGGAGTCCAAATAGTCAATTTTTGAGGAGTAGCCAAAACTGATGAACCTCGGTACATCTTGTATTGTGTGATGCTCTCTTGTTATATTTGCTTTATGTGGTTTTAAGTTTTCATTGTTTTGGCTTTAAGAGTTGAAAATTTAATTTTTAAAGAGCTACACTAATTCACCCCCCTCTCAGTGTCATTGTGAGACTAACACCCAATGCAGATCTAAATTCAGTGAATGATATCCACCTGATCCCAAATCCACACCAGTTGGAGGACGGATCCCACATGTCAGTCCAAGAGACGATTGATGTAGACATTGGTTCTGATCCAATGAATCTACAAATCATAAAGTTGGGTGTAAGTTTATCCCCCAAAGAGCAAGCTGAGTACATTGCCCTTCTCAAATAGAAGGAGGTTTTTACATGGACCTACAAAGACATGTCGGGGCTAGACCTGTAGCTAGTCATGTATAATCTAATACTTGATCCTACAGTCAAGCCAATCAAGCAAAAGCTACGTAAGATGCACCCAACAGTGGCCTTAATGGTCAAATAAGAGCTACAAAATTTGTTGGATGCATAGATTATCATCTGCGTAGATTACCCACCATGGTTGTCCAACATGGTACCCATAAAAAATCCTGACTGGAGGATTCACATATGCACCAATTTTTGAGATCTAAACAAAGCAAGTCCCAAGGATGATTTCCCCTTGCCTAGCATCGATGCATTGGTAGACGCTACAACAGGCCATGAAATGCTTTCCCTCATGGATGGTTTCTCGGGATACAACCAGATTCGTATCAATCCTAATGATCAACTAAAAATGGCGTTCATGATGCCTTGGGGGACATTTTTTATAAGGTCATGCCATTTGGCCTTAAAAATTTTGGTGCCACTTACCAATGTGCTATGACATACATCTTCCATGATCACATGCATAAAAATTTGGAATATTATATGGATGATCTGTTGGCCAAATCTCTTTTGTGCCAAAATCATCTCGATGGCTTACACAAGATCCTTGATCGCCTCATTGAACACAAGGTTAGGCTAAACCCTAAGAAGTGCGTATTTGGCGTTACATCTAGAAAACTCTTGGGTTTCATAGTCTCAAAATGAGGCATCGAGGTAGATCCAAATAAAGACAAGGTAATCCTTGAGATGCTTCCCCCAACCACCATTAGGCAGCTCATAAGATTGTAGGGTAAGGTCGCATCAATCAAGCGCTTCATCGCACAGTTATCTGACAAGTGCCAACCCATGAATAAATTATTACACAAGGGGGTAGCATTTCATTGGGATGATGAGTGCCAGTCAACCTTCAATGACATCAAAAAATACTTGGCTTCGTCGCCAGTATTGGCACCACCTAGACCAGGAGTGTCGTTCTACTTATACATCTTAGCTACTGAGGTGGCACTGGGTGCCATGCTAGCCTAGAAAAATGAATTACATAAAGAACAGGCTAATTATTATCTTAGCCACACCCTGGTAAGTTATGAACTTAACAATGCATACGTTGAGAAGCTATGCTTTGCAGTGGTATTTGCCACCAAAAAGCTATGCCATTACATGCTAAGTAATACGATGTATGTTGTGTCTAAGGAGAATCCATTGTGGTACATGATGAGTCATACTTATCATAGTAGTCGCACGGTAAAATGGATCATGTTGTTGACAGAGTTTGACATCGAATTCATTGGACAAAAGTCCATCAAAGGTCAAGTCATTGCCGATCAACTAGCAGAGGCTCCTCTCAAAGACGATCAGCCTCTAACCGTAGAGCTACCCAATGATGGGGTCTTCCATGTCTCAAAATCTTCAAATTCTAATGAGCCTGAGTCACAGGCCAACATAACCTTATTTTTTGATGGTTCTAAATGTGAGCAAGGGGGTGGCATGGAAATCATGTTTTTCACACCGCAAGGGGCTCCAATACCTTTATTATTTAAACTTGATTTCCTGTGCACCAATAACAATGTTGAATACGAATCCTTGCTCATAGGTCTTCAGACAACCATCACCATGAACATCAAACGCTTGAATATCTTTGGTGATTTATTGTTAATTGTCAACCAAGTGAAAGGGGTATTCCAATGCAAATGGCCAGTTCTGTAGGCCTACAAAGCCCTTGTGGATAAATTACTTGTAAAGCTTGAATGGTATGACATCGAGGCACTCCCTCGATCATCGAATCACTTTACAGACACTATGGCCTCCTTGGGGTCACTAATCTCGCAAGACCCTTCTGGGGAGATGACAACCATTCAAGTCAAAACGTTATCACAATCCATGATGAAGCATGCAAGCTCTGACATAACACCAAGAATCCACCTGATCCAGATCGAACCATATCAGGATAGGTTCTCTTGAATCCATGATAGTCTGAATCATGCCAACTAGGGGTCTTTGTTCTCTCGAACCCCTCTTAATAGCAACACAAAACTATTTCTACAAGTTCTTTCCTGCTCAGCTTTTGCTAGGGATGAAATTCAAGAGGGATTGGCCATTCATACCATCGAGGTTTATGATCAGTAGGATTGGTATAAGAGACTATCTCAAGTTAGGTAGCCTCCCACTTGGATTGTCACACGCTGCAAAAATATCATTCAAACAGAAAGCGATAAAACATGTCTTGCTAGGAGACGTTTTGTATCGTCAGAGCAGGAGTCCACTTGGGCGATCACCCAAGTGCACGATGGTATGTGCGGGGGCCACTTCAACAGTATGGCCATCGCCAAGTGCATTCTTCACATGGGCTATTATTGGCCATATTTAGAGCGAGATTTTTGCGCATATGTGTGGAAGTGCATGAAGTGTCAACACCATGCTAACTTAACACACGTACCTTCTTAGGCATTGTAGCCAATCAAATCAACTTGGCCATTTTTGTAGTGGGGCTTAGATCTCATCGAAAAGATCTCCCCTTCATTGTCAAGTCATCACACATTTATCATAACGGCCACAGAGTACTTCACTAAGTGGGTGGAAGCAATTACGCTTACCTCTACGATCGGGCCTCGCATTACGGAGTTCATTTTGCATAACATCATATGTCATTTTGGTATTCCATCCAAGATCATCTCGGATAATGGGACGTCATTTAAGAACAAAGATGTGCGTGCTTTGACAACAAAGTACAAACTTTAGCACAGTTTTTCAACACCCTATTATCCATAGGAAAATGGGTAAGCAGAGGCGTCAAACAAAATGCTAGTTTTCATCCTTAAAAAGATGATCACAGATAATCATAAGGATTGGCACATCCAAATACCACTTGCCCTATGGGCTTATCGCACTAGCATTCAAACGCCCACTAGGGCAACTCCATTTTTGCTAGTGTATGGCTCCGAGGTAGTCATGCCTCTCGAGTTGGAAATACCCTCCCTACGCATATCAATGCAAGAGTTCATAGATAATGACACTACACGACAGTACCGGTTAGACCAGCTTACGTTACTCGACGAATGACTCGTCAATGCTCTCAAGCATTTACGTATCTATCAAGAGCGACTTAAGAAAGCATACAACACGAAAGTTCACTTGAGGGACTTTCAGGTTGGTGACTTGGTCTTAAAAGAGAACCAATAAAATTCTAACTTGTTGTCCCATTTAGGGGACAAGTTCACGGAAAATTGGTTAGGTCCCTGTGTAGTCAATAGTAAAATAGGACCTGGAACATATTGGCTCACCTCTCTTGAAGGAATCAAGGAACAAGAACCCTTGAACATCAATCATTTGAGTCCATTCAACATTTAGAGAGCCATCGCCCACAACAAAATCCCCAAGGATTCCCATAATCGCTTGGTCAAAAAAAAAGCCCCAAGGATTCCCTCAATCTCTTGGTCAACCAAATGCCCCAAAGGTATCCATAATATCTTTGGTCAAACAAAAATCCCCAAGGATTCCTGCAGTCTCTTGGTCAAACCAAATGCCACCAAGAGTTCCTGTAATCACTTGGTCAACCTAAAACGCCCAAAGGTATCTATAATCCCTTTGGTCAAACCAAAAGCTCCAAGGGTTTCCACAATCGCTTGGTCACCCAAAATGCCCCAAAGGTATCCATAATCCCTTTGGTCAAACCAAATCACTCCAAACGCCCCAAGGATTCCTGCAATCACTTGGTCAACCGAATGTCCCAAATGTGTCTATAATCCCTTTGGTTAAACCAAAAGCTCCAAGGGTTCTCGCCATCACTTGGTCACCCAAAATTCCCCAAATGTATCTATAATCCCTTTGGTCAAAACCTCCAAGGATCCATAAGAATCACTTGGTCCCCACCCATGTGGGTTAAACCACCATAACGAATATTCAAAAACAACAGATAATAAAAAATAACAAAAAAATTGCATCTCACTTTCATGCATATTCTTAAAAATCAAAAAAAAAAAAGAGAGCTGCATTAGGCATCGCATACATACATTGCATATTTGTTGGTCATACATGTCAAATGGACCATAGACTATAATTACTTGGAAATTCCATCACTTTACAAATTTAGTCCATTTTGTAAAAAGATCCATCAAGAATAACACCCTTCGTATTTTCACCATATCATAGTCAGTTGTCTTCTAATGTCTTTAGGGTTTTCGTCATTCAGCTGTCTTTAGATTTCTAGTCAAATTTTGTACAAAGTCAGACCAATTTTTACAAGGTAGAGTTTTACTTGGATCATGCCTTGTCACATAGCATCCCAACACAAGCTTAAAACACCTAAAAATTCCCAAGTTGTGTGAAAAAAATATGAAACCTACAAAGCAGTCTAGGGTACCATAGGTGAAACATTATCTTGCTCATCCCCCTATGTGAATGGTTCAAGAATTCTACAAATTGACAAAAGGATAAGCTCTTCCCCATCCAATTCCCCACAATAAACAGTGGTTTTTACCACTATCAAAAATTCCAAACACCTTTGGTCCTCAAAGTTGTAAGGATTCGTACTACATGCCCCTGAGAAGGATGGGTAGTCATCCCTAAGGCCTAAAAGATAAATGCCATTCCAAAGAAAAATTCCCAACCACCTTTGATCCCCAAAGTCGTAAGGATTCGTACTACATGTCCCTGAAAAGGATGGGTAGTCATCCCTAAGGCCAAAAGGATCAATGCCATTCACAAGACAAAAACCCACGAGCTCAACTTTGAAATCAAAATTCAAAATCTAAATCCTCAAAAGGCAACAATAAAAAATAACAGTGGTTATCACCACTACCCAAACCCCTTGCTCAAGAAAAAAAGAGAGAAAAATAAACAGTGATTTTTATCACTATATGTGAGAGCAAGTATCCCAACAAATTGAACAACCAAAAGCTGCCTGAGCTTGAATCCCTAGAATTCTTAGCATTCAAAAAACCATTTAGGTGATCCTCATTATAGGTTTGGTGGATAGCCTACCTGGCAATGGTGATATCCTAAATGCATGATGATACATCTATCACATTAGCTTTGCGTGTGTGTAGACCAATGTTTGCATGTGGATGAGCTAGTTTATGGTATCCTACATTGCCCCATGGATTAATCTTACTAAATATAACAAAAGTATTTAGTGGAGCTAATTAGGTGATCCTCAGTATAGGTTTGGTGGACAACCTACCTAGCACTGGTGGTATTCTTACGAATACCACATAAACAAACTCAATCGCACACACAAGGATGTGAAATAACTTGGTCAAACTCAAGTCTGATTCGTACCTTGTTCGAAAGTCTTGTAATATAATGTACAATCTTGACTAGTTAGTTAAAGCATCTGAGTCTCAGAAAAACCTTAACTACATTCTAAAACAATTGTTGTACATTTCATTACTTACATCACCATCAAAAAATACAAAACAAAAAATACAAATGCAAAGTTATTCCATAAAGCCATCACATAGTATAGGAAGCCAGTAAATCCTATACAGTCTATGGTGCCACCACCTGCATACCGATAAATCATTCCATCTATTTCATATGCATACATCTATATCATATAGCTAACATCATCCGTAGTCATAATAGCATATGCATACATCAACAAAAATAAACGTGCATAAAGAACAATAAACCATGACACGCATATCATCAAACCAAAAATGAGTCATGTATATATATCAAGTCAAAATACCCTCAAGCTAAAATAAGAAGATCCTCTAACCTCAAAAAAAACCAAAAACTCAAAATCCCCAAAGGCTAGGGAGTCGGCCACCATGATCATGCAGGATCGGTGCGACTGGACCTAGTAGTATGGGTCCTATGGGACCTCTCAAGGTAGCTTCTGCCAGCCCGTGCACCCTGTCCACCAATGCTACCCTCATCCAGTCGCCTGCGATGAGAGGATGTAGACTGCTCAGTCTCACTACCTCTCGTACGATGCAATGAACCACCTCCATAAAGCTCAGGTAACTGTCCACCGAGGTGGACAACCTTTGTATCTAACTCTACCTGGTACTGCCCCCACTCCACATCTCATTGGCGATACATAGCCAATGCGGTGTCCTACTGTGCTAACTAAGCCTGCAAGAGATCCCTCTCCTGCAAAACGTCTCTATGCTCCTCCCGTATTCGTAAGAGACCCTCCAATCATGCTATCTTAGCATGAAACCTAGCCTCCACATCCCCTGAGATAGCCTGCAGCATGGGCACCTCCGGGACGGCCTGCTGCTCCAGCACCCACTGCTCTGGGACATCCTATACATCCAACTACTATGAAACCCCCAAATCATCTCCATCGCCAGTGAGGTCATCGATCTCCACCATGTCCGCATAATCAAGTGGAGCCCCCCACCCCTCCACCGATGCCTCTACACCCCCACCTCTTTTTGTTGTCATAACCGCACCTCCTAGAGGCCCCTCACCCCGCCATCGCTGCATAGTCCACCATCGATCATACTCTGTAGTTACCCCGACATCGTCCATATTGGGTACATCAATAACTGCATCAGACCCCTCACCTAGTGGCTCAATGATCAGCCAGACTAGGGTCCTCTCATCATCGTGACGTCAATAGATCAAAGGATCACCAGGAAATCCTTGGTGCATCCCAAATTGCCGCATCACCCAAAAATACGGGAAGTACTCCTGCTCTATCCTATGCCACCCAATCAGCCACCTACCCCTACGCACATGCCAGAGCCACTCTCCAGCCTTAGGCTAAGCTGGACAGTCCTGGTATGGTCGCTAGAACACATGCACCGACATTAGATGAGAGAAGGCATCAGTATAGTGACCCATGTCACCTGCCCACCGTCGACTCTATTCATGCTCCTCTGACTACCGCCATAAATTGGCATATCCAATCTCTCGATCCACCATATTCCCTCGGGTGGTCAAAGGCAAACCCTGTGGTCACTCCACAGCTATGTGTTGCCACCCCTAGCACTGTAAGAGATAGCTGCACCCAATCCCCTTCTGCATTTGGTAGCGGACCTCGTACAAATCATCGTATAGCTGATCCAACAATGTCTGACCCCATCTCATAATAAGTGGAGCTAATGTAGGACACTCCACCAATGTGAAAACCAACTCAAGCAGGTTCCAAGGGAACCTCGCACCTAAGGAGTTAGGAAGCAACATATTGGAAATGAGGGCCATGAGCAAAGCATGCCTCACCCCTAATATGCCCTTCTCTAGCCACCACCGTACCAGAATACCACATATCTAGTAGTCAGCCTCTGCCCTCTCCATAGCCCTCTCCACCCCCCTCTCCCCCGCCCACACAAAACACCGTGTCAGTACCACTATCCGTTGGTCCCGGTGGGTCATCCGGATAGGAAGTCCATCTATCAAAATTCATAGAATCTGATACACATCCTCCAGATTCATAGTCATCTCCCCTATCAGGAGATGAAAGGTGTTGGTGCGTGGATCCCACATATTGATCAGGGCAGTCAAATATGGCCAATCCCCCACCATGGGCTCCAAACGCGTCACCTGCTTGAGCCCAAGGGCATCAAGCCACTCCCAATCCCCAACTGTCAAGGCATCTTGGGCATCAGAGAAAATAGTCGGCTGGCGGTACGAACTCTTCACAACCTAAAAAATAATAAAAAGCAAAATATATTAAGTACATACTTAATATAAACAAAAACATTACAATAAAATTGTACAGAAGAACAACAAAGTACAGGAAAATAATTGTACAGCAAAAGTAAAAAAAAACAAAGTACAGCAAAAGTATAGAAACATCAAAAACAAACTGTACAAAAACAAAAACAAAACAAAACAACAAAAATCATCCTAGGGTTTCAACCTTAGTGTGAACAAAAAAAACAAAACCAAAAAAAATCATCCCAGGGTTTCAACCTTAGTGTGAACAAAACAAAAAAAACAAAACAACAAAACAAAAAAAATCATCCTAGGGTTTCAACCTTAAGGTGAACAAAAAAACAAAACAATAAAACAAAAAAAATCCTCCTAGGGTTTCAACCTTAATGTGAACAAAAAAAACAAAAAAAAAAAAAAATTATTAGGGTTTCAACCTTAATATTAACGCAAAACAAAAACAAAATAACACAAACAAACATTTATATGTGAGTTTTTAACTTCATCTACAACACAAACGAATAACAACAAAAGGAAGGAACATCATACCGGTCTCACCTCGGCTCCTCCACTCGAAGATCCAGTTCTCGCACTCATGATGTCCACAAAATTTTGACAGTGCTCCGCTATGCACACTCGCACTCCTCATCCTCACTGCTCCAAATCGCCAAGGAATTTTTTTTGCAAATGAGCCCAAAACCTAGTTTTGATCCTTATATAGGTTGTTAGGACTGTAATCATTCCACCCTGGGATGAGCGCTCTAGTTAGCACTCGTCCCACCCTAGGATGATTACAAAATTGGTATTCGTCCCACCCTAGGACAATTACAGAGCAAGAAATAAAGCAACAAAAACTGCATCCAAAAAATGCACCAAAAATAGCAATAAATCTTCCGAACAAAGGTGCCTCTGCACCTGATATTCATGGCATGAAAAACTGTCATCGGGGACACACATACTCACTATCCTACTCCCTAAGAAGGCTAGCATAGCTGGACCGCTCCATGGGAAGGAGGATTTTCGATAATTTCTACTCCAATAGGCATCAACAAAAGGGTCAAAACCCACCAAAAACAGGTCCGATTGCTAGAAAGCTGCATACAAGTTCAACGAAAAAAACTGAAGGCACCCTTACAAACATCATCTTGGGTCAAGTGACTCGTCTCTTTTCTCATTTTGGTCATTCCCTCATTGATTCGTCGCTTGAGGGGGTAGTCACACTTAGTCATCAATCAACAAATACACACCCAATCAAGGAAATGGCATGCATTCAAAGAATCATTGACAAAGACAATCACGCTCCTGCTTGGGGCAGCAAACATGCAATAATCACAAGCTTAACAAACACTTGGTATTATGGAAGCATGAAGACAAGGTTCCCCAGCAAAAATTTTGCATCCTTTGCCTATTCATGACTGAACAATTTCAAAGATCAAGTACACCTCACTAAAAAAGGTTACACTTGAGTTGAGCTCCTTAGCTCGTCAGAAGCAAGGATTCAAGAATGCGTGCCCTTTCCATACTTGGGGCATCAAAATTTGGTTAGGTTACTGAGAAACCCTAATTATTAAGTGCTTTGGTCATCTATTTTTGCTCAGCACTGTGCCATGCATAGCGCATCCCAAAAAGAGGCATATGTAGACACCAAAACAACACCAATCCAATTATGTGACTACAAGCACTGACAGAATTGGCATACATACCCCCTAGGGCAGCCTCCATAGGTTAAAAAATGGTCCTAACCACTCTCAAATCAGTTTTGCAAGGTTAGAGGTCAATTTGGCTCCTTTTAAGCACTTTGCTCCCTATTCGTCCCACCCTGGGACGATTAGAATCCTATTCGTCCCACCCCAATATGATTAGTAGCAATCGTTCTAGGGTGGGACGATTAGCAGGTTTGACTGGAAAAAAGTCAAGCATTGACAAATGGTACACTAGATCCACCACCCAACTCCACCTTCAAGGCATGCAATTGTGAGGAACAGTTTCAAATCAGAGAGAGGGACTTCAGTCAAGCATGCCCTGATCATGGAGGCCCTAAATCAGGGAGGAATCTTCTCTCCCCCAAAAAGGCATGGTGAGCCAAGTGGCGCCCTCGCATGCACATTCAAAGGAGACCCCTAGGTCTATAAAAAGGTGAGCCTCCTCACCCCAAAAATGGGAACAGAGCTGGAGCATTTGGAGCAACGGAGTGCTTCCAAATTATATCCCCATTCCTCTTTGTGCTTCCTACATCCCTAATTTCTCTTTTGGAAGAGAGGTTATTAGGTGGACACTAGGAACGCAATCTAGACCCAAAACCCAATCAATCGGCCACAATCCCACACCAAAATCGTCGACACAACCCCCTAGGAGGTTTTGGACCCATCCCACTTGGATTGGTGCCAAAACTAAGCCCCAAACGGTGGGCGTCTTGCCCCCGAGCACCCCCCGCACTGCTGCAGTCCTAATCGTCCCACCCCGAAGCGACTAGAAATTTGTAAATTATTTCTTTACTATTATTTTTGCATTATGTTGTATCTGATGTACTTATGTTGTTTTTCAATTTTCACTGCTTTCTGACATGATTTGACCTTGTTTTTATCATTTTATGCGTTTACTAACATACAGGGAGCGCCTTCGGATACAAGATAATCTGGGTAGAATATGCCAAATCTGACCTTCTGGGTCGTCTCAAAATCCCCCTTTTAGCCTAACCCCAAGTTTGCAGGAGTTTTGCAGGCCTCTAGGTAGGACATTTGCAAGGTCGCTCTTGCACGTTTTGTGACAGTCCTAATCATCCCACCCCGGAGCGATTATAAATATGTGCATGATTTCTTGACTGTTCTTTTTGCAATGTGTCCCTTATGATGTCTCCATGACTCTATCAGTGTTTGAATTTATTATGACATGTTGTGACTATCGTTTCATTCTTTTTTACATTAACTAGTCGAAGGCTTTGGGGATTGCATGTTTTCCTACATCCACATATGCTATTAACTATTTGTTATTTTTTTGTGTGCAAGATCTCACTACTAGGAACACTAGAGGGGCAGCAAGGAACAATGAACACATTGATGCAAGCAGTGGCAATGTTTGACCCACCCATTTTGAATGTGGGCATGCAGAGGACACTGGAAGCGTACCATTCGTTGATGTAACGAAATGTATCAAACCTTCTGAGCCCTAGAGGGGGGAGACGTATTGTAACCATATTAAAAGCAACACTAATAAAATAGGCCCCAATTTGTTTTGCTTACATCTCATTTTTGCTTTATTTCCTACATGCATTTGTTCATCGCATTCGTACGACCTAGCATCGATACCGTATCTATTTTGTTTACATCATATCTGGTATGCCGTCACTCTGCATTCAGCTTTCAGATGTTATTGGCCAACTATTTTCACATATACTTTCAGGGTAACAAGAAACTGTGAGAAGTGCAAAAGATACATTGGGAGAAATATAAACGCTTCAATACCTCTAAAATCCATTTAGGTTGAAGAACCTTTTCAAAAATGGGGGTTGGATTTCATCAGAGTAATAGATCCCAACTCATCTACTGGGCATAAATACATGACCGCTACTGATTACTTCACTAAGTGGGCCGAAGCAATACCCACTAAGAAATTAGACCAAGAAGTTGTGATGGAATTCATGGAGATTTTGATCATGAGGTTTGGCATCCTAGACACATTGGTCACAGACAACAACATGTTTTTCATAGGCACCAAAATGATTGAATTTACATGTAAATACGAGATCTACTTGAAAACATCCTCAAACTATTATCCATAGGAAAATGGATTAGTCTAATAAATGAATAAAAACTTGCTATAAATATTGAAGCAAACTCTAAAAGACAATAAGAGAAGTTGGCACTCTTTGATAAACCAAGCGTTTGGTGCTGATAAGATAACTATCAAGAAGTCTATAAATACCTCCCCCTACTCTTTAGTCTATAGAAAAGAAGTAGTTCTCCCATTACACATAGAAATACCAACTTTAAAATTGCTCAATTAGACTGGCACAGAGGAGGCAAAACCAATGGAAAATAGGTTGATCCAACTCCTACAATTAGAAGAATAGAAATAACAAGCCTATGACCATTATCAGAAGCATATGGCCACTATGAAGAAATGGTTCGACAAAAAGGCTACTCTGAGAAATTTCAAAGTAGGAGACTTAGTTTTGAGGTGGAATGAAAAGAAAGCAAAACTTTGAAAACATCAAAACTTTGACGCGTTCTGGGAAGGTCCCTTTGAAGTAATCAAAGACAAATAGCAAACTCTTTCCAATTGAATAATGAACAGGATCAGGTTCAACCCATCCCCATTAACGGCTTCCATATGAAGTTGTACTATAAGATGTTTTCCTCTACTTTGTATGTATCATGTGTAAATATGTTATTTTTCTTTCAAAGGCCACTTTAATAAAAAACTGTTGCGATTTCATAATATTTCAGCGTCCAAAAGCCACTTCAAGGAAAATTGTCATGAATTCGCGACATTATGGCATCCAAAGGTCACTTCAAGGGAAATTGTCATGATTTCGTGACATTTTGGCGTCCAAAGGCCACTTCAAGGAAAATTGTCATGATTTCGTGACATTTTGACATCCAAAGGCCACTTCAAGAGAAATTGTCATGATTTCATGACATTTTGACCTCCAAATGCCACTTCAAGAGAAATTGTCACGATTTCATGACATTTTGGCATCCAAAGGCCACTTCAAGGAAAATTGTCGCAATTTCACGATATTTTGGCGTCCAAAGGCCACTTCAAGGAAAATTATTGTGATTTCGTGACATTTTGACGTCCAAAGGCCACTTCAAGGAAACTTATCGCAATTTCATGATATTTTGGCATCCAAAGGCCACTTCAAGGAAAATTGTTGCGATTTCACGATATTTTAGCGTCCAAAGGCCACTTCAAGGAAAATTGTCATGATTTCATGAAATTTTGGCATCCAAAGACCACTTCAAGGAAAATTATTATGATTTTGCAACATTTTGGCATCCAAAGGCCACTTCAAGGAAAATTATCGTGATTTCACAACATTTTGGCGTCCAAAGGCCACTTTAAAAAAAGTTGTTGCAATTTCATGACATTTCGGTATCCAAAGGCCACCTCAAAGGAAATTGTCATGATTTCAAGAAATTTCGGTGTCCAAAGGCCACTTCAAGGAAAATTGTCATGATTTCATGATATTTCGACACCCAAAGGCCACTTCAAGGAAAATTGTCACGATTTCATGACATTTTGGTGTCCAAAGGCCACATTAAGGAAAATTGTTGTGATTTTGTGACATTTCGACGTCCAAAGGCCACCTCAAAGGAAATTTTCATGATGGCATGATATTTCGATGTCCAAGGATCACCTCGAGGCAATCATGCTTTTGGGGGGAAAATCAAAATTTTTGAACTTTTAAAAGTCCCACTTTTTAAGGTACCATCGTACCCAATTATTGGCCCAGAATAAAGGTGATGCAAATTTATTGGTTGAGGACAGCATCAAAGTGACACCATTGGCCCTCATAAAATGGTAATGCATGGTAGTTGGTCTCCTAAAAGGTGGCACAAGAAATAAAGCATTTGGCAATGTTCATAATTAGTTGCGGGGTGTGTGCCACCAATCATAATTAATGCATGTCACCTTGGCACGTGCATGCATGTCTGCTTATGCCACATAAGCTCCCCCATTGATTCTTTATTTCTTGTATTTCTTTTCCTATTGCTTGCAACGCTCCCAGTTTTCCCCATAATCATTTAAATATCTGCCAAGCACATTCCTTTTTTTTCCATGCCAAAATCATAATAGGAAACTATGATGACCTCCCCTCTAAATCCTAAAGGAAAGTGCAGGTTAGAAAAGAATGACAGTGATTTTGTAGACCCAAACGTACATATCACTAATACCAAGGTAACATTGAAGGACCTGGAGCGAATTCATAAAGACATAGAGACCATAGTAGCAAAGAATGTCACACCATCATGCCTGAGCACATTTCCATACCACTCCCACCTCTCTTGGTATGTTTGCACCCCTATCCACACCTGCCCTGAATTGATCAGGGCCATGGCAAAATTTTATGATATTAAGCATAGAATTGTAAGAAATTATAGGGGAGAGGTTGTATTTACTATTGATGTTTATGTAGTTCGAGCAGCCTTCAGTTGTGGCAGAAAGCCCCTGGTAAATGCTATTCCTTTTGACCCCATTAATTCGACAAAAAATTATACAAATGCCCTTAACATAATATTATTCTCACAAGAGAATTTATTGAAGACTCCTCCCGAGGGAACTATGCCAAAATCTTTGATTTCCCTATCTAAATTCAATAGCAAGAAGTTTTTGTCTATGTTGGCCATGGTAGCAGGGTTAGAAACCGATACATAGGTCTACAGATGGCAGGTTGTAGTATCACAATGCATGTCAAATCCCAAGTTCTATGATGCAATGCACGTAGACCAAAGAATAGTGCCACTCTTCTTCGACTAGCCAACATATTTAGTCCAATAGGTACATGCAGGCCTACTCAAGATACAAAGAGACATCCTGAACATATTCAATTTTTCCTCTTACTTGGTATGGATTTTCTTTTTCTTCTAAGGGAAAATTTTAAATTTCATCTCTACCATGACCACGGACCAAGATGAAAATAGATTACCCGTATCGAGTGGACACCACTTCTCTCAAAAATGAATCATACTACCATTTCAATATGGAATTCCTGGGGCCTGTATTAAAAATCATGTATGGCACTATGCTAAGAATTCCCCAAAATATACGATATACTTTACAGTACATTCATGCAGAAGAGGGGGATTGGTTTATTTTGACTCAAGGAGTGGTCGTTAGATTATATGGCTTAACAGGGAAGCCCTTTTTACTACCATATTATGTTACTGAGCGATTTTTCACTTTGGAATATGTAAGGCAAAATGAGTATATCAATTATAGATTTGACACAGGTGCTAGCAAGACTGTCACATGCCTCATGACCTTCCAATGTGTAGGGGTATTAGTATCGAAGGAGGACCACGAGAGAGTCGCGTGAATAATTCGAAGTTGATTGAGTTACCACAAAAGTGGAGGTATGACCCTATAGACAAATTTTCTTGAAAGTAGGCACCCTCAATCAAACTTCCTTTGAAAATTTTCATGCATCAAACAGGAAGATTGATAGACAAGGCAAAAACAACAAGGAATATGAACCGTTAGAATGGCACGTCGAGCATATGTAGCTATTAGCTCCGTGGCATGACTTCTATGAGCATTTAGCAGACTGAAGCCCTAATGTAAACCCAATCCACAAGTTAGATGAAAAAATTATAAAAATATGAAGAAAAAAGGAAAGGATTGGGACCATGCCAAAATCTTAGCATGGTGGCAGACGAGGTGTCAGATACAAACGTATACCAGATATGGAACAAAGATTGACAAAGAATTTTTTTAAAGGTATGATAAGCACCACGCCACATTGTTCAACACTCTCACAGATAAGGTACCACTTGGTATCAATGGTATCCCTATTAAGCCCATTGCAAAAAAAGTAGATGCTAGCAAAAGCAAATGAAAGGAGATTGTCGTCGAGCAATAAGAAGCTCCAAAGAAGGCATCTCAATAATTCATTCTCCCTTCCACATCAAACATAGATTTTGATGATGATGACATCCCTATATTCCAAAGAAAGAGGAAAGCATATTCAGTGAAGGGAGGAGAACAAAAGAAAAGAAAATAAGAAGAGATGCACTTCGAAGAGACGGGGAACAAGGAAGAAATAGAGGACCAGGAAGAAATAAGGTACTAGGAGGAAACATGGGAAAGCTCTAAGTATATTTTTGAGAACCAGGAGATGAATGACCAAGAAATGGTCGAGATGGCTAAGAAGCCTCCTCCCACTAAGGAAACCCCTAGTAAAGAATAGGCCCCAGCCAAAGATGCAGCTGATACTGGTAATTCTAGCCTACAAAAAATAGCAAAAATTTATACAAAAGCTCTCGAGAAAGGACCAAAAACTGGAGACACCAACCCATGTAAAAAATTAGGTACATCTCCTATTAACCTCAATACATCTTCTTCCTCTTATCATTTCCAAAAGAATTGCCCTCCTCATTCTGAAGGTCAGGGTAATGTCTCTTCTCCCTCCATTCAAAAACCTCCACCATCAAGTCAAGTTGACCCTAAAGCATCTTCAGCTTCACCCATAGACACTCCCAATAAGCAACCAAATGTAGATGCCTCCATAGCCACCATTCCCTTCCCCTACATTGCCAACTTCCAAAACTTTCAATCCATTCCTACATCTTCTTCTGAGAGTAACCCCATAGTTGCCAATTTGAAAAAAATGAAAAAGGTAACCTTGAATGTTGCTACCTGGTTGAAATCATGTAACACTCAAAGTTCCAAATATGTAGCTCACACTAGGGAAGGGATAGCCCTAGATCCCATTAGCATGCAGCGTTCTACCTTAAATATGACACCACTCGTCCAAAATCCCAAAGGAGAAATGTCCTTGGAATATTACCAAGCTGAGATAACCACTGAAGATATCACTCAACTGCCAATGGAGGACAAATGGGGGAAGGCCCAAGCCCACATGGGAACAATATACTTAAATGTTGTATACTACAAAGAGAAATACCTCAGGGATGAGCAAGCAAGAAAATGTTCGGAAGAAGCTCTGGATTAGCAAAAGACAACCAAAAGGGCTTTAAAAAATGAAGCAAAAAAGTGGAAACTAATGTTTAATGAGGTGGCCGAATTTAAGGAAAAAGTAGAGAAGGTCGAGGAACAGATGCAACTATTGAGCCAACAGGTTGAAGACCTTAAGAAGTAGATCTCAGATATCCCCAGTACAACCAGTGGGATATCTAAGGAAATATCCAAGGCAATCATAAAAGAAATGATTGTATATATCCAAAATATGAGCATGAAAGCAAGACCTACATTATCCTACGTGATCAAGATCAAAGAAACGTTAGACAGGGTGGAAGACAAATTCGATTCATCTATCAAACTCCTAAAAGCAAGGTTATTCGCAGCAACGAAGTTCTAGGTCCTGATCGAAAGCACACAGGCAATACTCAGATACAGGGCACGAGATGAAAAATTATCCCAAGCCAAACTAGTTTCCAGGAACATTTTCAAGAGGCATAAGCTGGTAACAAAAAGTGCTAATCTAATACAAGAGCTCAAGGCAGAGGCTAAGGGGATTTTGAAACACATGAGCATAGCAAAAAATTGCAACATGTCTAGCTTCTGGGATAAATATTCTAATTTCCTGGCAGAAGATGAACTGAAAGCTTCATGGAAAAATTTTGTGGAAGATGAGTCAAAGATTAATAGCTAGGAAGATCCAATTAAATAGGAAAAAATATTTAGTATGGCTCAAGACATCACCCAAATAAACTCCTGCCTACATGAATTGTATATGAAGTCAAAATTCCTATCATACGACAAGGTAGAAGAGTTGGAATATTTATACCTAACCTTCAAAGAGACTTTAGATATGGATGAAGAGACTTGGAGAAGAGCCTACGCAACCTACAATGAAGTCATCCAAGAAAAGGACAAAAAGGAAAAGGCTAAAAAAGCCTCAGCAAGTAGCACAGTAGCACCCAGGCAGGAAGAAGCAGAGAAATCCATAGAATAAGACACCCCGACGAATGACCGCACAAAGCAAGAAGAATATTTTTTTCTTGGTATCATTCCCATTTATCCCCTTTCGTTTCTTAGTTGTTCTTTTTACTCCATTCCCCAATGGATAAAGGCTCTAGATTCTAATATTTCACTGGTAAAATTACCCTAGGAGGCGCTAATAATGTTGGTCAAAATGACCACATCCAAGGGAGTAAGAAGTAGTCTTCTCGAGATTTCACTAAGTATAGAAAAAAGTCACAATAGCATGATAGTTTTGAATCTAAAGATTAAAAAAATAAGAGTTGTCATGACAACATGCTATTTTGAAGTCGAAGGGCCAAGAAAAGGAAAATTGTCATGACAACACAATATTTTGAAGCCAAGCGTCAAGGGAAGAAGAATTATCATGATAACATGATATTTTGAAGCCAAGGACCAAGATAAGAAGAATTGTCGTGATAATGCAACATTTTGAAGCCAAGGACCGAGAGAAGAAGAATTTTTGTGATAGCACAAAATTTTGAAGCTAAGCGCTAAAAGAATAATTGTTGTAACAACACGACATTTTGAAGCCAAACGCCAAAAGAAGAATTATTGCGACAACGTGATATTTTGGAGCCAAGCACCAAAAGAAGAATAATTGTCATGATAGCATGATATTTTGAAGCTGAAGGGCCAAGCAAAGGGAAATTATCATGACAGAGTGACATTTTGAAGCCAAGCACCAAAAGAAGAAGAATTATCGTGACAATGCAATATTTTGAAGCCGAAGGGCCAAGCAAAGGGAAATTATCGTGATAACGCGACATTTCTAGCCAAGCACCAAAAGAAGAAGAATTATTGTGACAACGTGACATTTTGAAGCTGAAGGGCCAAGCAAAGGGAAATTTTCATGACAACACGAGATTTTGAAGCCAAGCACCAAAAGAAGAAGAATTATCATGATAGCATGACATTTTGAAGCCGAAGGGCCAAGTGAAGAATAATAGTCGTGATAGCACGACATTTTATAGTAAAATACAACTGGACCACGATGCCTTTATAGAGATAAATGTAGATTGCTACAACAAGAACATCTTAGCCATTTCTAGTTGAAGGCCCCATACTCTCCTAACTACCACTCTACCAGAATGAGTCTGTAGGCATACTATTGTAACAACTTTCAATTTTTTTGTTATGTAAAAACTATTATATATAGGATGAGCGACCAAAACAAGAGGTCGACTCCTGGATGTTTACAAGGAAATGTACACAGACTTCTGAAAGCTAATAAAATATCATCCATTATGGTTTCTGTATCATTGGTGTTCTTAATCAAGTATGTATGGATTGTTAATTGCTATATAAAGTTAGGTTGAATGTAACTTGCTTTAATTATTATTTTGAATTTCTATGGCAAATTTTTGCTAACTCTAAAATTAACCTTACCAATAAGCTTATGTTTGAATAAATTTACACCAGAAGCTTAGTTTCTCTATTTTTATGGTTCAAATATATGCTTATCTATAAAGGCTTTTATAGTTGTTTTTCTGTTGTCTAATCTATACCATTTAACGATTCTAGCAATAGCTATATTTCTCTCTTTATGCATTTTCCTCTCTCTCCCTTTTCCTAAAAGAAGCAAGGAACTAGCCTCCTCTGGAGATTGAACCGAGTAAGCTTTGTATTGGCCCGGTCTTTCAATGTTGGCAAAGTCTTGGGCGCAAACGTAACCAAAGGCATATTTTGCTCCAATAGGGCCATAAGTTGGTAGGGACAGCACAGGGTGTGCAGAGGAGAGTGGCTAAGATGGTGAGTGGCTTCAATATGGAAAGGAGGAAATAGGTGGGTATAAGTTTCAGTCATCTAGGGTCCGGATGATCACAGGTTTTGACCATCTATGGTTCAGACAGTTAAACCTAAGGGCTTAGGCAATGATGACAGGGGTAGGCACAGGTGGCAAAATGGAAATAGGGTAAGTATTTAATGGTTTGGATGTTTTTGGTGGTGGTTTTGGGGATGTTTTGTGTTTTTGCCTTTTTGTTTTTGGTTTTGGTGTGTTTGATGTATCCTAGTCCTAAGAACTACAAAGGGGTGGATGAAGTGGAATCTACAAGGGTGTGTTTATGTCCTCTCCTCCCATGAGAAGTGGTACACAAACAACTAAAAAGGCTTCCTAGGATGGGGGGTTGGCTTTGGATATCGTAAGGGGACAAAAATAACCTATAAAAAGAGGTTGTGATATCTAGGTCCTACGTAGGCCAAATAGGATTTTGTTTCAGCCTCGAGCAGGCTCGAACAAAAAAAACAACTATGTACCCATTGATTATTAAGCCCCATGAGCGAAGGGTATCTAATCTCATATTACCCCAAGCTAATCTCAAAGGTATCCATTTTCTCAATGACAAAATCTAAGAAACTATATGATCTACACTTAGATGTCTAAGGACTCAACCAATGGTTAGAGGTGAAATCCAACATTAGTGGTTGGTTTTCCTAATAAAACTTTGTAGAATGCAATGTGTTAGTGTGTGTGGTGGTTTGTTTTTATTGTTCTATATTTTGTGTTTTATGTTTTGCAAATGCCTAAAGAAATATTAAGAGTAGTCCTAAGGATGCAAGATGCAAAATTTACTTAATCTACATGTGATAAATGCAATAATTAACCATAAGGATATTTTTTTAATCTTTATTGTGCAAAAGCTAACCTATAATAAAAAAAGAATGTAATTATGCGAAAAGGATCTCTAAGATATAATGTAACCTAGGTATGAAAAAGAGACCTATTCTAGGAGAGAATGCACTAGAGGAATAGACTGAAAACCTATGGGTGAAAGAGAAGATGTTTTATGAGTAGACTGAAGTAAAAAGTCCTACTTTAGGAGTGACCTTCTTGGGGTGAGATGGTCACAACTATAAATCATCTTAGGTTGAGACAACTACAACCATGACCAGTCAAAAACTCCAAAAATCAATCATAGAGGTTGTAAAAATAGATACAGAGGATAGAACATTTGGACAATTGTCTACACTACGAAGAAAAAACCTGATCTATGTGCATATGTAAACTAATTACACTAAAAAATGAAAAACAACCTAATATATGGAAATTAAGGGACAAAATAATCTATAAAAGTAAAGAGGGGAAGCTAATCTAAGGAAATGAAAGGTACAAACTATACTAAGAATTGAAAAGACAAACTAGACTATGAAAATGAAACAAAAATTATTCTAGAAAATTAAAAATACAAGCTTTTCTAGGCATATAAAATAAAATACAAGCTACACTATAAAATTGAAAATACAATCTATGCTAAGGAAATAGAAAGACAAGTTAAACTAAGAAATGAAAATATAATCTATGATATGGAATTGAAAGCACACTAAGCTAAGAAGAGAAAGTAAACTATGCTATGAAATTGAAAAACAAACTAAACTAAGAAAGGAGAAACAAACTATTCCAAGGAATTCAAAGTAAACTAAACTAAGAAAAGAAACACAACCTATGCTAAGAAATAGAAAATAAACTAAACTAAGGAATTTAAATACAATCTAATCTATGGCAATGAAAAGACAAGCTATGTTATGGAAATTAAACGATAAACCATGTTATTGAAAGGAAAGGGCAAGTTATACTAACTATGGAATTGAAAATACAAACTATGCTAGAAATTGAAAGGTAAGCTAACCTAAGAAAATGAAATACAAGATAGGCTAATAAAATAAAAAGAACAAACTAATCTAAGGAATGGAAATACAACTTATGCTAGAGAATTGAAAAACATACTAAGCTAAGAAAGAACAAACTATACTACAACTAAACTAAAATAAAAAAAGCAAATTATGCTAGGGAACTTAAAGCAAACTAGGCTAAGAAAAGAAAAACAAACTATGCTAAGGAAACCAAACTAGGCTAAGGAAATGAAAAGACAACTAAGTTAAGGAATGTCAAAACTATTCTAAAAGAAGAAATCTCAACTATGATAGGGGAATAGAAGAAACTATGCTAAATATATTGAAGGGATATATGATAAAGGAATAGAAGGGATTGTTATAGAAAAGAAGAGGGAAACTCCTACACTAATGAAATAGAAGAGACCTATGCTAAAGAAACTAAGGAAGTAAGCTATAACCAAGAAACTCCACTATGCTAAAGGAAGTAGGAAATAGCTTAACTAAAGAACTTAAAACAACTATGCTAACTAAAGGAAAGAACTAAGCAACTACACTATGGACGAGACTAAAATAAACCTAGGCTATGACAAAAGAAAGCAAGAAAGCAATGGTGTTACTATTCCAAACTAAAAAATATATGAGAAAGAGGCCATAACTTGTGGTCCTATGCTACTGATGTAGACTTGTGAAGACTGCATGTCTAACTCTATGGCACACTATGTTTGGGATAATGACCATCTTAGGGTGACGTGGCCTCAAATCAAGACTATCCTAACCTATGAAAATGACATTTAGGTGATAGATATATCAATTGCAGTTGATGATTAGAGGTGTTGATTGCTCTAAGGTAATGTTGCTTATTTTACCCTATTAAACAACATAGAAAAAATTAGTAAAGATTATTTCTCAATTAAGAATAAATTATTAGTATGGCAAAAATATCGTTTAAATCATGGAAGCATCCCAACAACAACAAGTAGATGACTTAAAATAGCCAAAGGGGATGTGGCACGGAGTTGCAACAACCTGTGTGCAAGATTATCTCAGTCCAAGATAGTTAGAACCAGAGACTGTTCCAAGGTGAGACAGTGAGATTTTAAGGTAGAAAACAAATATTTTTTTTGATGGAGCCTAGTCCACCTTACCTCCCAATAATCTTGGGGATGTCTTACACCTAGGGATGTCCCACCATGATCACCATTTTATAGTACAAGAAAAGCACCATGCACATGAATAGAAAAAGATAATATTTTATTACAAAATTTGCTTTTTCTTTTACAAAGGTGCCCTCTAGGGGCTTACAACATGAAGTCCTCAAGATCGAGGAAATTCCTTTTTATGCCACAAACAATGCAATAAATGGTTCCTTTACAAATTTTTCTCTTGCCACAATCAAAGGTATAGGGGTTTTGGTGAGATTGAGTGTTCTTGGACCCTCCTTTGCTACCAACTATTTTGAAGTACATGTACACAACTAATAACAACACATTAATAGTATCAAGTGGGCCCATCGTGGTTGGGCACAAGTTAAATAGATGTAAGAAAGAAACATTAAAGTGCTAATTATGTAAGCCAAAATAAGTGAAATTTCTATAAAATACTAAAACTAGACCTACTTTTACCTTGTTTCTTTGTCTATAGTCAATATTGGGACTGTTACTATCTTTGGTTGGTGTTCGTCTCAAGGTGTGATGACTACGACTGATACCTTATCTACTCAGGTGTTGATGAAATTTTGTGTAGATCTCTAAGAGGGTATGATGGATATCTGGCAGCAATTTGGGCCTGATATTACATTTTTTTTTTGTAGTTTCAAAAGGGAGTCATGAGAATGGAGGGAATCACTTTATCTTCATGGTTGGTTATGGGTAGATAAAGGTTGTGGGTTGTAGGTGGTAACAAAGTGCACAAAGGGGAGGGCTGGCAGAATTTTGACATAATTTTGGTATGGTCATCAAGGGTTCTCCCAAAATGAGAGATAAGAGGGGAGTATTTATAGATTTTAGGCAAGGGGGTGGTATAGTGGAGATGATGTGGAGGTGACATGGCAGCCAAGTGGAGGGTGGCAAGACTAAGAAAAATTTGTAGGATTTGCTTGGAGGGTTGTGCACCCTCCAAATTTATGACCTTGGGTAGGGTGAATCCACCCAAGTTTCATAAATTGACATTGAGAGCGGGGTCCTTATGTCGAGTAAAAGAATATAAAATTCTTTAAAAAACACATTGGATGAAGTGGAGGGGAATTTTAAATTCTTAAAATGTAAGGTGGATGGTGGGAACACATGTGGATTTATGAGGGGGAGTTGGCATTTTAGGGGAATTTTAAATTCATCTAAAAGTGGAGGAAAAAATGTAGGAGGATTTTAGAGGGCATGAGGAATTTAATGGGGAAGCTTTCTAGATGTTTTGGTCGGGATTTGGGAAGGGGCTAGGACATTTTGGGGATTTGGTTAGGATTTAAAATTTTCCTTGGGATTTTATTAGGGATATAGGGGTGATTGGGACTTAATTAGGGATTTAATTAGAAGATTAAGGGTTAATTAAGATTATGAGGAATTTGAGGAGGATTTGAGGAATTAGGAAATGATTGTGATTTTATTACATAATTTGATTAGGAATTAGGGGTTTTAGAGGATGGTTAGAGGATTTTAATAGGGTTTAGGCTTTTTAGGGTAATTACAGAAGAAATTGGGAATTTTAGGGGTTTTAGAAGATTTTGAGGAAATAAAAAGGGGAAATGAGAAATTTGAAGGTTTTGGGAGGAAATTGGAAAATTGATAAAAATGGCATTAGGGGATGACAAAAATGACATTTTTTTGGTGTCTACAATTGTAATATATTACAAAAAGTGAAATCACATTGGACATAAAATTCTTGAGAGAAATAACTTAAAGATAAATGATTGAAATATCCAAATTTTCTATTTTAATGCTAAAACATATTTCTTTTTTCATTAGATTAAAAATATTTTTACATGAAATGGAAGAAATATGCAATATAAATATGATACTATATAAGCCATAAATTGTTTCAATTTTCTTCTATTAAAATTTATAAAGGATTGAAGAAATTCTAAGTACAATGTTATTTTTAATAATTTAATAATAAGTTAAATTTATATTAATTTATCTAAGGTTGAACTAAAAACCCTAGGTGAGAAAACCCTAGATGAGAATGTTATCCTAGGAGGGCACAATGGGCCTCCAAATCCCCTTTAAAATAGATAAATTTTATTTGCAGATCTATTGAAGGAGAAACATCAAATAGAGACTGAATAAACACACAAAACAACACTGAAAATACTCTTTATGGCTACTAGAAAAAGATCAATGAGTAAGGAGGTACCTCAAAGGGTAAATGGATGCTTTACATAGTCTGAATAAAGACCAAATATCATCATTATGTAGAGTATTAAAATGTAAATAAATAATCCCATATAGATCCAATCATGACCTAACCTACAAATCTATGGGTATTCATCCTATCTTGAATATTTTATATTTGTGGGTTTGACAGGACTAAGAGCTTATTGGTGAGTATTCCTTGTGGTTTATGAGTAATGGATATTTTATTGTTAGTTTTTCCTCACTAGCCAACAAAAATAAAATATTCAAATAAAAAAAGAGGAACAATTGCTTCATAGAATTATTTGTCCAACCTTGGAGAGTGGGATTTATTCCTTGAATTGAAATCACTACTATCTCAGTTTGGTTCTGATTATATGCACTTCCAATGAAGTTCTTGAGTGAGTAGGTATTGGAAACCATAGGTACCTTCCTTGTAAGGTATTTGGGTGTTTCTAGAGACACAATGGAAAGAAACACAACTATCTATGCTATAATATGTGTTGAAATGGATCTATCACCATAAATATGCTATAACTTGTAGGAATAGATTGGATTTAGCAACTAGATTATGAAGTGTTGCCCTTCAGGTGTAGAGTTTCCCATAAATATGGGCATTTGGCTTGGTCTTACCCAAATACCATGATCATATAAATTGAGGCCTCTCTAGGAACATTGGATCTTCCTGAGGAGAGTAAGTCTACAAGCATTAAAGAAGCAACCAACACTTCTTAGGAAGGAGGAGAAAATGGAGATGGTTTTAAACAACCCAAAAGAATGAGGTAAAAGAAAAAATATGGTAAACAGAAAACCCAACCCAAGCCCTTAAATATGTATGATATCTTCAAGGTACTAGTGGAATAGGAAGAAGAACAACTTATGAAGGAATGGATGGTGATAATGAAAATAGTAACACTCATTTTTAGGCTCTTCCTTCAACAACAATAGAGTGTAGTGAGTTACCACAGTCAAAGATGGTAGGGTATTTATAGTACATAACTAGTAGCAACCAATAGTAAATGATGTCATCATGGGTGTGGTGGAAAGTATCGGAGAGAACCCAACTCTGGGGATCAACCAAGTGGAGAAGATATTGAGGAATAAAAACTCATGAGGGTAGAAAATAAAACAAAGAATTGATTGCATCCTAATGAGATAAATTTGTTACTAAGAGATCAGTGAGGATAATAGACTCTTACTAGTCTCAAGGTAAACAATGACTATACAATCATAAAATATTAGGTGTTTAAACAACATAACCCATAAATCTACTATACAAATACTCTTAGAAAAAATTAAAATAATTTTTTTACTTATCCAAGAGACCAAAATGTTGTTGGATCTCATGTATAATATAGTAAATAGACTTTGGAGGGGTGATGGTCATATGGAAGTGGTTGCCCAAGGGGTCTTAAGGAGAATAGTTACCTTTTAAAACTCTCTTGAATGGATGACTATAGAGCATATATCTTGGAGGTGTGTCCTTACATCCAATTTTAGGAAAAATGTAACAACTGAGCAAGTTTTAACCATAGATTTCTATGGGGCTTAAAACCTATATGGACAAATTCATCAATGGAGAGCGGTGTATAATATGAGAGTATTAATGGAGGGGTTAGACTGGATTATAAACCACCCTCTTATCCCTAATATTGGGTTACCCTAAGAATATGGTTATAAACCACCCTCTTATCCCTAAGACTGGGTTCCCCTAAGAAGATGGTTATAAACCACCCTCTTATCCCTAAGATGGTGGTTATAAACCTCCCTCTTAGGTCACCCTAAGATGATGGTTTATAAACCACCGTCTTAGGGTGACCTAAGAGGGTGGTTTATAACCACCGTATTAGGGATAAGAGGGTGGTTTATAACTGCCCTCTTATGAAAGAATTAAAAATTAGAAGAATTAAAAGATGGTGGTTATAAACTATTGTCTTAGAAGAATTAAAAATAAAATATGTAAAATACGGCAGTTATAAATCGCTATCTTAAATGAAATGAATTAAAATACGATCATTATAAACCGTCATCTTAAAAGAATTAAAAAAATTAAAAATGATATAATATTCTCACCGGTCGTTGCTATTAGACCCTTCCCTATACTTTCTAAAACATTCTAGCTACTAACCCTAAACATGTGTCATCCCTCACCCATCCTGGTTCATGCAGGTGAACAACCAACAACTTTTCTTCCTCCCTCATCCCTCGTCCATCTTGGTTCATGCGGGTGAACATAGTGCAAGAGATTAAAATTTAAGAAAGTATATTTGTTGATATTTTTTACTAGAGCTTGCCTTGGCTTTGTTTGGTGTAACCTTGAATACAATAATTTTTATGGCATTAGTCACCATTCAACCTCACAGTTTGTAATATTGCATTTTTGTGCATGTATAGATATTTATGCCATCCATCATTTGATGAAATAGGTATTGCAACAGTTACAAGTGTCCTTTTATAGTCTTTTTGTCTTTCCAATATGTTGATGTTCAAACTTTCTAATCATTTAGTCATGCATGTGTATAAATGCCCTGTTATGTTCTATTATAATTCAATGCCTAGTAGCATAAGTTGATGGAGTATGGTACTGTAACACAATGAAGTGTGCATCATGTTGGTGTTATGAGTTGTGTTGAAACATGATAAATTATGTGGACCTAAAACACAAAGGTAGGTTGCAAGCAATTTGTTTTCTTCCTTCATGAAGAGTCGACTAAGCTGCCTAGGCCTTTTCAAGGCAAGTATATTTCATGTTAATTCATAGGGTTGTGAACAAAGGCTTCATGGAACTAGTCAAACAAGGCATTGAATCCTTATTAAGCAAGGTAATGGCCAAGGCCAAGAACCCTAATACCTACAACTTGTGGGTCAACTTTTGAGCCGACAAGCTCTAAGGATTCAACAACCTGAACATTGTGCCAGTTGTAATAGTTACAAATTGACACGTTTACATAAATGTATGTTTGAGCATATGAATGTATATGCACAAATGTGTGTGCACGAAATATTTGTAATAATGTGCATATGGCAAAGTGTTTGTCATAATGTAATATAATGGGTTATTTTTAATGTTTTATGTAAATAGGTAGTTCAAAGGTGGTTAGGTAATTGCCAACTACATACTCATCCCATTATATCTATAAGTACACATCTATGTGAGATATGTAGGAGTGCTTGTTGTCATTGATCGAATTGTATTGTTGGCCAGAATTACTTTTTGGTAGATTGTTCATCGAAGTATGTTGTATTGCAGATAGTTCTTGTGCAGGATACATGCAATGTGTAGAGTATCCATTTGTTTCTATAAGTTATTCCCATTGTGTATGTTTGTTCATATAAGTGGTAATAGAATTATATTCAAGTGTGTTGTATTCCATTTCTACACAAATAGCCCTCGTTGCAATGCATGTGGGAACTCTCCCTCCCCCTCCATCCCAATGGTATGCTTGAGAGCTTACCAAATGTCCTGAATGCAAAACACTTTAAGTGTACAATTACTATATTCTAACATCCCATTGATTTATCCATGTACTTAAGTAAACAAAACTGCATTAGAAAATGACTGCAGTGCACCTGATTCTCTCTCTTAACATCTTTTTTTCTTTTTAGTGTATGAATTTACTTGGCATGTACATTCTATAGTTTTTCATCCTGTTTGTGAACCTGTCCCTTGATCGATCATGTGAAAGGTTGCATTACACTCAACATTGTTTCCTAGGTTATATCTATAATTTATCATTAGTGGTTGCACATGATATTCTCTATTCTACTATTTCTTCTATGTAGGGTTTTCATGCCCATGTGTTTTTTCCCTAATGTTCCTTACACCTTTCTTGATTACTATTCCATGGAGTTTTAAATTTGCTTTCTTTTGTTAAATGTTCAAGTCTCTTTTATATATATATAAAGTACCTTCTTTCCAAAAGTTCCTTTGTTGAACTTGAATTGTGATGTTAAATATGTGCCTTACCTCTACATTCTGAATTATCAATTTTAGCCATTGTTCCAGTTGTGTTTCTCTTCAGGTTGTACTTATCCCCATCAACTCTTTATATTTTTAATGTTTGCATTTTGATACCCTGAATCACAAAAAAATGTGAAATTTTACCATCAATTTTTTTGAATGGGCAGAAAGGGCCCAAGCCAATTGGTATGACTTATGCTTCATTTTTTTCTATCTAATCATTTATACCTCTCTCTATGAATTACTATACAACTCACTTCTATAATCTAAGAATTTTCTTTAACTACCTTTTTGATGACATATGTAGACTGATTTGTTTTTTTTGGTTGGGACTATGCTAGTGGATGTTTCCCAATTTTATGTTTTGCATATTTTCTATCACCAAAAACTGTGTTGTACATCTTTGACAGCCTCATTACCTCTGATATGTGAACTCTTTGTTCCACTTCTCCATGAGTGTTGGATGTTGACTAAACTCCTTCACTTAAAAAATATTACTCTTGACAAAGTGTGGGTAATCCAAAACCAAACTCTCAAATTTCAGTACTGATCCACCATAAATCATTTGAGACCACAGAGGGTCAAAAGGAAGCTCAATACTTCTTCTAGACTTAATTTGGATGAGGAAATTTGTAAAAATCCACATTCTGATACAATGAGTCCAACAAAAAAACTTTCTTAACCAGGAAAACAACATAAACACTTCATTAATCAAATCGTATTATCTCAACCGATTATATTCCTCAACTTTCAAGGAGGAGACCTAGGTTCAAATCTTGCCAAGTGATATATGCATATTTTTCAAGTTGTTGTAATACCACTATGTGGTCATGATTAATACAGGTGGGGCCTACTTCAATACCATATAACCCATTAAAAAACATGAACACTTCATAAATGCAATTTTGGTGAAATTTCCTAGAAAAGCACAACATATAATTGCCTTGAGAAGAAATCTACCTATCAATAATCTTCAGTTGTTCTCCAAGAAGCCAGAGTCCTATATCTCCAATGTGCAACCACCCATCCTTGTCCAGTATCTCCTACCTAGTTTATCATATTCATGATATCATAAAATCAATAAGATTTATTAGAACTACAACCTGATATTGTTTTGCTAGTTATAATCTGAGTTAAATTATGGGTTATGCACACATCAAATATTCCTGACTAAAATCATTTTTATCGTATGCCAGAATCATTTGAACTTGCCAAATTGATACTTATCATATGTTCTGTGGTTGTAGTTTTGAAATAATCACATCATCAAAATAGAAAACAAAGTGTTTGACAAGACCAATGCCAAGAACAAGAAGAAGAAAATAATGCTTACATTTTCCCATCATATTTAAAATAGCCCTTGAAAACAATAGGTCCCCTCACACAAACTTCTCCCTTGGGATATGGTTTGTCATTGGAAGTGTAATTCATTTCAGGAACATCCTCAAGTTTTACCTCTGAAAAGAAAATTATAGTGGAGGTGGTTAGAATATGATTTGTTAAATGAAAAAATGAAACTACAACCTACTTCATGCAAAGTATATAAATTAAAAATTTAAAGAAAATTTAAAAAATAGGAATAAAATTAGTTCCAACACAAGAAAATAGTAGTTTGACAAACAACCAGACCCACCACATGTTGGGTTAGGTGGTCCAACATGACCAAATAAATTGTTGATTTCCTTAGAAAGGTTGATCAAGCATGATGAATCTGTCATCCCATAACCTTCTGAAACTCTACCACCAAAACAACTACCAAGGATCATTTGCAAGATTAACTTTAGAAAGTTTTTAGGTAGCATCTCTATTGTTTTTAATAAGAAAGTTTCTAAGCACAAGAATATAACCAATCCAATGTAAAATGAATCCATGGACTATGAACATACACTCTCAAAAATTCTATTACTTCAGGGGATATTGGAGATGCCCCTGAAACCATCATATGCACACGACCCCCAAGTTTGACCTTGATTCTATTAAAAACCAACTTGTCCCAAATTCATGATGGGACTTTTCCTAGAAAAGGACATGTCAGCTTTGCAATAGTTAAATAATGGTCAAGTGTATTTTTAATATCTCTATCTCTTTTCAATACTCACCCCAACCCCAAATATTGGAACAAGTATATCAACAAATAATTTCAGACAAAACAAATAAAGATATTGACAATACTAAATAATATTTTTTTCCAGTTGTAGTCTATGAATGATAAAATTACTTGTAATAAACTAAAACTACTAAAGGGGATTGGAAAAATATTAAGCCTTGTTTCAATAAGGCAAAAAACTTAGAAAGATATCAAATTATAAAGATGGTAGTCTTTGAAATGTTGAAAAGTAGAATAGACATTTCAATGTAAATTATTTTGAAGCCAGGGATGCAGATTTATTTGTTGAGAAAATTTTTCTGAGAGTTGCAGATCTATTGCCTTCCCACTTATAGATCTGGTTTGTGCATATTTATTGAGCTCAAGAAAGCAAAAAAGCTGATATTTTCTCATGTTTTCTTATTTTTCCTTTGCTAAAATTAGAAAAACAAATGTTTACTCTATTATTGTAGTTGACCATCAAAAGAAAAGGAGGGAAAAATAAAATCTAGAATAAGATTGTTGCTTTCTATTCTCATATACCTTGCAGTAAACATCTGGGTAAATCAACCAACACACATTTTTGGGCTGACTCAGCTCAAACTCATGAGTCTTGGGAGGTCTAAGTCAAGTTTTGTGATCATGTTATGACAATCTTGATTTGTTGATTTGTTGATTTGCATAAGAAACTCCACTTACCTTGTGCAGGTTGTGCTTGGGTAGCAGGATTATTATCTTTACTTTTAATAGTTGGATCATCCTCAAGACTCAGAGCACCAAATCTAGCGAAGTCAATTGGGTCAATATTTTATGTCCATCAAGTATCATGGACAAAGCTTGGCTAGGAGCATCTAGGTATTTCAACTATGTTATCTCCATTAACGAAGAAAAGTTGTGCTTTCAATCATATCTACCCATATAACTATACTTTCTTATTTTTGGGGGGTCTGTTTGTAGAAATAGTGAGGACTATTATCATGGGGTTCACCAATTCCTAGATTTCACAAGAAAGAATTCAATGGACCCTAAAATAACTAGATGTCCATGTCGAAAGTGCTCAAATATGGAAACTCTTGGTTTTTTGGAGGTTCGTGACCACCTGATTTGGCATGGGATTGACAAGACATATACCAAGTTTGTTTTGCATGGAGAACAACCCTCTAGTTTTGATAAATATGCATCGAACATGTGCTCTGCCACTGATGAGGGTCCAATTACCAAATATGTACAAGATGACATCATTGGAATGGTCAATGATGCATACAGATTATTCAATGATAATTGCTCAAAGAGTGGACAAGAACTGTGAGATAATGATGTTGAGTTCCAATCATCTTATGGAGCAGTTCCTACTGATGAATATCATAGCTTGCTCGAAGATGCCAAACAACCATTATACCTAGGTTGTACAAAGTACACAAAGCTATCGATGATCGCTAAATTGTATAATCTCAAAGCAAAACATGGTTGGTCGAACAAAAGCTTTGGTGACTTACTAGAGTTGCTGAAAGATATACTCCCAATCGATAATACAATTCCAGAGTCCACATATGTGGTAAAGAAAATGATGAGGCCATTGGGATTAGATTATGTAATGATACATGCATGCATCAATGATTGTATTTTATATTGGAAAGATCATGAAAAGAAGTAAGCTTGCCCAACATGTGGTGCATCTCGATGGAAAGTTGACCCTCATTCACAAAAGGTATGCATTAATGTTCCTACGAAGGTGTTGAGGTATTTCCCCATTATACCGAGGTTGAAGAGAATGTATAGGTAAGGGATTTTATTATATCATTAGCTTTGTTGTGTTTGTTTCTTTCAACATTGTTAGATGTGGTTGAAGTGAGTTGCTTTCTTCCTATAGCTCTACAAAGGTTGCGGAGAATATGAGGTGGCATTCCCAGCACAGGAGTTTATATGGCAATATGTGACATCCAGTCGACTCCTCGACATGGAAAACTATAGATGTTAAGTGGAAATATTTCACCGATGATCCACGTAGTGTACGACTTGCAATGGCAACCGATGGGTTCAACCCTTTTGCTGACTTTAGTACTGCTTATAGTTGTTGGCCCATTGTGTTGGTCACTTACAACCTCCCACCATGGATGTGGATGAAGAGGAAACATTCAATGCTCACCTTGTTAATACTTGGCCCCAAGCAACCAGGCAATGATATTGATGTTTATCTACAACCGTTGGTTGATGACTTGCATGAACTATGGACTAAAGGAGCAGAAACGTATGATGCATTTTCCAATACTACATTTAATATGAGAGCAATAATGATGTGGGCCATCCATGAATTTCCTGCTTATGGAAACCTATCAAGATGTATGACAAAGGGAAAGGCAACATGTCCAATATGCGGGGAGAACACATGTGCAGAATATCTTAAATGCAGTAGAAATATCACTTACATGGGCCACAGGAGATTCCTTCCTCTAGATCATTCATTTCATCATCAGAGGGCATATTTCAATGGTAAACAAGAGCTCGATAAACCACCCAAACCTTTAAATGGGATGGAAATACTAAAAATAGTACAAGGAATTCCACCAAATTGGAGAAAGAGCAACTCAAATAAAAGGAAATGCAACACGGATGAGGATAGCATGTTTGTTCCTATAGCAGGATGGAAGAAGAAATCTATATTCTTCAATCTATCATATTGGGAGGTACGACATGCAACTTTATTTCTGTATCTATTGTTATGTCTCTCAATATCGAGTAATTTTTGTTTGATGTTGCTATCTATGAACAACATCTTCTAGTTCATCACAACTTGGATGTGATGCATGTGGAGAAAAATATCTATGAAAGCCTATTTAAAACACTGCTAGGTATCGATAAAAAGTCAAAGGATGGCAAAAACTCCCATGAGGATTTAAAAAATATGGGTATCAGGAACACATTGTGGCTAGTAATGGATGGAAACAAGACATATCTTCCACCAACACCCTACAATCTATCGAAGGTTGAGAAAGAAAGGTTTTATCATACACTATACAATATGAAAGTACCAGATGGATATAGTTCAAATATTAGAAAATGTGTCTCTATGAAAGAACTTAAGATCCAGGGCCTGAAATCACATGACTACCATGTTCTCATGCAACAACTTCTTTTGGTAGTGCTACGACATTTTCTTGATAAGCTAGTGCGACAAACCATTTGTCGGTTGTGCATGTTCTATAGGGATATATGCGCTAAAGTGGTGGATCCCATAAAAATAGAGAAATTATCGATAGAGGTCATGGAGACATTATGTTTGCTTGAAAAGTACTTCTCCCCTTCATTTTTTGATATCATGGTGCACCTAACTGTTCACTTGGTGCAGGAGGTACATCTATGTGGACCTGTACAATATCGATGGATGTACCCTTTTGAGAGGTTTGTATGCATTCATCAGTTTCATAAACCACCATTTTTCTAATTTTTGTAGTGTCTCATCTAATCAAAATTGTTTGTTTCCTTTCTTAGAATTATGAATATTTTTAAGGGGTATGTAAAGAACCGAGCTAGGCCCAAAGGTTGTATTATCGAACATTATCTTGTCGAGGAATCTGTTTCATTCTATGCGAACTACATGAGAGGTACAAAAGCAATTGGTGATCACCTTGGTCACAACGAGGTATGGAGTGATGAGGATGAAGAAACTATAATCGATGGGAGGCCTTTGTCCAGTGGTGAAGACTTTGATTTGGATGAAACTTCTTATGAGCAAGCCCATCGATGCATTCTCTTTAACATGGATGAAGTTCAGCCTTGGGTAGAGTAAGTAGATGTTTATTTGTTGTTGTTATATATGGTAAAATATTAATTAGATCCAACTAAGCTTGACAAAATTTGGGTCAAATCAGGAAGCACCTAAAGAGTATCAAGGAATCCAACCCCCGTGCAGTGAGAGATGAAGGGGTGTTGCAAAAAATCCATAATCAAACATTCATCACTTGGCTACGAGATCAAGTTATTGTTTGCTCTCTTGAATATGATCTTCGATATTTATACTGATTTTCATGTACTAAACATCATGTAATGTTCTACAATCATCTTTAAACTATTCTTCTTTGTTTCAATTTCATGGAGATGAAATGCAACATAATGACAATGACTCCAACACAATAAAATGGTTGGCACGTGGTTCGAGGAAAGTTGCAACCAAACATTCGAGCTATTTGATCAACGATTATAGATTTCATATCAAAGACAAAGAAGACCAAAGAACAACTCAAAACAATGGTGTGTGTGTCGATGCTACTACTTTGTGTAGAGCAAGCACAAAAGACACAAACCCAATGCTTCAAACAATCACATATTATGGTGTTATTAGGGAAATAATCTTGTTGGATTACTATTGGTTTTGATACCCACTATTCAAATGTGACTAGGTAAATATTCTTGATACAAGGAATGGATGTAGAAAGGATGAAATGGGCTTCACACTGGTCAACATGAATATATTACTTGGTTAGGATAGACTACAAGATGATCCATTTATCCTAGCATCACAAGCCAGACAAGTATTTTATGTAAATGATCCACTTGATACCAATTGGTATGTGGTTCTCACATCACCTCCAAGAAGGATCAAAGACATTGAAGCATACGAGGTAGAATATGTCAGTGTCTCTAGAGCAACAAATTTTATTGGACCTAAAACTACATAAGATGAAAATACAAACGATGACAACATTCAATATATTCATGAAGAATGTGAGGGTACTATTGAAATTCAAATCTTAAATATTCAAATTAGATAAATAATTCAAGTTACAAACATTATATAGTGTTTACAATGTAGGTGGAGAGATATTATGAAGAGAAGAAATAGGGAGGAATAGAAAAAAGGAATTAGAATTCTAATGCTCCTATCGTCCACCAATCTATCTGTCGCCCAATCATGCTCACTAGGATGTCGTCCAATGGGGTCAAAAAGGTAAGGTCAAAACAAAAGTTGACAATTTTTTTACCATTTAACTTCCAACATTCTCCCCCTTAAAGTTGATATGACTGACTATACAGTCTCTCAGCTTTTTATATTGATCTTTAGCCATGCCTTTGGTGAAGATATCTGCAATGTTGTCCAAAGTGCTACAATATTTAATCTCAACTATCTGCTGCTCCACCATGTCTCGGATGAAGTGATACTTCATATAAAAATGCTTTGATCTGCTATGGTGGATTGGATTGTATGCCAACTGAATGGCACTAATGTTATCACAGTAAATTCAAGTTGGACCACTTTGACTTTCTCCAATCTCTTCAAGGACTTTTCTCCACCATAGGGCTTGAGTACTAGCATGTGTGATAGCTATATACTCAGCCTCAGTAGATGACAATGCTACAACATTCTACTTCTTGGAACTCTATGTAATTAGTCTTGACCCTAGATTAAAATAGTTCCCTGATGTATATTTCCTATCATCTACATTGTTGCCCCAATCACTATCACGGAAGCCAACTAATTTTACAGAATTACATTTGTGGTAATGGATTCCAAAATCTAATGTACCTTTTACATATCCTAAGATTATTTTAGTTGCTTTTAGATGCAGCTCAGATGGACTTTCCATAAACCTTGAAACTAGAGAAACAACATATTGAATATCGGGCCTTGTGTTGGTGAGAAACATCAAACTCCCAACCATGCTCCTGTAAGTGGTCATGTCAACCTTTGGTGCTCCGTCATCCTTTCTCAATTGGATTCCATGTCTAGTTGGAGTTGCAACTGATTTGCACTGCTCCATGGCAAATTTCTTGATCATGTCTCAAGCATACTTGTGTTGACATATGAAGATCCCCCTATTTTATTGATGTAGTTCCATGTATAGGAAGTATCACATTAAACCGAGATCTTTCATCTCAAACTGCTTCATCATGGATTTTTTGAACTCCATATTCATTTTAGTGTTACTACCCATAAATATTAAATCATACACATACAAAAAAACTATCATAATGTCTACACCATGCTTTAGGTAGTAAAGATTTGGTTCACTTTTGCGTCTAGTGAATCCATACTCGCTGAAATAGCCATCAATGCATGAGTACCAAGCTCTTTGTGCTTGCTTAAGGCTATATAGTGAATTTTTCAGTTTATAAACAAGGTTATCCTTTCCTTGTTCTTGAAAGCCTTGAGGTTGTTGAACATAAACCTCCTCAGTAAATTATGCATTCAGAAAAGCACTTTTCACATCCATGTGTTGAATATTCCATCCTTTATGGGCAGCTAAGGAAATAACTGATCTCATTGTTTCTTGTCGTGCAATAGGAGCAAAGGTTTCCTCATAGTCAATGCAAAATTTTTGAGTAAAACCTTTTGCTACAAGTCTTGCCTTGTGCCTCTCAATGCTTCCATCAGCATTGAATTTGGTCTTGTAGACCCATTTACATCCAACATATTTCTTTCCTTTGGGTAGCTTTACTAGCTCCCATGTATCATTATTTTTTATAGAGGTTATTTCCTCTTTCATGGCTTCTTGCCATATATTTTGAGTACAAGCCTTCTCATAGCTGGCTGGTTCTAGCTGTGCACTAGCCAATAAAGCATAATTTACTACCTCTCCCTTAGGATCATGAAAGTCATCATCCCCATACAATTGCAAATTTTCAAGTTGCTGCAAAATTATATTCATTTCACTAGGTTGGCTTCTAGTGTATATTTTCTAGAAATTTTGATCCAAAATTTGAAAATATGGATGATGTTGTAATGTTCTTTTGCCTCTTTATGGAGAGTCACTATCAATGTCCATCGGTGAAGAACTTACTAATCTCTGTGGAGAAGGACTTGGAGTTGCGGTTGAAATACTTGATGTAGTACCCCTGCTTTGGCTTGGAGGGGGTGGTGTACCTTTGCTTTTCTTGGGAGAAACCTATTGTACCTGTGAAGAAATTACATCTTGGGACTCATCATCAAAAAAAATTCTTTGATGACCCCATTCTCCTCCTTCATCAAAAATTACATACCTAGAAAGTACAATTTTATGAGTCTTGGGGTTGTATATTCTATATGCTTTGGTAGACTCACAATACCCTACAAATATACAAGCTTGACTTTTGGGATCAAGCTTCTTCCTCTTCTCATCAAGAATGTGCGCATATGCTAAAGAACCAAAAACTTTGAAGTGCTTTACATTTGGTTTCTTTCCATACCATCCCTCATAAGGAGTGATACCATCTAAACTAGAATTTGGACTTCTATTTAGAAATTATACACTGGTTCTTACAACATCAACACACTACATATTAGTTAGATACTTAGTCTGAAGCATCGTTCTCGCCATATCAACTATGGTGTAGTTCTTTCTCTCTGCCACACCATTATATTGTGGGGTATAGGCAGTGGTGAATTGCCTTTTGATCCCACTTGCTTTACAATATTTTAAAAATTCTTTTGAGAAGTACTCACCTCCTCGATCTGTCCTAAGACACTTTACATAACACTCACTTTGTTTCTCTACATTGTTTTTGAAATCTATGAAGAAATCAAAAGCTTCATCTTTATGTTTCAAGAAATAAATCCAGCACATTCTAGAGAAATCATCTATGAAAGTGAGAAAATAGGAATTTTTTTTTATACTCTTTGTCTGCATTGGACCATAGATGTCCGAATGCACTAACTGAAGTGGATAGCTGGCTCTCCACACTTGTCCTTTTGGAAAATTTGACCTTAAGTGCTTTCCCAAAGCACATCCTTCATAGACCTCCTTCTATTCATTGATTTTGGGAAGTCCTATCACCATAGCTTGAGAAGTTAGTAGTTTCAAGCTAGTGGAATTAAGGTGACCATATCGCAAGTGCCAAAGCACACTTGGATTTTATATAGCTACATTTACAAGTTGATCTCCCCCTGGCTCACAAAATTTGAGAGGGAATAACCTATTCTTGGTCATTGGTACCTATGTGATGACATGATTACAATTGTTTTTATCAAGAATGATACATTTTCCTTCATCAAAAATAAGTTTATAATTATTCTCCATCATTTGCCCAACACTTAGCAGATTGTGTTGGAGCTTTGGAGTGTAGTAGATGTCATTCACTTTCTTTAGTCCTTCTTTCATTGGAACCTCCATGGATCCAATGCCTTCGAATAGCAAAGCTTTATCATCCCCTAACTTGATGTGGTATTTATAAGTGGAATCTAGAGTAGAAAATAGATTTTCTTTGCCACTCATATGGTTTGAGAAACCAGTATCCAAAATCCATGTGTCATTTAGATTTTGTTTTGATTGTCCATATGAAAGAAAAATATTAGAGGTATCATCTTCTTCACCATAATTTCCATATTGACTACTGCTACCTTGAGAAGAGTTTGACCAAAAGTCGCGAGCAAAGTGACATGGCTTGCCACAATTAAAACAAGATGTTTTGGACTTGTCACTTCCTCGTCCTTGATTTCCACTTCGTCCTGGATTTCCTCCTTGATTTTGGTTTCCACCTCTGTTCTGATTGCCTCCTCTATTGGAGTTACCTCCTCTGTTCTGATTGCCTCCTCTGTAGTTGCCTCTGCCTCTACCTCTTCTCTGGCCTCTGCCTCTACCTCTTCCACGTCCTCTTCCAGTATTTTCATTGGATGTGAAGGCTTTATCATCGCCTCCATAGCTAGTTGAAAGAGATTCCTATAATCTCTCTTCATGAGACATTAACGACCCAATTAATGTATCAAATGTTAAAGTGGAAAGATATTTTGACTATTCTATAATTATGGCTATGTGATTCCATATTTGTGGAAGTGTTCGCAACACTTTTGTTATAATTGTTTCAGGCTTAATTTCCTCGCCAAGAGTAACCATTTTATCTACAACTGCCTTGACTCTGACACAGTAGTCACCTATTTTTTCGTCTTCTTTTATTTTGAGATTTTCAAAAGCTCGTTTCATAGTTTGAAGCCTCACTTACTTCACTTGATCACTTCCTTGGAATCCATATTTCAAAGCTTTCCATGCAGCTTGTGTAGTTGTACAAGCGACGATTCTAGGGAATATACTCTTCTCCAATGTTGCTTGGAGATGATAAAGAGTAGAAGAGTTTCTCTTTTGTTCTTATTTTCTTGTTTTCTTATCTGCAGCACTCAATGTTTCCCAGTCTAAGGGTTCTATGTAACCCTCTTCTACTATGTCCCACAAACCTTTCCCTATGAGTAAGGTCTTCATTTTGATAGACCAATACTCGTGATCATATATGTTGAATTCTGGAATTGGTAGATTGTTATGTGAGGCCATAGTTGCTATAAACTAAAACACTCTCTTTATTTCTCGGTTACAATAAAGCACTCTGCTTTTAGAAGGAAGAAATAAGAAGAAAGAAGAGATTACAAATTTAAGTCAAATCTGACTTGATTCACTCTTTCATTGATTGCTTTTTCCTCTTGTTGTGGCGTTGCTATTTCTTGATTCATGAAATTGTATGCTACTTGTTCTTCGTTGTCACTGATCAATATTATCTCAAGTGATTCTGGTTCTAGATTTTCCATTGAATTACTGTAATGAGTATATTATGATTCTTGTGGTGCAACTTATACGGATTCAGATTGCTCAAATATACTCCCAAAATAGTTATCTTCAGAGTCTGCCTCGTATCCTGAGTTTGGATGCCTCTGGTGTGTTATTACTGTGTTCTGCAATTGACTAAACATAGTATGTAGCCCATAAGCTCTCACTATTTCATCAAAACTATTGGTGTTTTCTCTCACCAAAAATGCACATAGGGCATGATAACAACCACTTGGTCTTATCATCAATGCCTCTTTACAAATTTTAGTTTGGTCTTTTGTCTCTCTTACAAGGAAAAACTACTAAGCCTCTCAGGCTTGTTACAGAAAAAAAGAAAAAAAATTCCAGATTTTATAGCCTTCTAGGCTATCACAACATATTTTTCCACTACAATTTTTGATTCCTTGAATCAGGTGTAAAGCTTCTTCTTTTACAATAAATTGCCTCTTAGGCAATATTTTTCCAAAAAAAATTATATATTTTTCTTTCTATTATAATTTTAAAATTTATTATACTATAAGTTAAATAATAATAATAAATATTGGTTTTCTTTAAAAAACTTAAAAAAAAACAATATAATTTAATATTATTAATAAACTTTATTATAAAACTTAAAAAAAATTATAAAAAATAAAAACCTTTTTCCTTTTTTTTTTTTCTTTTTTTTTAATGCCAATGTCTTATGCGACCTTCGAAGACCTTTACCATATGCCAATAATAAAAAAAAAAACTTTATGTCATTGGGTTTCGAACCCGCGACCTCCCCCATGCAACAATCGATCCTTTACCACTCATGCTACAAGCCACTTTTGGCTGTATACTCCTTCGCATTTATTTAAACACGAGGGTGAAACGATTTAATTAAAAACAAATTAAAACCTATTATCCCACATGCATTGGGATTTTGGTGTAGAGGGTGTTTAAAAAAAAGGGCGCACGGTAGATAGTTTGATTGCCTTCAGGAAATTGAACCTTGCCCTTTTGCTTCCCTTCGGGCGAATTGCCTTTCAACACGTCACCTTCTCCTTGCTTGTTTGCTCACCACATTAGTCTTTCCTTGCTGTGTGTCCACCACATCATCACCTAGTCAGCATTCTGCCACATCACCGCCTAGTCAGCATTCCTCTATATGCATGCCATTTGCACCAGCTATGCCACATCACTGTCCGGTCAGCCTCGGTCTACTCTACCACGTCAACCCTGCTGACTGCCATATGTTCAGTTTGCTGGTACTAGTCTACGGGCCTCACCTCACCTTTAGTAGTCTACCTCGATAATCATGCCTTCGCATGTCCTTGGGTTTTGTGCTGGCCTGCTCGCTTGGCTTTGGGATCCGCACCCTGTGGGACTCCTTGAAAATTATGCCTAGCCTCGGTTCTCCTCCTACACTCCTATGGGCCTCCTCGGACCTCCTCGAGAATCATGCCTGGCCTTCAAAACCTAGACACTCCTCCTACGCTCTAATACCAAATATTGAAATTCAAATATTCAATATTCAAATTAGATAAATAATTCGAGTTACAAACATTATATAGTGTTTACAATGTAGTTGGAGAGATAGATATTAGGAAGAGAAGAAATAGGGAGGAATAGAAAAAATGAATTATAAGTCTAATGCTCCTGCCATCCACCAATCTATCTATCGTCCAATCATGTTGACTAGGATGCCATCGAATGGGGGCAAAAAGGTAAGGTCAAAACAAAAGTTGATAAAAATTTTACCATTTAACTTCCAACAAGAACATGGTTGGAAGCCTAATTATTGTACTTCAAAACTAGTTATAATTAATGGAAATAATTAACGAGTGTTGTTACATATTTTTTGTTCTAATTTTAGAACATTTTAGTAGATAATTAATGGGCAACCAAGCTAGGAGTGAGACAAGTAGGTATCCTGAGCATGAGGTTGGCCAGTCATATACAAGAAGGTAATTTGATAAAAAAAAAAAGAGAGAGAATACATGTGCTACTAGGGCATAGGATTAAAAGTCTAATCATGCATGCATGTTGTAATATGTTAAAATGAAGGTTTATTGTGTTGAGTGTGTGTTAGTTATGAAATTTATATTTCATGTTTGACTCTTAGTCCTAGTCCTTAGCAGCAATACTTGATTTGCATAGATGGATATTTATGTATCTGATGGAAGTCTCGGGATACTCTCTCGCCTCATCTATAATGGTTGGGATGGGTAAGGATGTTTAGACATCTGCTCATTATATGAAGGGCTCAAGTTGTCCATTCATCTATATCTTTAAATAAGAATTGCACTTGAAATAATAATTTTCCATTTACATATATAATCAAGAACAATGGCAAAAGTGCTTCTAGTATTTTTAAAAATTAAGAACCTTAAAACCCAAAGCCTTGGTTTGGTTGATATGTTACTATGTATTGCCATTTAACTCTAAACTCAAAAAAACTTACATCTCTCTTTGTGGAAAGGAACTGGCATATCTTGAAATTATGCATTGTTTGTGGAAAAGAATAATGTATAGGGTATGCTTCTTGAAATTATGCATTGTTTCTGGAAAAGAATAATAGATTTCCTTTGGAAGGCAATATTCATAGAAAATTTTTATAAAGACACTTGTACACTTTGCTTGCATGGATTGAATTTATTTTTAAGAAGAGCTTGGTCATAAATATTAGCACAATTTTTTTTTATTTTCAATAATATGTAGAGTCGAAGGCTCAGATGTTAGCTTTTTTTCCTTCCTAGAATATAATTTTCCTCCTATCCCTGTGGATCATTTTATGTACACGCTTTAACTTTTATTTGATGTATTACAACTATATGAGTTTGTATGGCATAAATATGGAAGGGTGATTTACCTCTAACAAGTTGCCAATGTTGACTACTAGAGAATAAGGAATTGGTTGGACAACCACCCATTTGTTGTCCTTCTGGATGTGCAATCCTTCAACTTTGTTGTCCTATAGCAATAGTGTAATGCTAGATCCATCTGCATGTGGGATGAGGCCTAGAACAAGATCATACCTCGAACATGGTGGATAGTAATTTATCCGCATATTTTGATAGGTATTTCCAAAATAATTCTCAAAATAATCAATCTTCAAGCGTAGTCTTAGCAATTAAATTCAATAGCTTCAGAGCAAGATTCTTAATTTCTGAATTGTATTTATCCACAATTTCCCTGCAAATTTCACAAAGAGTATTAATTATATGGTATTGGTACGAATGTTTTGAAATTCAAATCTCATTTTATATATTAGTCATTGAATATATTTTATAATGAAACAAGCAAGCAACTATGAGGAAGATTATTAGATATGAATAGTGATAGATGTTATTGCTTGATAGCCCAATTTAACATGAACTTTGTCAAAGGGTTGGAATCTGAGGTGCAAAATTTGAACAAGATATCTAAGATAAAGTATAATCTCGTATGCCCACTAGTTTTGATGGGTAGGTTGGGATGTAAAATACCCACCTTTACCTTTACCTTTTAGTGAAACCTGTAAGGTGAATAATAATATTCCCAACACAGACCAGCCAAGATATTACATTGAGTGTATTTATTCCAAAAAAATTGGTTATTGTTAAGTTGTAAGCTTACTGTAGTGGTAAAGTTTTTAGGTTTTCATTTAGGAGACCCAAGTTCAAACCCCACTTGGTACGAGGGAAGCAGGACCCCTCATAAAAACTTGTGTAAACTTAAATTTTTTAGCTTATTAAAAAACAAAAATTTTGGCTATTGTTTAACTATTTTGGTCATTTGTTGAATTTATCTTTTGTATCCAAATATGAACAAAAGATCCATTGTCATACCATTGAGAAATATTGACTTCGACTTACAAGAATTACATCAATGGGGCTAATCACAAGAATTTTTTTTAGCTTATTAAAAAAACATTATGGCTATTGTTTAACTATTTTGGTCATCTGTTGAATTTATCATTTGTATCCAAATTCTGGCTGAGTATAAGGGTTATATATTATCTCATAGGATTTTATTTTGATAGCTATCACCTTGCCAAGGACATTGTCATTTTATATAGTAAGTGTTCTATTTTTTATTTTTTCCTTCTCCAGAGGAAACCTTCAGATATTATTCCTTGCAAATTGAACTGCTTTCTTAATTTTTGTATAATTCATATAATCTCAACCTTCCTTCTCTCCCCTCCCCTTCTCTTTCTTGCAAATATATTACATTTACTTGTTAGGTAATGGAGCCAAATTGATAACAAGAAATTAATTACCATTAAATATTGTTGGCAGGGTTCCAAGGCCATTATTGTTGGCGGAGTTCCAAGGCCATTAAATATTGATGGGCAACGTTCAACAATAGGAACGTGAACGGGGTTCCAAGAGGCAACATTAAATATTTAATTAGCATTAAATATTTAATTGCCAGTAAATATTTTAAAAAACGTGATAAGCATATGGGTGGTTTCAGCTCATGGTTTTTTGGCCCATTGTATTCCGACACCACTATGTGTTTTCGGGTAGAGGAAAAGCCACGAATCTCTATATATTTTGTACTGTAAAGACCGCCTTGAATGGTTAAGGCTCTTTTCTGGTTTGGAGGAAGAGAGGAGAGGAGACATTGTACAAGTGGAGAAGATTGTTGTATTGTTGCTAATACAAAGGACTGATTGTTTCTCCGTGGAGTAGGGTACACTGCCCGAACCACGTATATCTTGTGTCTCTTACATTTGTGTGATTATTGTTTATTGCACTGCTTAACTAAAGTTTAAACTATTTTTCATTGTCGTTGTTATTATTTGTTTTTCTTCCATAGACTGTGTATTGTCTGTACATGGTGAATTCCTAACAACTGGTATCAGAGCGATCTTGTTGGGAAAGGGCACTCACAGGAGAGTTTTCTGTTCGAGTGGGAGAAATGGGAGAAAGTTCGAAGTTTAAACTGGAGAAGTTTACCGGACAAAATTTTGGTATGTGGAAAACCAAAGTGGAGGATTATCTGTATCAGAAGGATAATCTGTACTTGGCTCTAAAAGGGAAGACTGATGGTCAACCTGACTTGATGTATGATGAGGAATGGGATCTGATAGACAGGAGGGCACTAGGGGTGATCCGGTTGAGCCTGGCTGATTCTGTTGCATACAACATCGGGAAGGAAAAGACCACCAAAGGAGCCATGGATACACTAGCTAAGTTGTATGAAAAACCCTCAGCTTCAAATAAAATTTTCTTGATTAGAAAGTTATTTACTATGAAATTGCAAGAGGGTGGATCTATCCAAGAACACCTTAACGAGTTTTATGTTGTTATGGGTTCTTTAAAATCTGTAGGGCTTGATTTTGATGATGAGGTTATGGCTTTAGGGTTTCTTTGTTCACTACCAGACTCGTGGGGTAGCGTTGTAATGGCAGTGAGTAATTTTGTGCCTGGATCTGGAAAGTTGGTGTTTGATGATGTGGTTAGCATAATCCTCAGTGAGGATATGAGGAGAAAAACCTCAAGGGAGGCTTCATCATCTGGAGTAGCATTATCTACAGAAAGTAGAGGCAGAAACAGAGAAAGAGGAAAAGGCCAAGCTAGATGGAAAAGTCAGAACAGAGGAAAATCGAAGGGTAGATCTAAAAGTAGAGACAAAAGCAAGATTGATTGTTGGCATTGTGGGAAGAGTGGACACTTCAAGAGGGAGTGCAAAGATAGAAAGAAGAATGAGGACAATAATGGGAATGATGCTCAAGAGGTAAATATTGCAGGTGCAATTTATCAGGATGCCCTGATTCTTGCAGCAAATTGCACGAGTGAGTATTGGGTTATGGACTCTGGAGCTTCTTATCATGTCACTTCTCATAGGGAGTACTTTGTTGATTATACTCCAGGTCATTATGGAGAGGTTTTGTTGGGTAATAATTGTCCATGTGAGATTGTGGGTATTGGCACGATGAATGTAAAGTTGCCAAATGGAAATATTTGGGTGCTTAACAATGTTAGGCACATTCCTGATCTGAAGAGGAACCTGATTTCAGCCAGTGCACTTGATTTGGAGGGATGCAACACTAATTTCAAAAATCGGTAATGGAGAGTGACAAAGGGTTCAATGGTGATTGCAAAAGGTGAGTTGACTGGAACTTTGTATTTATTGCAGAACTCATCTTATTGTACATTGAACTATGTTGCTCAGGATGATGCGAAAGCATGGCATTTGCGGTTGGGTCATATGAGTGAGAAAGGGATGAAAATCCTTCACTCCAGAAAACTATTGCCAAAACTCAAGGAGGTTGATTTGGGTTTCTATGAAGGTTGTGTATACGAAAAACAAAAAAGGGTAAGATTTCTGAAGGTTGGTCCAGAAAGGAAGAAAGAGAAATTAGAGTTAGTTCACTCGGATGTGTGGGGTCCCTCACCGGTACTTTCTCTTGAGGGCTACTCTTATTATGTTACCTTCATTGACGATTTCAGTAGGAAGACATGGATCTACACAATCAGGCATAAATCTGATGTTTTTGACACTTTTCGGAAGTGGAGAGCATTAGTGGAGAATGAGGCAGGTAAGAAAGTTAAATGCCTTAAATCTGACAATGGTGGTGAATATTGCAACAAGGAGTTTGAGGACTATTGCGCAAAGGAAGGAATTAGGAGAATCAAGACTACTCCTAGGACACCACAGGAGAATGGAGTCTCGGAGAGGATGAACATAACTATAATGGAGCGTGCCAGAGCCATGAGATTGCATGCAGGGTTGCCATTGTTCTGTTGGGCTAGTGCAGTTGATACAATAATTTATTTGATAAACAGAGGACCTTGTACTGCATTGGATGGAGGCATTCCAGAGGAGACTTGGAAAGGTAAACCTGTAAACTACTCTTTCCTTAGAGTATTTGGTTGTGAGGCTTTTGCCCACATAGATAAAGAAAATAGGAGTAAGCTTGATGCAAAGTCTAGAAAGTGCTATTTTCTTGGTTATGGTGTGGATGAGATGGGATATAGGCTATGGGATAACATTGGCCGAAAAGTTATCAAGAGTAGAGATGTGATTTTCAATGAGGATAGGTTGTACAAGGATAGGCACATACAGGTTGAAGAGGATGCACCTGAGTTTGTTGACTTGGATGAAATCCCAGAGCATGGTGTAAAAAGACAGCCTCTTGTTCAGATTGATGAACATGGTGCTCATGAGGAAGAGCAAGATGAACAAGAAATTGTTGTTACTCCACCATCACCCCCATCACCACTAATACCGGAAGGTTGGAGATCTACTCGGGTAAGAAGAGCACCAAATAAGTATTCTCCTTCTTTGCATTACATTCTATACACTGATGCAGGTGAGCCCGAATGTTTTCATGAGGCTTTGCAATTGGAAACTAGGAGCAAGTGGGAGCATGCTATGAAGGATGAGATGGACTCATTGACTCAAAACCAAACTTGGGATTTGGTTGAGCTTCCCAAGGGCAAAAGGGCATTGCATTGCAAATGGGTGTACAGAGTGAAGGACGAAGTTGATGGCAGCAAGAGATACAAAGCAAGACTTGTTGTGAAAGGATTTGCATAGAGAAAAGGTATTGACTATAATGATATTTTCTCACCTGTAGTAAAAATGACTTCAATTCGGACTATTTTGAGTATAGTTGCAGTAGAAGATCTTCATCTTGAACAGTTAGATGTGAAGACAACATTCCTTCATGGGGATTTGGAGGAGGAGATCTACATGCACCAACCGGAGGGGTTTGAGGTCAAAGGCAAGAAGAGCCTTGTGTGTAAACTAAAAAAGAGCTTGTACGGTTTGAAGCAAGCTCCAAGGCAATGGTATCTCAAGTTTGACAGTTTCATGATTGAGCATAATTTTACTAGGAGCCAGAGTGACCATTGTGTTTATTTTTGGGCTACAAGAAATGGTAACTTCCTTATTCTCTTATTGTATGTTGATGATATGCTTGTGGCAGGATCCAATATGCAGGATATTAAGAAATTGAAAAGGGAGTTGGCAAGTAAATTTGCCATGAAGGATTTGGGGGAAGCCAAACAAATCCTTGGCATGAGAATCACTAGAGATAGGAAGGAGAAAACACTGAAGTTGTCTCAGGAGGATTATGTGGAAAAGGTGCTTAAGAGGTTCAGTATGCATGATGCAAAACCGGTAGCCCAACCTCTTGCAAAGCACTTTAAGCTCTCAAAGAAGCTATGTCCCAAGACAAAGGAGGAGGAAGAGTACATGAAGAAGGTACCCTATGCTTCAGCAGTTGGGAGTTTGATGTATGCTATGGTGTGTACAAGACCGGATATTGCCCAAGCAGTGGGAGTTGTGAGCCGGTATATGAGTAATCCAGGTAAATCTCACTGGCAAGCAGTGAAATGGATACTCAGGTATTTGAAAGGGACTTCAAAATTTTGTTTGAATTTTGGAGGTTCCAAAGTTGAGTTACAGGGCTATGTGGATTCAGATATGGCAGGTGATTTGGATGGTGGGAGGAGCACTACTGGGTATGTATTCACAGTTGGAGGTACAACAGTGAGTTGGATATCCAAGCTACAACGTGTTGTAGCTCTTTCTACTATGGAGGCTGAGTATGTAGCCATCACGGAAGGTGCCAAAGAGTTCATATGGCTTCAGAGGTTGATTGAGGAGTTGGGTCAGGAGCAAGGAGATGGGACACTTTGGAGTGACAACCAAAGTGCCATTCATTTAGCTAAGAACTCTGCTTTTCACTCACGAACAAAGCACATTCAGTTGAGGTATCACTTCATTCGATCAACAATGGAGGATGGTTTGGTAAAGTTGGGTAAGATTCACACTTCCCAAAATTTTGCTGATATGCTTACTAAAGTAGTAACCAGGGAGAAGTTGAGCTTTTGCTCTACTTCGGTTGGCCTTAAGGAGTAAGGTCATGTTATGAGAAACTTTCAGTCCTAGGATGCAGGGATGTTGCATCAATCTTGTCTCCAAGTGGGAGATTGTTAGGTAATGGAGCCAAATTGATAACAAGAAATTAATTACCATTTAAATATTGTTGGCGGAGTTCCAAGGCCATTAAATATTGATGGGCAACGTTCAACAATAGGAACGTGAACGGGGTTCCAAGAGGCAACATTAAATATTTAATTACCATTAAATATTTAATTGCCAGTAAATATTTAAAAAAACGTGATAAGCATATGGGTGGTTTCAGCTCATGGTTTTTTGGCCCATTGTATTCCGACACCACTATGTGTTTTCGGGTAGAGGAAAAGCCACGAATCTCTATATATTTTGTACTGTAAAGACTGCCTTTAATGGTTAAGGCTCTTTTCTGGTTTGGAGGAAGAGAGGAGAGGAGACATTGTACAAGTGGAGAAGATTGTTGTATTGTTGCTAATACAAAGGACTGATTGTTTCTCCGTGGAGTAGGGTACACTGCCCGAACCACGTATATCTTGTGTCTCTTACATTTGTGTGATTGCTTATTGTTTATTGCACTGCTTAACTAAAGTTTAAATTGTTTTTCATTGCCATTGTTATTATTTGTTTTTCTTCCATAGGTTGTGTATTGTCTGTACATGGTGAATTCCTAACATTTACTTGGGTATATATCCTAAATATGTGATACCGAGAAGAAGAAACAAGAACCACAAAAGAACAACAAATCAACCTGAAGAGAAGTTGTGTAGGTTGGGGAGTTAAAAGCACACATTTGCATACATATTTTAAAAAATATAACCATTAGAGAAACATGCTTAAACTATTTTTTACTTTGTTTTAGTTGTATTTTAGATATACATTGTGGCTATGGCTGAGAGTTCCATTAGACATAAATTGTGGCTATAGCTATGGATGTGTTTCACCAAAGAAAGGTCAAGCTTAATCTAAAATCTCAAATGTATACCCTTAGTGCCACACTCTTTAGAAGCCAGTGACAAACTGCTTCAAATTTCTTTGTTAGGAAGAGCTTTACCTTTACTTCGCCCCTCCTTACAGGTGTAAATACACATCTTTTATTCTGTAAATATATTATTTGGTCTGAAAATGGATTTATGGTTTGTTTTGGGACATTATTAATTTTTTCTTTTCATCAGGATTAGTTGCCCCCTTGCTTTCTAACCAGATTGGTATATGGAGTCTCGTTCCCCTTTAATACTTGTTCTTCTTATCTTGAATATGGTAAGAAACAATGTTTCTACAAAGAAACGAGTTGTGTACATTAGAAACACTAAACAGGTCCAATGGTAGCATTTTTTCAAACAAATATTTGCATCATCTTGTGTTTACAGATAAAAATATAACCTTTAGATACACAGACGGTGAGAAATGGGCACTATAGCCAAACATATTTGCTTATCCTCTAGCAAAACAAAATCTTGCAAAGCAAAGTAAAACTTGCAACTCAAACTGGATTCAACATTTGGTTGTTGTTGATATTATTTTTGCTAATGATATGAATAATTAGCCATATTGTCAAAAACTGTTGAGAGGGTATCCTCTTCCTCTCCTCAAGCCTTGTTTCTCCCAGATTAGTGATGAAAGCAATAGGGAGTCCCAAGTGTCGTCCCCTTCCCCTCTATTAAAACATACAACCAAGCAGTTCTTGGTTCTTTGGAAATCTAAGGATTAGAGGATCCTTTCTTGGAATATCTAAAACCCTCAATAGATTCAAAGTAAGATATAATTTTTATCCAGACTTTTTTTTACTGAATGAAAAACTTTGTACTAGAGCTATTGATGGAACTTTGTGTCTTCAAATTTCAAATGAGAAACTTGAAAAGAGTAGAGATGAATGTAATGGACTCATTAGGTCTGTTAAGTAACATCTATTGCATATCATGTGTGAAAATTTTGATAAAAATACAAGATACATGATAATCAATGTTATTCAGTTGGTGTAAATTTCTTGTTCTCTAATGACACGTTGGCTTGAATGGATGTGTGATGAAACGTAACTTCTCTCTTGTATTTAATATTATATTATACTTTCTTAGGGATATGTCATATTCCCTTCCCTATTGAAAAATGATTTACCTCCAAAGCATTGATGAAAATCATTGTGTTGTTGACTCCTTTGCTTCTATGTCATACTTTTTTGGCCTGATTGTTACGGTAAGAACAGTGTGTATGTTACAAAATTTATTAAACATGTCTGTTTGAGATACAATTAATTATTAACAATTGCTTTTTGGTCTGCTTGAGTACCGATGCCAATTTTTACTTATTAATTTAATACGCAAAACATAGTTGCCTCTTATATTGTTTTGGTAGAAATTGAACCGCAATATTTCTTGGATACTTGTGATAATTGTTGAGGATGATGTTATGAAAATTTTAATCAATATGATAGACTACAAGTAAAATTGCATCTAAATTTTGTGTTTCCTTCTTAATACCGTCAACTTCAACTTCTATGGAATTGGGTTATTATCTACTTCCCAACACATAATCAATCTGCTTCCCAGCAATAATCACTTTGTTGTGTCTCTCTCAAATATGGTTTAAATTGGATAGTTTTCAAATCCCTAGATATAGTTGATGCTTAGATTTTAACCATATTGCAGGTGATTATACAATTTTGATTTTAATGTTTGGTGCTATCATTGGCATTGACTATTACATTTTTAGATTTATGATTTATGCTTGACATAGGTTCAATGCTCGAATTCAACTTACTTGTAGCAATATCTTCTTTTGAAAATGTCATTTTGAATATAGTATATTGAATATGAAGGTTGAATATTTAACCTTTGAATACACTTATATTCAACTTTTATTTTATAGAATCTCACTTTTTATATTTTTGCTTTATCTTCCTTTGTATGGACTTGCCTCATTAATAGGTAATTGAATGACATCTATAAACTCTTATCACTTGAGTAGACTTCACCCTGGGTCTTCTCTGCACTATGATCTTCTAGTTGCTTGACATCCTTTAATGTTCTAGTATAATTGACTGAAATGAACTAAATACAACCTACACACTAGCCACAAAAGTAATTCAAGTGAATGACACCAAAATAATGACCATAAGATAAGGATTTATTGCAAGGCAATAAAAACAAGTAATTGCATTTACAATTAAGAGATGTACATGGAATATACTCACCTAGTTACTAGTGAATGGATTTGGCCTTCTTCTTGATTAGTACTACCTCTTATGGACTTAAATCAATGGCCTTATCCTCTAGATAAATTTTCTTAAAGCATGGCCATTTTATTCTAGCAGTGAAATTAAACCAACTCTCAAAATATTCTTTCAAAGTTTTTATTTTTTTCTCCTAGAGGTCTAAGATGATGGTTTTTAGTCGTCGTCTTAGACCACTAAGATGGCAGTTTTTATCTGTCGTCTTAGACCCCTATGATGGTAGCGTGTAACCATCGTGTTAGGGATCTAAAATGGTGGTTTTTAACCGCCGTCTTAGGCCTCTAATATGGTGGCAGAAACCACAGTTTTAGGCCCCTAAGATGGTAGTTATGGATTGCCAAGATGATGGTTAAAAACCATCATCTTAGAACCTAAGAGGGTGGTTTTTTGAGGTAGTGTTTAATCGAAATTGTATAACATAAAATTTTTACGACACCCTCAAAGACAACGGTTGAAAAATGCCCTTAAATATCTTTAAGGGCGGTTAATAATCACCCTTAAAGACCTTTTTTGATGTAGTGAATGGTTATTTTTCTAAATATTTAAGGAAGGTATGGTGTAGGATGAAGTAGCTAAAAAGGAATTTCTTGTTGTCATTCCCTCTATCATCTATGAAGAACAAAACCAAGCTCTACTTAAACCCATTGATAAAGAGGAATTAAAGGAGGTAGTCTTTGGAATGAGTACGAGAAAAATGCTAGGTCCAGATGTTTTACTAATCAAGTTTTTTATACCTTCTAGGATGGTTTGGAGAAGGATGTAATGATTGCCATAGAGGAGTCTAGGGGTAGTAAAAGAATGCTTAAATCATTAAATCAAATATTCATTGCCTTAATTCTAAAAGAGGAGGAGGGGTGCATATTTCAAATTATAGATATATTATCTTATGCAATGCTATATACAAAATAATCATGAAGGTAATGGTTGAGAAACTAAAACCTCTTCTAGACATCATTATCTCCTTAAAATAAGGGGATTTTATAGAGGTAAGGTAGATATTGGATGGTGTAGTTCTAGCTTAGGAGGTAATCCACTCAATGTAAAATTTTGGCAATAGAGGAATGCTCATAAAATTGGATATGTCAAAGGTTTATGATAGGGTGGAGTGAAGCTTCTTATCAAGGATGATGGCAACCTTTGACTTATCTCAAGATTGGATAGAGTGGGTTATGAGTTGCATCTCTACTATGACATACTTAATGCATGGTTATGCATAATGACTAGTCATCATTAATTAGTGAATATTTAGATTTTCAAAATTTAGAATTGGCTAATATGGGGACCCTTGATTGGGCCCATCAACCCAAAAATTTTGGATGTAAATTTGTTTTGGGTCAACTCGCCCAAAATTTATAATAATTTGACCAATTTAAGTTTGAATCACCAACATTACCTTTTATATTAGTGGACCTTTTTGCCTTGAAATTATAAAGAATTTTATTTACACTGATAAAATTACCTATTATCATCTATTGCAATCTATGATGCTACTAGTTGTCTGTCATCACTTGTGATATTGCTACCAGTATTCTATCATTTGTTATGATGTTGTCTGTCATCGGGGCATCATTAGTGATGCAACCAATAATTTATCATAATTTGTGATGCTATCAATTAGGAGCAGATTAAGAAAATATTCAAACAACAAGGGATTATAAAAATCTCCCATATTGAAGAGCTCTACATAAAATTCCAATGATTTGTGTACAGCTCTTCAATGTCAAGAGAATTTGCATAATCATAGTAAATTGGTGGAACAAGAACAACAAGAACAAGTTACAACATTGTGCCTATTGCCATAAAGCAATGTATATACACATACATATTTCTCGAACCTAGCTTGCCTAGGCAGAAGATCTAGTATACATTTTAAATATTGAATTTTGAAATGTAAAGATGAAAATTAAATAAAAGTATAGTCTTTCAATGCTACCATGGCTTTTAATTCTATTTAATTTAGTACATTTTAAATTTTTACAAGTTTTTTCAAATATTATTATAAATTCACCACATTTTTATATTTTTTTGTTGAAAAAGAGGTAATTCACCATGTCTTCTACATGAGTTTGAACACTATTCGCTTCGATTTTGAAATTGATTCACTCCATTTTTATAAATGCATTTTGAGGCTGAATCCTTACACAAACCTTGACTCAATGTTAATCAATAGTCTTCCTTGACAACCATTTAGAGCCACTATAGGGCTTCATCAGGGAGATCCTTGTCCCTCTTATATTTTTCTCATATTGGTTGAAGGTTTAAGCATATTTATCTTGAGGAGAAGAAAACATGATTTGATCACAGATATTGAGGTGGACAAGGAGGTGTTGACGCACCTACAATTTATGGATAACATAGGATTGATGGAGTGGCCAAACTTAGGGAAGAAATATGATCAAATATATTCTTAATATTTATCTTAGGACCATAAACCAAGTCATCAATGATAAGATATCTAAAGTGGTCTTCTTCAATCTTGACTAGAGGCTTTAGGATATAATTCAAGAGATCTTGGGATTTACAAGGACGCCTCTCCTAGTGGTCTATTTGGGGGTACCTCTACATTTTAAAAATTTGAAAATAGTTGTTTGGAGGAATATTTTAGACTATATAAAAAAATTATCCATTAATATCACAAATAGTTAACCTTTGGGGGTAGATTGAATTTTTTTTAGTTAGTCATTCAGGTCATTCCAATCTATAATTTTTTTATCATTGTTTCCCCACATACCATATGGAAAAAGTTGGAAAAGATGACCAAAAAATTTTATTGGGAGGAGCCAAAAGAGAGAAAATGAGCTTTAGTAGGATGGGAGAAAGTAAGTCAGACCAAGGCAAAAAGAGGTTTGGCCTTGAGAATATCAAAGCTAAAATAATAAAGCTTTGACTATAAAGTTTTATTGGAGGTGGATCTCCCATCCAACTTCTTTATTTACTATTTACTAGAAGTTTAACTAGTAAATATCTGTGACAGGTGAACTAAATGAGGTGAGTCATTTTCCTTTGGATGGTAATGAGTCCCTAGTGTGGCACACACTAAATCTAGGATCCCAGGTAGTGAAAGATGAATTATTTTGAAAAGTAGAGAGAGGGGATAAGGCACAATTTTAGACAAATTCATGGGATCAATATCCACCTATCATTGTTGAATCCCTAGGACTGCAATAGTAAAAACAACCATGGAAAGCAGGGATTAGATCAAGATTAAAAGTTATTTCCACACCAACCAGGTGAGGGTTTATAAGTTTAAAAATTTTAAGAAGTTGAACGATTAGCCAATCCCAATCTTTCTAGAATTAACATGACTAAAATCTTGGTAGAAATATTTCTCATAGGTAGGGATGAGGAGTATGAATTACCTTGGGGCTATGGAAGCCTTGGAGTCTACACAATGAAGGATGGATATGAAAGAATCCTTCTAAAACCTCCTTCTCATGCTTATCAGGTTGAGGATTGGTCGAAGGTAAACTTATTTGCTTGGTAGTTCATGCACAATGAAATTATTACCTTTGATAATCTAAGATATAGGGAATTTTTTGGCCCATCCCAATGTGTTTTATGCTATAAAAGTGAGGAAACATCTAACCACCTAATGTTTGAGTGTGAGTTCTAACACCAAATCTAGGAAATATGGGTTTTAGCTTAATAAATCCAAGTCAATGGTGATTTGAACTAGAAAAATATTTGGGAAAGACGAAAAAAGGATATATTTTAATTTAAAGCTCTTTGTATTAGGTGGAATCTTGGATTAAACTTTATTTGGTGGTAATTATAGCTAAAGAAAAATGGTAGAACCTTTAGAGAAACCTTTTCATCCTTGGATGATGTCTGGTAGGTCATTTGGAGTAGTCATTAAAACTATGGCAATGTATGATAAAGAGGAAACTTAGGTTGATATAGGGACAATGGAGAAGGAAGTTGAAGTGTAGGAGGGACATGATAGAGCTAGTCGAAAAACAACCTTGGAAGGATGGATTAAAATTAATATTGATGGAATTGAAAAAGGCAATTCGAATAGAGTTGGAATTGGAGTGGTCTATAAAAATCGTGCTGATACAATGCTCTATTGGGAACTGGAAGGCTTATGTAAGGCCACAATCAATGAAGCATAAGCCTAAACTATCAAATCTACTTCTATTTGGCCAATAAGACAAGGTTATAGGAGGATAATCATAGAATCGAATTCTCAAATCCTAGTAGGAGCTCTAGATTGCATGAGAAACTTTATTTTGGAGACATGGAGGTTGAGTATTCTTGTCACCTAAATGAAGGAGTTATGGAGGAAATTGGATGATGTGATCCAAATTTATTTGGGTAGAGATCTAAATACAATGACAATTCCTGGCTAAGACAAGTGTGGGGGTTAAATGGCACAGTGGCATGGCTACTTAGGATGAGAGGATTGGGTGGGTTAGTGAGAAAATCCAACTTTTGGCTAACTTGGACAACCAATGTAGACATATTATTTAAGAGATTTGGCTCCAATGCAGATCTTTATTGTTGTAACCAAAAGTGGTTAGTTCCTAAGATCTTGGGATATAGAGTTATGAAGTTTTTTTGAAAAGTTAAAAAGAGGAAATGATTACTCTTGTTGGCTAAGGTTGGGAGGAGTCTCATTCCAACTTGTAAATAATCTTGTTCTAATATCTTAAGAACTAACCACTTTTGGTTACTTCTTGTGAAATTTTCCAACTTATAATTTTTTCAATTTTTTTTCCATAAATTTTAAAAAGGATAAGGAGACTTATTGTGAACTTTTCCAAAATATTTATTAATTATTATATGGAGGTAAAAAAAACAAATTCATTAAAATCTCAATTGAAGAATTAAAGAAAATAATTTTTCTTTTAACACTGTGATAATATATCTCATTTTATTTATTTTTTAATATTTTTTAAAATTTATAAAATATACTTTGTATTAATATACCTATAGATAGTTTTAAAAATGATATATCATGTTCTCAAGGACGCCCAGATAGTGCCACAAGCCAGCCATCTAAGAACAAAGATAATGATACTAGGGGTAATTTGCAGGAGGGTGATACATGGAACGTGCAACAACCAATGAAGGCGACCAACAATGAAAATCTCTCTACTTGGTCAGGTCCCACATCTCCCATTAATCGTGCTTCAAGATGAGGTGATGTTCACTTTAATGGGTGGGGGACCCGCCCACTCCTATGGATAAAGAGATGTCAGCCAAAAGCTCCATTCCATAATACCTTTCTAGTTATAATTAATTCTTAATTTTAATATATTGACAGTGAAATTATTTCAAAAACAAATATTTAACAAAATAAAAAATTATAATATCTAAATTTATTAGATCTTTACATAGCAGCTACTTCCTTTCCTTTTCCATTGAAAGTGTAGCTGTTAATTGTTCTTTTAGGTCGTGACTTTATTAGATGCGTTGCATGCCAGCTAGTTCCTTTCCTTTTGATTTGACAGTGTAGGGAACCTTTGCTTGGCAGAGTGGCCGACAGACGTTTTTGGGACAGATGATTCTCTTATTCTTGAAGCGAGGAACATGTTTTGTGTTTTTTTGTTTCCTTTTCCCCACTTGATAGAGATTAGGGAATGGCGAATTTTTGGGGCGGCTTAACTTAATTACTTTTCTTTTCCTTCGTGAGGAAGATGTTTTTTTTTTTAACCGAATTTTGGGGCGGCTTACTATAGCTGTATTGTGCGGTTGGGCTTCTTCTACGTCCGAGCCATTCTATTGCTGTTGGGGCATTTGCGAAGAGGCAATTCTGAAATTTTGGTGCTTTATAAGAAGGGTCTCTTAGGAAGAGAAGAGATTGTTGACATCTATCATCATTAGTTGATCTTGCATTATAATTTTGAACATTCGCTATGGCCAATTGTTTTGGTTTCAGTTGTTTCGGCTGTGCAAGGGAGGAGAGGGTTAGCACTCCAGATCCGCAGACAGGGCCATCACAGCCGACGGTGCCGTCACCGACTTCACAACAGAGGGGGCCATCACAGCAAACTGTGCCGTCACCGACTCGACATCAGACGGGGTCATTACAGCAGACGGCGCCATTGCCGAGTTCAGACGGTGCCATTGCCGACTTCATAGCTCAATTAAAAGCCGATAATGATGTAAGCAAGATTGATGAAATCATTCGAGATTTGTCACAATGGCGAAGTGGAGGAAAGGTTAGTATAGATTCTAGAACTTGGGTTTTCTCTTTTTTAATGCAATTCAATAATAACATTTTTATTTTTATTTTTCCACTTAAAAGATTTGTGATATTTGGCATTCTAGTATGCGGAAGATAAAGCCGAAAGTTCTCAGAGTGTGGCTTTGCAGCAGACGGTGCCATCATCGGCTTCACCACACGCAGTGTCACCACTCTCTTTGGAGGAAGTCAGAGCTCAATTAAAAGACGTAAATGATGTAAGCAAGGTTGATGACTTAATCGAAATAATTCAAGATTTGTTACAACGGAGAGATGCAGGACAGGTTAGTATAGAACTTGGGTTTTGGTTTTCTTTTAATTTCATTTTCTCGCTTAAAGTTTTTGTGATATTTGGCATTCCAGTCTATGGAAGATAAAGCAGAAAGTTCTGTAAGTGTGGCTTCGCGTTTCATTCGAAGCGGGAAAACATTTTTAAAATTTCTCAACGAACATTTTGAGAAATCAAGCAACAAGGTATGGAAATTTTATTTTTATTTTTTTATATTAAGAAGTGGGGTTTTGATAAAGAATTTTCTAACTTGTTACAATTTTACGAGGGATCCTTTAACCTGTTACAACTCCACCAGCGAGACACACCCACTCACACCACGGTTTGAACCTTGGACCTCGAAAAAGAGCCAAAGCCCAAACCGTTACGCTGCACCAAGGAAATTCTATTTGCTTTTAGATTTGTTAATTTTAGTTTTCGATGTGCAGGAAGACGTTGTGAACTCTGCTCCAAGAATAATAGGAGATGTACTCAAGACGCTCGGGAATGTACACTGGTTAGTGGCAGGGCTGTCGGTGATTGGATATACGTTGAAGAAAGCCGATACAATGTCTCAGAACAATAAAAGATGCTTCGAACTGTTGCAAAGATTGGTTGATCTTTCGGTTCATGTTAAAAAACTAGACTATCGTCTCCAAAACGAAGAAGCCAGACTGAACAGAGCCACTATGGTAATTGTGAAAGGATGCATGATGTGCGCTTCCCAGTTATCCTCCACTAAGTTATCCAGGTTAATTGATTTTTTTTTTTTTAAAACCCATGTCTATCGGTCAATACTTACTTAACTTTAGAGTAGGTGTGAATCATCTCTTTGGACCCTACGGTATTTTTACTTAAATAATGGGTGTATTTAAATGTTATAGATTTTTTAAAGATTCGGTGAACGCTGAAGCTTTGGACGGTCTCAACAAAGAAGTAGATTACTTTTACACAGATCTCATTTTGACTAATGTAGCGGGAGAAGCATTTACTCATCCTCAGATACCGTCTCTTTGTCCAGTTGACGCAGGTAAAAAAAATTAAGTTATTTGCTTATTTTTTATATGTTCACTGTTTGTATTTCTGATCTCATTTTCAAATAGTCCAGATTTACTAAGTTGTGAAATGTAAATTTTAATGAGTTATTGATTTTTGATAAATAGATAAAGAATCACTTTACGTCTCTTTTCGTAATATAATATAATTAATTTTAATTGTTTTAGTTAAATATAATTTTATTATTAAAATTTATATTTATAAATAAATTTACAATTAAAAAAAATTAATTTTATAGGTTATTATGTATGTTTATATAGTTATATGTGATCTTTTAAAAACTAGTTTATAGTGTTTTAGAATCTATGCTTGTATTAAAGTTATATAAATATGTATTTTATATATAACAATAAACATAATCATAGATAATAATGTAAATATATTATGCATATGCGTTAAACATAGAGTAATTATACAAATGTTTAATTTAAATATGGGGTGCTCTAGGATGTAGGAAATCTATTCCACTATAGGATGTAGGAAATCTATTCCACTAATGCAGCAAGAATAGCCTATAGAGAACTATAGGAGGAAAAGATGGAAAGAAGACTAAGAGAATGGAGGATATAGAAAGGGGTTTTTATATTAAGCTTTATACACGATTTGTGCATGAGTTACAAATCAATTAGAAGATGAATTGCAATAGATATCAACTAATCAAAAAGTAGTTTTGGAGACAATTTGTGAACTGCTTCTTCAACTTCCTATTTGAATGGTGTCAATTTAAGAATGTATAAGTGGTTGAATTGGTTTAGTGCATATTAAGCATTTGGAGTTACAAGAGTCTTTGTCACTCTAAGGTTATATGATGATATTTGGGTAAGTGTTAATGGTTTTTTATCTTCTATACATTGGTGTTAATGGGGCTGGCACCAAAGAATTCATAGTGCCTTAGTATAATTGAGTGTTGACCTTTTTGATGAAGAGTTTAAAGAGGAACCAAGGTCTTCAAGTTGTGATGGCATTGACATCATAATCTATGGAACTCTAAATAACCTATGCTTTGCTCAAAGCACTCATTCCCCTTGGAAAATAACGTCCTTCATTGCATCAACCTCTACCTATGGAAAAAAGACATAGTTTATCAAGCATGTACCACTTTGCCTTCAATTGAGCTAAATCTAAGTCTATCGAATGTTATACTATCATAGGTTCTATAAAGGAAGTAAATTATGGCTTGAGGAGTTCAACATGGGAAAGTAGATCCTAACTAAGGTGACAAGTCAAGAACAAAGGAGTTCTTACTTGCCTAACATTTAATGGTAGGACTATACTAGAGTGGTTTATTCTTCTAGTATGGGATGGAGAAGTGTTCCTTCTTTAGATGGAGCCAAACCTTATTTCTAACCTAAACATATTGATGACTTTCAATAATGATCATGACACTATTTGTAATTCTATTTATAGAACTATAAAATTTGTTATACATGCGTTTGAATGTTTTACTCCTATTATAGAAGTTTCTCAGCCTTGTATGCCTCTTTGAATTAAGTTGATGTAGTAAATCTATGAAATGACACACCCATTAGGGCACTAGAATGGAAATTCAAACATACCTAAAATAGGCAATAACCTATGGAGGTGTGAATACGACTACTAAAGGAATGTTAGATGTAAGGCAGACTCTCATCCTAGGTGCAAGGGTGGTTGTGGTTGTATATCCTAAGAAAATACATGAGTGCTTTATTAACCAACTCTATCTTTATATTAGTAGTAGAATGTTCGATCTTGATGTCCAAGAGGTTCTAAAGATGATGCCAAAAGTTGCTCAAAAATATAATGTTCCTTTTTTATACAATTAAGTCATGTAGGCCAATGTAAACCTAGATCTACTAAAATAAAAATCAAATGGTATCCTTAGTGTCAATGATCTTGTTACATGGTGTTATGATATCCATCTTGTGAAACGTACTAACAAGTATTAAACCATAGCAATGTTGGTGCTTAGCAGTTGGAAACCCTAAGAAAAAATCCATGTTGGTGGATTCATAAATTTTGAAAGAAACTTGTATGGTCAATAGACTCATATTTTCTATTTGTGGGTTTGGCAATAATGCATAGGGCACATGAATAGGTTTAGAGTTCTATCCCGTGGTGCATGTGTGGTCAATGAAAGAACCATTATAGCACAACAAATATATTATTGAAACCAAAGTACCCAACTACATTTGAATGGTGTACCCTTTGAATCAATAGATGACACTGTGTATTGGATGGTATATACAACTTTCCAAGATGGTGCAATAACCCATTTGAAAGACAATGGTCTTGCATTGACTTGACTTTTGTTAGTTGATGATGGATATTATCAAAGTCTATGTTGAAGAGGTGTAGCATTTGTTAGTCATTGAATCCATGTACTTTGTTATTAAGAATGAATAATAGTATTTATGCAAATGGAAAAATTAGATAGTCTATTGTTTGATTCTCCTATCTCTTACAATGTTTGATAACAACGTGGAACTATTGTCGGTAAGTCACCCATGCCATATAACTAATATTTGGTACTTTGCTCTAGGAATGAAGAAATTATGAAGGCTAAGTGAACAATGCTTCCCTTACCCATGATGTAGTAGTGCTACTATCATACAACTTGAATAATGGAGTACAAATCTTCATATATAGAATAGCAAAAAAGTTGTATTAGGTAGTGTCTCAAAATTATATGTCATTAGATGTCAATTCTAGACCATTATGGTGATAAGTATGTACTTAGATGCATTCACATTGATGTTAAACACTTATGTGATGTTTGGCATGGCTAGTATTGGACCTAAACAGAGCCACTATTCTATTTCTTTGAACACCTACTACTATTTTGAAGCTCAATGAAACTTCATCTTCCCATGCATGACCTAGATCAGAGGCAATAATACATGTGAGAAATATATGACAAACATATGGTATAATTTGTTATGGCGAAGGAATATTTTAACCTTTGTTAGGTTCTTATGTGTTGTTTATTCTTGAATGAAAATTATCTTCTCTAGATGAACATGTATCTCCTACTTGTTAATGATGTATCATAGGTACAAGATCTATGTAATGTCAAATGTACACTTACCTAGTTTTGCTTGAATAATATGTTGGTGTAAAGTGTCCAAAACTTAACACACGTGCTATAATATTGTTTCCCATGTCTTGTTGTAAAAGATGTCGTTAAAGTAAACAATAGCAAAGGATCCTATGCATTAACATAAAATATTATTCATCAAGTGCATAAATATTGTCAAGGTATTTATCAATTCAAAAGGCATAACCGACCATTCACACAATATTTATTTTAGTCTTAAATGCCATCTACCATATGTCAAGAGGTTAATATATATCTAATGCTAACTTTATTTGAGGTTGATATTGTTGAGTTTTTTTTTAAGCGAAAAAACCCTTGTGGGGCCGTATTGGTCTGAGAGACCACGAACAGGGGGTTCTACACCGTCAAAGTCACCCGGGAGTCGCACTCGACCCTTCCCGCACCAACATTATCAATTGGATTTTGGATACCCAATTCAGCTTTTTGGTAGGGTGGAGATTTGAACCTGGGACCTCCCTTGGAGGATTGCCCTCTCCTCTCCAACTCACCTACAACACCTGGGTAATATTGTTGAGTTTTTAATCCCTCTAGAGATAGTCCAATAGGTTATCAATATGTAATAATAGATACATGTTATTCATAATAATTTTAATGAGCACCCTCTAGTCAATACATAGGCATTAGGTCCCATACTTCTAGTCAATACATAGGCATTAAGTCTATAATTATCTAGACTAAGTTATGGTACAGTAAGATATTTGAGAGCATTAATCTAGAGATTAAATCGATATAATGCTTTGTTGAGCAATGCAGGAGAATTTCCTTAGGATCCTAAAAGATGTTAGACTATTAATAATGTAGAGAATCTATTTTTTGATATTGTGTTGAGTAGTCTATAGTTGTCATGGTAAGGGTGTGCTTCTTGGGGCCATGAATCTTAGGGAAACCCATAAGCAAAAAAAAATTATGAGAATATTAGACCATATTTTAATATTGCATTGTAGAAACTATAGTTTCATGTTTTAATAGGAGGTACTTTAAAATTTTGTATGTTATCCTTCTAATGCCAAACCATTACTATGGATAGGCTTGATAGGTCACTTGGAAAAGAAAGAGATAAGACCATAAAAAAGAATCAGTAGACTTTCAATGGTACCACATCACAAGGCTATGTCACAAATTGATTTGATATCATAGTCGAGAGTATATTTGCCTTGAACCTCTTTGCCTTTACCTAGATGAAACCCACCTAGAGAATAAGAGTGAGGATGCATCATGATTTGAAAGTTGATGTGCTTGACTACATCTTATGCAATTATATTTTTTGGTTTTTAGCTATTAATAATGATCTCGAGAGACATACCCTTACCCAGTTATGGATGTGAAATACACACTTTTATTCTTTAAAAGGGTCTATTGTTGAAGTGATTTCTACCTATTGAGATTTGGAATTCAAGCATGTGATGCCTACATGTTATTATCTAATTGATGAGGATGAATAACCATGCTCCTCTAAATGTGCCACACGATTTTTTTGATATACCTAACAATAAACACAATAGTGAATGTGGTCTTATAATGGCTACACCATTCACTCAATTTCTACTTATCATTTTCCTATGCTACAAGTGTTTTGGGATCAGATGGAATTGCGTATTCCTTGGCCATTAGATTAACAAAAAGTTATACAATTGGTACTTATGCTTTGGTGTTAGTATTTGATATTGGATAATTTTAAATTATTTTGTTTTTCGTATGACCTCCCTTCCAACTTTGATATGAATAGGAATACTTGCACCAAGGATTCCACTAGAAGGAATTCCATCTTTGAGCAAAGGTGGTATTACATGCCATCAACATATTTGAGCACTTGATGCTTCTCATCATTATTGATGCATAGAAAATTAATAAGCTCATTTAACTCATTAATGTGTTACTCATTAGTCTGATATTTGCATTAGCATAACTACTAACAAAGCATGTATTCATATTTGTAGTACTGCAAGAGATATAATTTCTCATACACCAACTTGAAGAATGATTTCCATGAGGTAACTTATATTCCCTCTTTTATGAACCTATTTCTAGCAATTTTCCATCAATAGGAAATCAAAATTTGATATCCTTAAGATCACAAATACATTTTTATAATCTTAAAATTTATTAGCAACATAGTAGGACTCAAGCTATTGATGCCAAGTGTGCAACTCTTTGGTATTGATCCATCCTAAGAAGACTAGGATGCTAATATTGATCTATACTATTAGAGGGATATGAACCTACAATAACATAAGGTTAGTCGGTATGGATAAGGATATTTTTATTGATCATGAGATCTTGGAACTACTTAATAAGTGTGTTCCTCTATTTGTCCATGGTATTTAAAATCTTCTTCTTGATGTCTTGTATATTGTTCTTTTATGGTATGGTTAATTTATCCATTTTTGACATTCATTTATAGGAAGAATGTGTCTCATGGTATTCAAACTCAAAACCTGGTGTGATGTCTTACTACTACCAAAAGCAAATGTGAATGGAAATATAGAAATAAATCTTACTAGAATATTCTTCTATAGAAAAGGATGACTACAAAGAACATGGATGAAATGGAGGAAACCAACGAGCAAGAAAAAACCCACAAGAATGTTCTCCTTTTCAATAGCACTAAATAAATATGTCACACAGAACAATAAACATATTTATTAATGATGATGCAAATGAATAATAGAAATAAGGCTCGTTAAATAAATATCAAGTAATTGTATGATATTTAATATATGGTCTTCAAATGGAAGCTACATGGACATATCGATATAGTGGTTCTCCCTAAGGGCTTCTTTCTCATCAGGTTGAGCTATACGGAAGATGTGATTCAAATCCTTGAAGGAGGCCCGTATTTCTTTGCTAGGTGTAGAATTTTCTTGTAGAAATAGGGTCTAGACTTCAACCCAAACACTCAAAGTATCAACTTAGCTTTGGCTTGGGTAAGAATTCTTGGCCTTCCTATCTAGTTTTGGCATGAGGATATGCTTCTTGGAATAGTGAGAGCCATTGGTGACCTAATCTTGATTGACCCTACCACTAAGGCCAAATCAAGAATGGTATTTACCAAAATGTATATAAATGTGGATCTAGAAGCGAAACTTCCTAGATATATAGAGTTGGTTTTGTGCATCTTATAACAGGCAAGGACACATTTCTACATAGTAACCACTTAAAAATAATTCCCCTGACCTCAAGAAATTTGGGCCATAGTCAGAAATAATTGAACCCATTATTTTCAAAGTAGGATCTTCAAAGGAGTTTCAGGAAACCTTGCTTGTTCTTGAAGTCCAGCAAGGGAGAGAATATGAGGAGATTCTAGAGACCTAAACTTAGGTAAACCCCCTATTTTTTTGCAGATTGTTCCTTTCTTCAAACCTCTTTTGAATGTTTAGGATAAGTCTATTCTCACCCTATGGAATAAAATATGACAGTTCTTGTTGCAGTCTATATCCTAGAAACCCTTACAAATTCTTCTTTCAAAGAAAGAAAAGAGCCTCACCTTTAAAAGAAAATAAGGTTTTAAGTCCTTTGCATAAGGTCTCAAAAGAAAAAAAAATAGTTGCTACCCTGAGCCCTATAACTAGAAATCAAAAGAAAGAAAAACACAAATGTTGGAAAGGATAGGAAGGTGGGCAAACCCTCAAACTAAGAAATTAGCAAAATAGAAACTAAAGCAGAAATAACCAATGGTTTGTAGGTTGTCCTTTCCTTAGGGGGAAAAACCTACAGTTGGATCCTGCTTCTACTACTGCCCTCAGATCCCATTGTTCCCAGTGCAAGGTAGAGGAAAGAAATATCAGGCCAAGTGAAATTAATGGTAGCTAGTTAACTTCTTTGAGTATAGTTTATTTTTAGATCTTTTCTCAGGGTTGTTTTTCGGATTTCAGGGGCATGGTTTTTATCGAGGTAGATCAATGCATATCCAAGGTGGATCTTAATTTCTCTTCAACGATTCTGTTCTTTTTTATTTACTTCTATGATCCTCCTCTTGTTGTTGGAGCCTATTTTTCCCTTGCTCTATGGTTTCTCTATGGTTCTTTTGTAGTCCTCTTTTTGAGGTTCTATTTTAGATGTAAAAATTTTAGGGACCTTTTCAACGCCCCCTTATTTTTTTAATCTTTTATGATCTACTTGTAAGGAAGTTTATGTAGAAGGGATGATGCTCTTTCAGTCCCCTTCTTAACCTATTAATGAAAAATAATATAGGGTATAGGGCACTCTATTTTGCAAATGTGGAAAGAATAACCTATAGAGTAGTACAATAAGAGAATATGGAAGATAGACCAAGAAGAATATATAAGACTTAATGAGATATAAAGGAGTTCCTACTCTAAGATTTATACAATTACTATAAATGATTTGAAAAATCAATTGGAAGATAAACCATTTTAGATTCTAAATTATCAAGAAGTAGTTTTAAAAGTAGTTTGTGAATTGCCTCTTTAGCTTCCTTCATGAATGATTCCAATTTGAGAACCTATAAGTGGTTGAATTGGTCTAATATGGAGAGGCTTCAATCATATAATATTATAATATCCTTTATTTTTTTTAGGTTAGATGATGGAACATAGCATTAGCACTTATAATTGTTATCTTATATGTATTGTTATCAATGGGATTAGCATCAAAGAAGTCATGGTGCCATAGTTTTTCTTGGTGTTATCTAGTCTAGTTAAGAGTCCTCATAGGCACCAATACCTGCAAGTTGTGATGGAATTGACATCATGCTCCTTGGAACTCTAAGAAAACCCTAATTTTGTTAGATTAAAATTCATTGTAGTTGAACTGTAGTGGGATTTGTTTGAGCCAAACATTATCACAAGTCAAAATTTGATGTCATTGGATAACTACGTAGCAATTTGATAAGAGTAAATATTAATACATTTTTATTTTAACCTCTCCAAAATAATCTAGGATAGAATTACCTGATGAAGTTATTATAAGTTTTACTATAACATGACTCTTTAAATGGTTTTTTATATAGTCATCTAAGAATAGGTTACCTAATTATTTCAAAAAGTAGTTATCTAGGACTAAGTCATTTGACAATAGAGCATTTATGATCAAGTTATTTGGGATTAACTCATATGTGTATAGTCTTATAATCTATCCATATACCACAAGGCCATCCAAATTTATATCTTTTGAGGGATACATAATTTTTTCATATATAATAATAATCCTTGCTAGCTTTAAATAGTTATCGAAAGGATAAATAGGAGGGTTATCTGATATTGACTATCTAAGACCAATTTGAAGAACATATTATTAGATGAGGTCAAGTTGTTTGATTTCATACCATCTAGACCTATGCCATTTAAGTATATATCATTGGTTACTAGGATTTGTTATTTAATCATCTATAAATTTATATTATCCAAGTTACCTATATTTTTTCCCTATGATAGAATAATATATGATGATCAAAGGCTAGTTGAAACAACAATCAAGAGTGCTATTTAGGACCATTGATTAGAAATGGGTCATCGAGCACCAAATCATCCAACATATGATTGTCTTACATTGATGATCTAAGATAAAACTGTTTGAGTCATTTTTATTCAATACCTAAGTATCTAATATAGTTCCATCAAAGACTAGGCTTGATCATCTATCCAAAATAAAGAAAAATATGATATTTCAACATATGAAGGATGAGGATATTATTCCAAATAAGATAAATATTAAGATTATCATTTTCACATGGATATGTTTGTGCGAATCAATATCATCATGCAAATGAAAAATACGAGTGTCGGGGCTTTTGTCTTATGGAATACAAAGATGAATAGAAGGTCTAATTTCATAATACAAATATGAAGACAAGTACAAGGGTTATCAACATCATATGGCACATGAAGATAAATTCAAGGACTATTGTTGCATAAATATTGACACCACAAATTCATGGAAGCTTACACAAACTCATAATTAAATATATATTAATTACAAGACTAGATTAAATAAAACTAAGTTTTATATGAAAATATTAGTATAGAAAGAAGAAAAAGTATTGTAATCCCATATATTATAAACACTAAGGTTTCTAAAAATAACTTGTTAATTTTGGATATGTACATATTATACAAAATGAACACATCACAATCAAACTATGATATTATAAAGATAGAAGTAAATTTAAAAATATCATTGTCATTTCCTATCTCTCAATATGAATCTTTGTTAGAATTCATAACATTTTCTAGAAATGAAAAAAATAAATTCATCCACTCAAATATTATATAGAAAGCATAAAATAGCTCAAAAAAAATAAGATATAGTGGGAACCTAGAGGCACCATAAATAATCACTATGGAATTACAAAACTATGATGGCGAATGGAGTGGTGGGGGGTTTTATACTAATATAAAAACCTAGATTACATAAACGAGTTTAACCTAAGTTGACATAATAAGAGGGCTTAAGGTTAATTGCAAGTTATAAGGTGGGTTCATCCATAACAAGGTTGATAGTATCCTATAGGGATTATGTAATAAAATATTACAATAAATAAAATACATCATACAATGATAATCCCTTGGGTCTATCCAAGATTACATCATATGACATCAACCTTGGCCATGAATCATATTACACATTCAACACCCTATCATAATCTAAACCGAGGGACTAAGGAGAGAAGATATTAGTGACAATAACATCTTCCCCCCATGAAGGATGCTCTAGTGGGCATTTTTAATTGAGGTATATTTGTGTGAATGTCTCTTATCATTTGGAAGATGTTAATCCATATTCAGAAACTCAACATTAAGCCTTTGTAATTTTCGAAAAAAATTCTTTGTTGGATGTCCTTATCTGTTATAGTATCCATATATGGACTTTGACTTCTTGTAAGATATAGCTAGTCGTTGGGCTCCTAGGTCACCCTCTCATAATATAAATTGAGGGGCTAAGGAGATAATAAATT